>OZ018318.1:136269841-136562341 GCA_963969495.1 Ceratothoa steindachneri | reverse complement strand
GCAATATTATACTGTAATTTTTTACCTTTGTGTTTGTGCTTTTTTTTCGTGTCAATAGTGATTACATTAGATTAATAATTTGATTCTCTTGCTTTTTAAATTCCTGAATTATCGGTAAGCAATATTATACTGTAATTATTTACTTTTGTTTTTTGTGAGTTTTTTTCGTTTCAATAGTGTTATATTAGATTGATAATTTGATTCTCTTGACTTTTAAATTCCTGAGTTATTTTCTAATTTTTTATTTACCTACATAGTCATAACCTAATTATTTTTAATATTCTTTAACTGTATTAAATTAATTTATGTTTTAGAACCTGAAGATGGGTGATACGCCCGAAACGTTGTTCCATAAATAAATCACATGTACCTCAGCCTCCTATGTGTCCTTACCTTCACCGTGAAATTATATATATATATATATATATATATATATATATATATAAAAGAGAGAGAGAGAGAGAGAGAGAGAGAGAGAGAGAGAGAGAGAGAGAGAGAGAGAGAGAAAGAGAAAAAGAGAAAAAAAAGAGAGAGAGAGAGAGAGAGAAAGAGAAAGAGAAAGAGAAAGAGAAAGAGAAAGAGAAAGAGAAGAGAGAGAGAGAGAGAGAGAGAGAGAGAGAGAGAGAGAGAGAGAGAGAG
Organism: Ceratothoa steindachneri; assembly: GCA_963969495.1. NCBI lineage: Eukaryota > Metazoa > Arthropoda > Malacostraca > Isopoda > Cymothoidae > Ceratothoa > Ceratothoa steindachneri. The sequence continues at coordinate 136,561,702 of OZ018318.1, read as the reverse complement.
CGCGCGCACTCTGAGGAAGAGTTTTTATAAAGATACACCTGCCCAGAGAGGACTCAGTGATCTGACTTCGGTTATGACGATGCACATTTTTTTTTAAATTAAAGAGAAATCAACGAGGGCATCTCCCGCAGAATGTTTGGGAGGAGAGAGAGATGTAAAGAAAGGGTTGAAGCTATTTTAAAGGAAACGTTGGGAAGATATATAGCGGAACTTCTGCGGGCTAAAGCTGACACTTCTTTGCTGACCGTCACTTTGTTCTTGTTTCTCCATCTGTTCCTAGAATCCTTTGTACATTTTTTTTATGTTGGTGCACGTGTGTGTTTTCGTGCTGTTACTTCTACCCACCTTAATGGTTGCTGCTCGGACGCGAATTCGTACTGGATTCGCGAATCGTCTTTCGAATAAAAAGTGGAGGTCGAAGATCTTGCGCTCAACGCACCCGAATTCACACTTCGGCTTAAACCGTGGATGTAAGGGTAGAGAACTGAGCTGCCCTTCACTTTCCTCTCATTCTTCCTTCGTCCTAAAAGATTTATAACAATTTAAGATTAGACTGTGGTACTTTATTTTCAATAAATTCGTTTAAATTAGTAAAAATACCAAGAGTCGTGTTTAAAGTGAGTTTCTCGAAAGCCTAAATAATCATTTTTTTTTTCAACAGTCGCAAATTTAAGTTCACTTCAAGTTCTTATTTTGTGGGGTCCAGATTGAAAAGATGGCGCCCATTACCCCATTCCTTAAAAGCCTAGCTACTCCTTCGTTTCCAATTACATCACTGTTACTGATTCTTTTTTTTGAGTGGCGCAACTACTAGGTTATTACCACCAGCTAAACCTTTTTATGTAGTTTGCGGGTCAATTATGGGCGGTGAATGAGTGATGGATGGATGACGGATGGTCGAAGATCTAAAATATGGTTGAAGATTTACAATTATTATTCAAAAATTGTTAAAAAATTATTCTAAACTTGTAAATTTAAAACAATGAGTATTTACAGATGTAGTACAAAGCTATGAATGAATGAATAATGATTTATAGATTGATGAATGCACTGCGATTGTCTTTTTCTGCGAGACACGGAAACCCCTAAGGGTAACTCACTCATAGACTTTCTCTATGGCAAGCTGGACCCGTCTTTTGGCCGCTGACATCTGTGAAGCTGTAAACAACATTGACAGGTCGTCCACATATAATGTGCTGATCACTTCCTTTGAGAGCACATCCAGTATGGCATTGATCGAAACAGCAAATAGAGTTTTGCTCAAAACACTGCCTTGTGGAACTCCACCTTAAAGTTGATAAGGGGAGGAGAAGACTCGCCCTTTCCGAACCCAGACAATCTTATTTACCATGAAGGCCTTTAGGAAAAACGCCAATCTTAGACAAACTTTGTTGATTGTTTGGAGAATGCCGTGTTTCTAGGCAGTGTCATAAGCTTTCTTCACAGCAGAGAAAACTGTAACGTGATGCTGCTGCGATCTAAACGCCCTGCAGTTTGACGACTCCAACTATATCAGGACAGCGTCTGACGTAGAACAAAACTTGCGGAACCCCATCTGGTAGTTTGCGAAGAAATTCTCGCGTTCCAGGCTTCACATTAGTTAGATATTTACCATCTTCTCTAGCAGCTTGCACATGCACGGAAGTCGGTAGGCTGCGAGTGATCCTTTCCCAGCTTCGGGATCGGAATCACCCCACGCTCTAGCTGCTTGGGAAGGCTCCTTCCATCCTGATTCAGTTGTAGGGGCCTAGCAGAATGGACATCTCCTCTTGCGGAAGATGTTGAAGCATTGCATAGGGCATGTCGTCGTACCCCGGTGAGCTGTCTTTACAGGTTTTCAAGGCATCTATTAATTCCCGTATGGTGAAGAGCACATTGTATAACTTTATCTCTGAATGTGAAGTCAATGTGCTTCTGTTTCTCTCGGAATCGTTGTATAGCCGAATGGAAAGTACATAGTGTCGCACTGGGCCACCGAATCGAAAAAGGCGTCAAAGGCCTCTGCCACATCGGCAGGTGCAGCCACATTGTTCCCATTCAGCTACAGAATGAGGCGTGATGGAGGAATGTACTTCCCAATCATTTTACGGACTCGTTGTCATATCTTAGACATTGGCGTGGACTGCGAGATAGAGCTCACATAGGATGCCAGGAGGAGCGTCGAGTCAGCCTCATCGTCCAGTGATAGTGAGTTCTAGCTCTGTGGAAGGCAATCTTACGGGCTTTCTAGTTAAGCTGAGATTTATAGCTTGTCTTGGTCAGGCGAGAGGCCCTTCTAACAGCCGCGCAGTTCTAGTTCCACCAGGGAACCGAACGTCGTGGTGAACTCCTAGATGTGCCTGGGATGCTCACCAATGCGACAAAGTAGAGACAGGATATGATGTATTACTCGGCCGCATCGATAATATCAGTCTTCTGCGCGGCTGTTGAAGTTGTAGAATTCCCAAAACTTTAGCCAATCTGCACGGGGAAGAGACAACTCTGGGAGACAAGTAGTGGTAGGGAATATGATACTGTTTAAAATTATAGGATAGTGGGTCACTTCCCCACAGATTTTCGCAAACCATATACGTAAAATCAGTTGTTATACTTGAGCTGGAGAGCGAAAGCTCAAGGGCAATGAATGTGCTTGTTTGAGTATGAAAATGGGTGGGCTCGCCAGTGTTAAGGACAACTACGTCGTGCTCATCAATAAAGTTTAGGAAGGAGTAACCCCTGCTGTAACAGCCTGCAGGGGGGATTGTAATTCTATTTCTTGTAAGGGGACATCACGCGGGCAGTATATACAATCCATACCGAGATGTTCTCCTCCATCGGGAGTAGAGGCTTGCATTACCTCATATGCCGTGGGGCAGGGACAATTGCCCTGCCTCTGCATGGTTCCCTGAAGGCAGATAACTGCTGTTGAGGAGTCTGCCACCAGAGTGTCAAGTTCCTCCCAGTTTTCTCTTAGACCACAAATGTTCCGCTGCCAGATCTTGGTCATATTTATTTTGAGCAAGGTTTAAGGGCCACTAGGCCTGTCTTCGTGGCCATTGTTCCTTCGGTAGAACTTAACTTTTTTAACCTACCCCTGAGGTAAAGGTAGGGGGTTAGAGTTGGCAGCCTTTTTTTTTTATTCTCCCCCGTTCTTTATAGGGAGCATGATGGTTTTTCGTGCAGCTCCAGTGTACTCCTCTGTGGGGTATCCAATTATGGCTGCTTGTCCCTGTCTGTGTCGTTACGAAGTTCTTTGGGGACTCTACTTCGCTGCTTCACGAAAAGACAGCGCCCGCCTCATGGGGTGCCGAGCGGAGCTTAAGGTTGGATCTAGTGGTAGTGTTGTTCTCCTGCTCCTCCATGTCGCCGCTACACGATATGTTATCGGCGTCTTGGTCTTTGTCCACTAGGGGTTCTGGAGTTGTGGGCGCAGCAGCTACTGCCTACAGATTTTGAACCTACGCTGCCAAGATGACTTTGTCCAGTGGTAGGTCCTTCACCAATTCCAAGAACTCTGAGGAGGAGCAACGTCTCTTCTGGTGTATTTTGTAGACAGGTCCCTCTTTGACTTGTGATCCAGAACCTGGAATGAGTCGATCGGTGATGACTCCGTTTGAGTCACCATGTGTCGACTTAGCCTCGTTTTATAGGGGATCAAATGTGTTCCTCACTGACGCTGTAACAGATGCACATTCTGGGAACAAGACTTTGGTATTCTGTTTTAAGAGAGCATTTTTTTTTTATTCTTTGGCAGGGCGGCCAGCCACGGTAGAGAAGAAGGTCTTCCCTCCTCTCTCCTTTTCCTGCCGAAACATCAGCTCTCTTCTAGGGCTCCCCAGGCTTATTTTTTGTGAGTTGGCCAAGTGTAGGATGTCCTCTTCCAATTTCTAACTTTTGCATTGCCGTGAGTTTACAGGATGATCTTCCCTGCAGTGTAAGCAGTCGGCCTCTTTACTGCATTCCGCGGTGGCACAGTAATCTAGGGCAGAGCAATTGCGGCATCGTGGGGCATCTTTAAAGTGCTTCCTCCCATTCCGATAATTGGAACACTAGTAGTACTAGAGGGACCTTTCTGTGAATGGTTTCACCTTAATTGATTGAAAGGTGAGCTTGATCCTGTCAGGTGGAAAGTACTAGAAGAAAAACAAGATTATCAGGTTTCTCGACCCCTTCATTTTTGTCACATGGCTCACAGTGTCAACTATCTCCTCTTTGGAGAATTCAAAGAGGTCATAGCTATATATGTATCCATTACTGAAGTTGAAGTTCTTGTGATGCTTAATGGTTTCGAACTTGCATTCAGATGGACATGGGAGGTTGGAGAGTATTTTCGCCTGGGTGACATCTTTGGCGTGTATGAGGACTCCCTTCCCATACTTACTACATGGCCTTCAGGGCTGAGTATTATCTCTCTCTCCAGATACAGCGCGGCTCGGATGAAATTGCCCTTGCCCTCTTTGTAGTAGATCACAAACCAGTATGTAGTGTGTACCTTTCGTGGCCTTGCTACCTTCGCTGCCAGATGCTATTCAAGTATGTTTGGACAGTAGTCTTTGCCAGATTGCTGCCTTAGCTGCGTCCATTGTCAGGAAGATCACATAACATTTGTCGGTGGTATCATTATTCTCATAGATGATTTTGGTTCTCGTCACGGTACTAACCTTCTTCATGATAGTGTGTATAGTATTGTATGAGAGGCTTTGTAGGATATTAGTCATCATAAGTTTACGTTTTGTGATGATGTAGAGGACCCAGGAGGTGTCCTATTACCAACTTTCCCATTCTAGATTTCTGAAGCAGTAGGAGGTGCTCACATCTGCTTGTCTTCAGTAACACAACAGCCAGTAAATGATGTCTCGGGGGCCTGGTAGATCACCTTCCGAGGACCAGAATTTCTTTACACCCATATGCGTGTTAATTTCTTGTTTGGCTTCAGGAGCCAATAACCACCGCTTAGTGGGTCTACGCAGGGTCTAGATGCTAGCCGACGAGGACGTGGTACCTCGTTCTCAGGGAGACAGCTCGTTTTAAAAAGCAAAACCTGTGATGCGAACCTTTTTGCACGCCAGAGCTTACCCCACCCCATACACCCAACCATCCAGCTCAAGACGACTCTAAAGAGTGATCAGTCTGGCGGGTGGCGCTCTTGGCCCGTACTGGAACACTGCGTCATAAGCTCTGCTCGCCCATTGATTTACATTTCCTCCAGCACCTCGCTAACTCCTTTTCGGTACTTAAAAATAACTTTAGTATAGAAGCCCGCACAGCTTCGTTACCCCACTGTTCATTCAACCCCAGCCGCATCCACCCTTCATAAATCTTATCACAGGCTGAAGCATTTCTCTTCATCTTCAGATACGGAGGCTATCCTTGCAGCCTCTCAAGTTACCACCTCTTGCTAAGCGCCACGATAAAAATAAGTCACCCATCTCGGCCCTCTCGAAGGTTTTCTACCATCACAACGATCCATGGACTGGGGAGCAATCACCGGTCGGTTCTCACCTCCAGAGCTCATTCATCTTAGTTAAAGAAGCATTGAGGAATCACTTCAGGTCTTCGCCGCTCTCTTCCCAGAGCCCGTAGACCCTAGAGCCATTTGAAAGCATCTAGCTCACCCCATCAAATACCCTATAATCTCCTCTAAAAGTCCCTTTTCCATCCAGAATACATACCCCCATGCCCCTCCCCAAAACCCAACTCCACAGGGCCATCCCTTAAAACGCCAAACTCCAATTCCTTCCCATAAAACCCTCCGACCATACCCATCCCTAAACCCCTCTCCCCAGGCGCCTAATCAAAAAAACTCTCCCGAGACGATATACCCAGACCAACTCCTCAGACCCTCTTCCTCTTGGCTCCCTTTTCTAAAGCCTGCTTTCATGGGCCCCCTAAATTCTCCCTACTAGGCACCTTCCACTACTCTCCTTCCCCTCATGCTCTAACTTCTCTACACCCCATTCAGCTCCTCATTATAGCCCGCTCTCCTCTCCTCGTGCTTCTCCTGACATCGCCAAGGCCCTTGTTTTACACCGCCCGTAAGCCATTCTTTTCATGACTTCAGGTTAGCTAGAGACTTAGGACCCCTTAGTCCTACTCCCAGGCTGCCGATTCCTATCTTCGTGTAAAACGTAAAGCCTCCTTTTTTTTATTCTGCTTTCCCTTTCACCTCTTCCACATTAATCCATTGGAACTGATGTGGTCTACTGGCTAACTGGGAGAGCAATACTTTTTAACAAATGGGTAAATTAGAGACTATTGGTGCGAAAAGTATATAGTAAAAAGAAACGGTGTCGGTTGTCAATTTTTGCTATATAATAACCTCACCACTTGTCTCCGATTTACCCATCAGTACATGACTTTCTCACGGTTGATGAGGCCCTAGCCTTCTTCACCTCTCTAATACTCAGATCTGTCCATTCCTCTATCCTTCAGTCTTCCAGTACAGTCGACCCTCGGGCGTCTTCTGAGTGTATTGGAGCAGTTAGAGCTAAAAAGCGTCCAACTCACTGATACTATCGCACATGTCTTTTCCAACATAAAGTCTAAATGAATCATGCCCGTCGCTCTCTCAAAGAGGCCGTCCGCCGTTACTCTTGAAGAGCCTACACCTCTAAAATATCAAACTCTTCTCCCCATGAGGACGTCTGGTGGCGGATTTGCGGTGTTGCCGGTAAGCCTGCCCCATCATCGTCACCTGTCTTTAGGGATGCTGACTTACTATTTTTCGAAAGATGAGTGGTTGCTGAGAAGGGAACTCTCTAATTTGCATCAATTTTTTAATCATCAGAGAGCTCATTCTTGGCTTCTTAACCACCCATAAGAGACGAGGATTATAATCATCTATTCTTCATAGACCTTTAAAACGCCCTTTCCTTAATTCGAACCATTGTCCCTGTCCCTGATGGAATCCAGTACTACCTCCTCCAACACATCCACGTATTGGCGCTTCACTTTCTACATAATCGGATCTGGATTTGGGACAATTTTCCGTTTGCATGGCGCAAGGCTATTGTTTCGCTCGCCTCAAGCCAGACTCCAATCTCTCCTTTATTATCCAATAGCGATGACTTGCTATTTCAATCTCCTGGCCCATATTCTTCTTTTTTTTAATTCCAGCCAGCTTCGCTGAGCGGCACACATCAGCGCCAAACGGCGCGTAACTCCCTCTTATTAAAAAAATACCATGTAAATAAAATAACTTGGTAAAATTTCACTTATATGTTCAAGATATATTGCCAACTTCTAAGTAACTTTGTTTAAAAAAAACTTCCCCCCCCTCGACAAAGAAAATTAGAGCCACTAGTCTAGAGCTGATGACGAACTCCAGTCACTTCTGAAACTAGTCTCCGAACTAAAGATTTCCGAACAAACTACCTCATTCCATCATCATGAAGCTCAATACCGAGAAAAAGACTTTTTTAGTAGTTATCATTAACCTTAATTAATTAGGAGAAAAAAAAATGGAAGAACAAATTATTGAGAGAAAAAAGGAAAATATTCAAAACAAAATGTCAGAGTACTCAAATTTGCAGGAAAAACCGAAAGTTCATCTTACCTCGCTGATTCTTCAAGAATAATGGGGGCAAGGAAACGGGCGAGTTGGGAAAATGCAACCCCTCTTCCTGGGGCTCTGAACCAACATATTCAATGCCATTCTAAAATGAGAATAAAATTAAGAGGGAATTAATTTCTCATGTTTGTCTAATATAAATATAATATCTAAGTGAGAAGTTGGTATGTTTTTGCCAGCAGAAAAATGAAGTTAGAACATTTGAAAATTGGGAACATACAAAGTTTTTTTCAGCTATGGGGGTAAAATTGACAACTAACTTTCAATTTGTATAAACCACACTTTTACCTATTAAATAGACGAGTAACCACATATTTCCACCTCCTCAGATATTTTTTGGATTTTTTTTTTTATTTAAGAATTCGATCCTGGTGACTGCCTACATGGCATGAATCATCCCAATAAAATAAGCCTATAAATTAGTGCTAATATTAAAAACCTCCTTCCCCACAACAAACAATAAAAAAACCCCAACAGAATCCACAAAAACTACGGTAAAACAGAAAGAAGAAAAAAACTGAAAAACGCACGCTCGGCGTCGGAGAAAAGCTCACTCTCCTCACCCTTGGCGCCGGGAAATGCGCATAAAAAAGTCAAAGTAAATGGAAGAGGCTCGACAGCACGAAGTCAGAGAGTTTACAAGTCTGTATGCACAAACCCGTCTTGAGTACAATGAATACGCGGTAGTGACCCCGTTCGTTTCGTACCGAGACAGGTAACGGGTGCGAACAGTTTGGGGTCGTCAACACAGTCGCGAAAGTAAGGTGAAGGGGAGCACTCCATTTTATGACAGTGCGCGTAATATTAACACGACAGAAAGTGACCTAAAGTTGTCAAAGAATTTTCGGGTATGTCCAAGGGAACAGTCGTGGTGCAATGGCGTGCACCCTAAAGTTCAAATCAGTCGTAAGATCTTCTTTGCCAAGCAGCCCAGAGGACTGACCAGATTACTGCCAAGTAGCAAGTGTTAGGAAGAGCGAAACGCTGGTATAGTAGCCAACTCCGGCAGGACTTTGTGGATCTTCGACAGGTTCATTCTCTGCATATCCAGAAACCCAGCAGAAGATAATCACGACCTCTACCTGGCTCGCGTCATTCGTGGCATCACGGATACTGCGAACAAGAGGCGGAGTTTCGAAGATCACGAAAGAAGAGGGCGCCTTTTCAGGCTCTATAGATCACAATGCTCTCTGAACCAGAAACTATGCGTTATCATCTGTAACGATAAGTGTATTGTAACCAGGCTGGCCATGACCATAGACCCAGATCCCAGGAGAGCCCCGCAAAATTCAAACAGTCGGTATTAGGCATGGAAGCCCACCCCTTCTTCGCATTTGCAATCATCCGTTTACATTGGCATGGTTTCAACGTGACACGGTGTACTCTAAAAAGGTCGAAAGCAATACTCTCGGCAGCAGAGGTGTGGCAAAAATAGTCAGAGGTGGTACTATTCAGGGTGGTGTCCTAGGTAAAATCAGAAGCGCTACAGTGTAGAGAGCTATGCCGATCTCTGGAAAGTGTTTCCTAGTCCTAAACCCAGAAGGCATAGGCTATAATTAGCGTCCCTTGGTGGCATAGGCACGGTCGAGTTCGGCAGCGGATGCAGTGAGAGCCGTTGGCGACTGAGAGACGCCTGGACTGCGAGTAGAAGCGCATAATCCGCTGTGTACGGCGCATATCATGTGGTATTTCCCAGGCACCGACAAGAAGGCTCTCGATTCGGGTCGTGCAAAAGGCACGGAAGGAAACCGAGTGGTATATGATGAATAATAAGGTTGCGAATATGGGCATCCCAGGTAAATCCATCAGTTGGATTTGAACCCCGTTTAGTAAAAATTCCGGGTGTGTGTGGAGCCGTGGAATGCCGCAGAAGAGCACTATCTTAGTTTTTGCCAAATATAACCGAACCCTGTGCGCTTCAGCCTTCTGGAAACGACGCTTCAGAGTTGGCATCTAGGCCACACCAAAGTAGATCGAAATGACGTCTACGTAGTATGTAGAAATAACATCTTGTAGCCAAAATTTTTGATACGGTTAATGCTGAATGCATCTGGAATAGACAATCAAGCAGATACCGTATCGCTATTTGATAAGGTAAAATTGCTGCCTAATGAGGAAGGCCTTGCAGATAGCATTTTTCATTTGTAGCAGGGCATCCGACGTAGAATGGAATTTACAGAATACGCACTGTGCGGAAGACAGATGGTCTCCTCTGTCTAGAAAAAGGCTAATCTAAAATTTAACAATTTTCAGTCAGATTGCACACGCAAAAAGTTAGAGAGATTGGTGGAAAACAGGCAATGATAGAGTGATCTATCCCCGGTTTGGGAAAAACGAGCACAGTAGCTATTCTCCGGGAGACTGGAACGATACCTTCTGTCCATAATCTGTTAAACAAATCTAACAAAAATTCCACGCCTCGCCAAATGTGTCCAAGCGGAACCTAACTCAAGTCCAGTCCGCCACATTCAGCGACATTACGACGCGCATAGAATGTTGGCGGAGTAGCATCCAGGGTAGAGAATGTGGAGAAAACAGACACTTCTCTCCTGAAGAAAGCGAAGGTGGAGAAGCTGCAAGAACTTGCCTACAATCTTTTAACTCTCTTTCACATATCTGCAAGATGGGTGTTTCCGTTAGGTAAAGACACTATGCCCGCCAAGAAGAGCGAGGACGTGCTTCGAAACATATCGGAACCTACCCCGAGCTCGATGAAATACTCCGACTGTGAAATCAGTCGGGAGATGCTTATAGTGCATGCAAGCATTTTTTTGTCTAAGAATACAGTCTCACATACCACCCTCAGTGTCTCTTCAGAATAATGCATGATCTTATGTACGTACACATAATGATTGTTGAACCCCGAGTTGAGAAAGGGAGAATAATGGATGTTTTTTTGTTTTTGCAGTTTTCTGTGGCAGAGTAGGAGAGGGTTCATAACTATGGATAAGTTTGTACTGAGGAAGCAAAAACGCAAGGAAGAAGATGAAAATCAAATAGTCACTCCAATGGCCACTGCTTGTTCTGATTCGATCTCAAATAATATAAGTGTTCCTCGTCCACCAGGGTCAAAATGTAGTAATGTGAAAGAAGCTCCTCTTATAAAGAAACAGACATATGAGGATTACTACATAGCGCATGGTTTTGTATCAAACAATAATGAAGATAATCCTCCCCCTGTATGTGTGGTATGTGGAGATACACTCAGCAATGAAGCCATGGCACCTAGCAAGCTGAAGCGGCACTTCACTACCAAACACCTTAGTCTGTCACAGAAAGGCATGCAATATTTTTCTCGTTTGTTAGAATGGCAGAAACTAGCAGCTAATAAAATGGTCAAAAGAATAACCATAGCTGACACTGCTCTTGAAGCCTCATTTAAAGTAGCAGAACTGATAGCAATGAAAATGAAGCCTCATACAATTGGTAAAGGCATTATTATCCCTGCATGTAACATAATTATTGAAACAATGCTTGGCAAAGAAGCTCAGGTTCAGATTTCTAAAGTACCTCTCTCCAATAGCACAATCAGTCGTAGGATAGCTGAATTTTCAGCTGATATCAATGAACAAGTTGTGCAGCGGATTGTATCAAATGCCAATTTCGCTTTGCAGGTAGAAGAAAGTAGGGACATAGCTGGTTAATGTCAATTGCTGCAAATTCATTGATGAAGGAGTTGTAGAGTAGTTTATGTTTTGCAAAGAACTATAGACCACATCCACTGGGGAGGACATTTTTGCAACCGTAATATCGTATCGTAGTGACCATGGTCTTTCATGGAAAGACTGTTGTAAAATACGTACTGATAGTGCGCACAAGGGGTTCATTACCATATCACAGAAAGAAAATCCATCTATTATTACAACTCACTGTTTCTTCACAGAGGAGCATTAGTTAGTTGAAAAAAAACATGTAGTGAAGAGCTAAATGAAGTTTTGCACCAGACTGTCAAGATGATGAATTTCTTAAAATCCCGTCGCTTAAAATGCGGAGTTTTTCAAAAGATATGCCATGATATCGGTGCGGATAATATCTCAGTGATGTAAGGTGGCTATGTCGAGCTCGTTTGCTGAACCGAGTTCTCGAACTCAAATATGAACTAGAAGTATTTTTTGAACAGTAGAAACAAGATGCATTCCTCAGTCTGTTTCAAAATCGTACTTGGTGCTTGAAGCTGCCATTCTCGGCGGATATTATCCTGAAACTTAATGAATTAAGTCTCAAAATGAAAAGTTTCCAGGGAAAGTTGAATGCCTGAAAGTCAGCTGTTCAAAAATACGACCTATCAAACTTTCTTTCTCTTCTTAAGCAAGCAAAAACTGATACAATTGGACGTCTCAAAGATCTCATTCTACATCACTTGCTCCGGCTGAGAGAAGCAGTTGATTTTTATTTCCTTTTCCTTTCTACAGAGAATCTCGACTGAATTGTATTACCCTTCGCATTGGCTGACAGGGATGAGGAACTGGACTTCTCGGCAATAGAACGTGACGAATTTATTGATCTGTGTGCTTTTTCCATCCTAAAAGTCAAATTCGCAAAGAGTAAGGAATGATTGGCTATTTGGGGGTGTGGAATAGTGGAGGAGTATCCAAATTTGGCTGAAAAGGGTACTTATGTACTTTTACCTTTCTCCACATCGTATTTGTGTGAGCAGGTATTCTCTGCCATGGCACAAATTAAATATCAATCCAGAAAAACACTTTTATCTCTTGAAGACAATATACGAATAGCATTATCAGCAATTAGACCTAATATTAAGAGTTTGTGTTTCAAGCAGCCATCTCAGGTTTCGCATTGATAAAGGCATGGATCATATTGTGGTATATTTTGCTATCTTACTGCTGATAAGCACATTTTTGTATGGTATGCTGTTCATTTTTTATTATTAATAAAGCACTATCAGAGTATATATATGTATTTTTCATATACTTATGAGAGCATTAAAATGGATAAAAATGAACTTGGAAAGGTCGACAGCTTGAATAAAACACCATATGAAAAGGTTGAGAACCACTACCATGTGAGGAAGAGTACTTTAATGCGCAATGGGAGTTGGAAACAATATAGGCAAACTATATTTTTTAATAAGGGTGCTGGGAAATCTGTAAAGCTTGGCAAGGGTACCACGAGCATCAAAAGGTTGAGAACCACTAACCTAGGTGGTTTCTCGTGCAACAGCGGAAGAGAAATTGATATTCTGATATAGCAGAATAAACCAGACTTGAACATGAACGAATTTATGCACAAATTATACACCATATAATTAAATAATTTAAAAATTGTGTGCTCTCCTATATATTTTAGGCATCATAGCCCCTTCCAACTAGCCCTTTCTATCCTGCCTATATAAGACGAGTGGGTATCTATTAATTTTAGTTTCTCTGAAGATATCAAAGTATTTGAAGAAACGTCAAGCCTTTTCCTCTCAAAAATAATCATCAAGAAATTCAATTTTAATGTGAAAATATTTTTCGTAAATTTAAAGTGAAATTATAAAAGTATAATAAAATCAAAGGTTATATAATTTTCCATTATGTTTATTATTGTTATTATTGACGGGGGTGATCAACCTGCCGGTGTCAAAAGGTTTGATGAATGAATTAATACTCTCCAAAGCGAGATTGCCTTCCCTAAATAATAAAAATATGTACTATAGAATCAGGTACTAACATTTTCGGTGATGGAATGCAGTAATTTTCAGTGAATTAAAAAGATACAAAGTAAAATCAATGGAACACTTTCCTTAGAAATATTAGCTTACCCGTAAAGTTCTGAGCGATTTCGTGAGTTGTCTTTAAACTTCACATTACAGCTGGAATGTTGGCACGATTAATCTTGTAACGAGGTAACACTGGCTACGTCTCACATAAAAAATCAGTATATCTCTTATTTTTCTCAGCCCTTATCAAGGTCAAATCTAGATAACCAAAAGTTAAATTTTTAGTACGTATAATGTACATATTACTTTTTTCCTTTAAAAAGGGTGAAATCATCGCTGAAACGTGTAAAACCATTTGTAAATTTTCTGTTGAAGGTGCCATAGGTGAATCGACGGTTCGAAGATGGCTTTCAAAATTCAAATACAGAGATTTTAGCTTAGAAGATGCAAGTCGATCTGGAAGAGGTAAAGAGTTGGACTATTTTCTTTTGAAGATAAACATTAAAGCCAGCTCAAATATCCTAAATGGTCGGCTTGCAGAGATGGTCAAAGTTCCAAAAAGTACTATTCATGAATGCAGTAAAAATGGATACATTTCCCGCTATGGTGTATTGGTTCCACATAACGTCTTTTTTGCGCCCCATTCTACACAGCGTAGGAGACGGACACTGCACAGTACCGATTTGCGAAACCCAATCACACACTTCCGAGTTAGTAACCTCTCAACTTTCCTCGTCCAATGCTAACTACCGGACCCTGTAGTCTAAACTATTTAAAACACGCCACGTGAGTAATTTTTTGTAACTTAGTTTATTATAACGCGTGGAGCCAAAGAAGGGCCTTCCCGCAAAAATAAATTAATTGATGAAGCTCGGATGCAATGCACATACAATGGATGGAAGCCAATATTTGGGCCCGAATTTCTTTTACTATAAGGCTCTCGCGCATATTATCGTCATTTTTATCAATTTTGGTTTATTCGTCCCTCTACCGAAAAGAAAGAATGAGGTTACTTACCTTTAGGTGATATAAAAAACTAAAGTTTCATCAGAGGTAAACAAACAAAGGAGATGAAATGTTCTTTTACATTCAACAAAATAAAAGTTTTGTTGCCTAGCTATTGAGGTTATTGAAGAAATTGAGGTCAAGAACTAATCAGGCTATAGCAGAATTAAAAAAAAATCGCAATATTTTTGCTTCAGGTATTTGTGGCGTTTCTCCGATGAACACATCAAATATAATGCTGAACAATTCCCATTCTTTCGTGTTTCGATCCTAGTAGATTAATTTCCTCTTAGACATGAATTATTTCGTCGGTCTTCCCTCCGAAATACTCGCCATATTTAGAACATGAGCAAAGCTTTGCATTTCTTTAAAGGCCACGCGTGATTCTCAATGCAGCAGCGCAAGAATTTAATTTTTTCGTTTGGCCTTCCAGACCTATATAAGCGTCTAGATTTGACCTAAATGAAAGAAGTTACGTAACTAAAAAGAAGAAAAATAATAAGCCCAACGAGGGCATTAACCACTCGAAAGCAATCCGCTGCTGAGCGGCCACAGCCAAACTAAAATGTCGATAGATATACAAGTATCCATGTCTAAGCCACACAGCCTCAGTCGTTATTATGGAGAGTCTCATTATTTTTCGAAGCAGTAGGTCATCTGCTTCGAATATATATTGGTAATATATATTGGAAATATTTTAACCGACCAATCAGCTAACTCAAAAATGTAAAGCTAATCTTTTATGTAGAATTTAACGTATAATTTAAGACTAGATTCTTATTTTCAAGGGAAAAAGTTAAGATTTTTAAATTTTTGACAATATAAAAAAGGATGCAAATTTAATTTTTTTTTAGATGCGTTCTGGTTTCATTCGGAGGCTTTGCATATTCTGGTGGCGACACGTTAGGAAGATAGTTTCAGGCTGAATTTGTATGTTAATTGAAGGTCTGCGTTGAAAGATCATAACCTCTTCAGCCATTCGGACCTTCGGCGGTCAGAATAACGGAAAATAATGGAGGTGTTCTGAACTAACATTTCTCTTGTGATTGATGTACGAGTATTACGCGTTGTAACGTGGCGTTTAATAGCCCCACCTTGGAGGTGCATTGTCAACCTGCGCGAAAAGTTTGTAGAAGTCATTCCTATGTACTAAGAGTTGCGGTGAACGCACTCACCGACATTGCCCGAGTTATCATACAATAGGTTGGTTTCATGAAGGGGGTCCGTCGCGGGGAGACAACTGCTCTTCATGATGAGTTACAAGGAGTTACAAGGAAAGAAAGTACCCTAGTAGACCTTACGGTCCATTCAAAGAGGGTACTTTTGGACTAGCAATCGAGTGGGCACATGGCTGCTCAATTGTTTTGCGTCCCTAAACGGACACTTTTCAAGACTTTGTCTAGTCTTGACTTGAACTGGTCAACAGATTCACTGTTCACAACTTCCACTGGAAGTGCATTCCACTTACCGCAGATACTGTAGGTAACAAAAATTTCCACACAGATTGCGGTTGTAACGCTTCAGTTTAAGTTTGAAGCCGTGATTGCGCGTTCTGTTCTCACTCAGTGTTAAAATATCCCGGTAGTCAACATTGTCGAATCCTCGAAGTATTTTGAAAACTTTGATGAGCTGACCACGCAGTCTACGGGTTTCCAGCGAGAACAGATTTAATTTCCCTTAGTCTATCCTCATAACTTTTATGTCGGATAGAGGAAATCAGTTTGGTTGCCCTAGCTTGAACGCGTTCCAACCTTGCGATGTCCTTTCGAAACGAAGGACTCCAAAATTGTACGGCATACTCCAGGTGCGGCCGGACGAGGGAGCTATACAGACGAAGGACTATCTCCTTGTTACGGTATCCAAACTGGCGCTTTATGTAGCCTAACATCCTTTGGGCTTTCTTCTCTTGCCTCGATGCACTGTTTCGAGAACTTGAGGTCGCTAGTGATAGTAACACCCAAGTCCTTCTCAGTGTCACTTGATTCAAGGGCAGTTCCCTTAAGAAAGTACTGAGATTTGGGGTTTCGGTGGCCGATATGCATTACTTTGCATTTGTTCACGTTGAAAGGCATTTGCCACGTGTCCGACCACTCCCCAGTCCTTTGAAGGTCCTCTTGGAGGCTGGCAGTGTTCCCCTCCTTTGCCACATTGATACCAAGCTTGGTGTCGTCGGCAAATTTGGAGATTTTTGCAACCATGTCTCTGTCCATGTCGTTGACATAGATAATAAACAGTAGTGGTTCCAGGAAGGAACCTTGAGGGACACCGCTAGATACGGGCGCCCATTCAGAGGCCCGACCATTCACCACTACGCGTTGCCTTCTGTCACTTAGCCAGCTCTCTATCCAACCTGCTACCTTGCCGCCTATGCCCTGCGCACGCACTTTCCGGAGAAGGCGGCGGTGTGGTACCTTATCAAAGGCCTTTTGGAAGTCAAGGTACACAACATCCACCACCTTGTCTTGATCATGCTCACTGAACACGAAGTGAAAGAATTCCACAAGGTTCGTCAGGCATGACCGTTGCCTTCGGAAGCCGTGCTGGGAACTCTTCAGTAGCAAGTTTGACTCTAAATAAGACGTTATCTTGTCCACTATGATGCCTTCCATGAGTTTACCGACTATCAAAATCAAACTGATGGGTCGGTTGTTTGACGGATGGCTGGGGTCTCCTTTCTTGAAGATCGGAGTCACCTCCGCCTCACGTCAGTCTCTAGGAACGAATCCGGTCCGGATTGACATGTTAAAGATAGCGCACAGATGTCGTGATACTTCATCGCACACTTCCTTCAACACCTTGGATAGAAACCCGTCCGGTCCGGGGGACTTATTCGTCTTTAGGTCAGCAATCTTTTTCTTTATTTTTCCTTCGGTGAAGTCCATTGCCCCTAGCTTTTCCTTCGAGCAGGAATCCGTGAGCTGGGGGATTGGACCACACTCTTTAGTAAACACTGAAGAGAAGTAGTCATTGAGCAGGTTAGCATTTTCTGCATCTGACTGAGTTAATGCACCCTCCTCGTCCACTAAGGGCCCAATCCTACGATGGATTGGTTTACGACTATTTACATAGCCGAAGAACTCCTTGGGATTCTCTTTGCAGAGTCTTGCCACTCGGAGTTCCTCAGACCGCTTAGCCGCTCTTATGCTGTACTTCACTCTCCTGGCGAGCCTCCGGTACTCGTCAAAGTCACCCGAGATCTTCGATCGCCGGTACGCATTTCTCTTCTCCCTAAGCAGTTAGCCGATTTCTCGATTAAACCACTTTGGTTGAACAGAAGACCGATGGAGGCATTTCAAAGGGATGCAACTTGATTGAAGACTCATGAACTTATTTTTTAAATTGTTCCACGAATCCTCAACATCTTCGCATACCGCTAGCCTTACATCAGTCAGCCCAGCACGAAGGCTCGCAAAGTCTGCTCTTCTCAAGTCAAGTTTCCTTGATTGACTGGCAACAGACCTTACCTTCGGGATCTTGATGGTAAATCTAATTAGCTGGTGATCACTGCCACCGAGCTCTTCGCCTACAGGGAGATCCTCAACGATATCATCCTCAGAGGTGAAGACCAAGTCGAGGATATTGTCTCCTCTCGTCGGTTCTCTGACCCATTGAGTGAGGAACTCGTTGGTGGCTCGTGTTTTTCTGGTCTGGTAATAGATGACTAAGTTTATTTTGTGGTCGGGCTTGATTGGAGAAACGTTGCGATGGATAATGGCTTTGAGAATCTTCTCGTCTTCCTTGTAGCCTGTGTTCATTGTTATTAGGTAAAGTATGTCTATCAATGTAAGGTTTTTTGGTTTGTCCTTCACAAGAATGACAGGGTTCATCTTACGTATAACAGTTGAGTCAATTAAAATTTGTGGGTACCATTGTTCATGAGGAGCTGGTTTACTATTTTAAGCTCAGCATCAATAGTTGTCCAATTGGAGGAGTGTGAAAATGCTTTCTTTACGAGAGCGCTGATGATCACGGATCTTTTGTACCTATCAGAGCACTCTGAGAAAACATCTATGTATAGACCTAAATTTGTAACCTCGATATACACTTCGGTCACGAAGCGCTCTTGAGAAGAACCAGCGAGAACTTCGAGGAATGGAAGCGCAGACTCTTCAGCTTCGTAGGTAAAGTTGACTGATGAATTATTTCTGAAGGTCTGGATGAGTATAGGTAGGCGTTTTCTACGGATCCCAGAATCGGTTGTTCGCCAGGATTAAAAGGTGCCCCCAGAATCACGCATATATATATATATATATATATATATATATATATATATATATATATATATATATATATATATATATATATATATATATATGGAAAAATATCCAAGACAAATTGGTGCGGTTAAGGTAATGGCATAATTAGACAACTGCTCTGCTTCAGGTCCAGCAGGTGATCCTATCCTCCTTGAACTGGAAGACAACACTTAGGGATGACCCATCCATCATCAGCCCTGCGGGCTGATGGATGGGTCATCCCTAAGTGTTGTCTTCCAGTTCAAGGAGGATAGGATCACCTGCTGGACCTGAAGCAGAGCAGTTGTGTAATTATGCCATTACCTTAACCGCATATATATATATATATATATATATATATATATATATATATATATATATATATATATATATATATATATATATATATATATATATATATATATACGTAGGTGAGTCAAAAAGTTCTCAGACAAATGGCAGATTATTGAAATGTTCGATTTTGTACAAGTAAATACAGGGTCAAACACGACTTTCATGTTTTCTGAACAATTCCTACAAAATTCGTCATTCAATTTGTCGAGACTCTTTGTATTAGATGTGCTTCAAAAAGGTTACTTTTTTGAACCCATAAAATGGCAAATTTTGAGATAAGAGCGAACATTAAATTCCTGACTAAACTTGATTGGAAGCCTGTTAAGATTATTGACGCTCTACAACAGGTTTATGGTGACTCTTCGCCATGTAGAGCGGTAGTTTACGACTGGATTAAGCGCTTCAAGGGGGGCAGAGAAGAAGTTGAAGATGATCCACGTGAAGGGAGACCCTCCACCTCCATTAACCCAGAAAATGTCGAGCTTGTGAGGAATCTAGTGGATAAAGATCGCCGTATTACTATTGATGAAGTTGCCAATGCATGTGAAATCTCTCATGGCTCAGCATTTGGAATTCTAACTGAAAATCTTGGCCTGAGCAAGCTTTCAGCACGTTGGGTCCCAAAAGCGTTGCGAGAAGACCAGCTGAATCATAGGGCCAACCTTTCTTTGGCTATTTTGACCAAGATTGAAGCAAACGAGGATAGTTTTTTTGAGCGCCTCGTAACGGGAGATGAAACTTGGGTGTATCAGTTTGATCCTGAAAGTAAAAATCAACCAAAAGAGTGGCACCCAAGGGGGGCAGCAGGGCCTATCAAGTTCAAGACAGAGAGGTCCGTTAAGAAGATAATGGCTACAGTTTTTTGGGATTCGGAGGGAATTATTTTAATAGACTTCTTAGAAGGACAAAAAACTGTTACATCCAGCTATTACGAAGGAGTTTTAAGGAAGCTGAAAACTTGAATAGCCAAAAAACGACGAGGAAAGCTCCACAAGCAAATCTTGTTCCACCATGACAATGCCCCTGCACATTCGTCCAAAGCTGTGAGATCTCAGCTACGGGAATTTGGATGGGAAACTCTTGCTCATCCCCCTTATAGCCCTGATTTAGCACCCTCTGACTTTTTTCTGTTTCCAAATTTAAAGGGACACCTAAAAGGAACCCGGTTTCAATCATTAGATGAAGCAAAAAAGCAGGTCATTACTTGGTGCCAGAGACAACCCCGTGAATTCTACAAAGATGGTCTTTACCGTTGGATTCATAGATTAAGAAAGTGTATAGATGTTAATGGAGCTTATGTAGAAAAATGATTACAGTATTATTACAAATAAAAATTTTATGCCATTTATCTGAGAACTTTTTGTATATATATATATCGTGTGGGCAAGCAAAAAAATTAATAAATTCAAACTTGAATAACTTAGTCAAATTTAATTGGGTATAAATGAAAATTCGTATACAACTTATATATATTCTTGATTATCTCTGAAATTTTCAACAATAAACTTTAATAATATTGCTATAATTAATATTGCTCCCGATAAAAGATAATATCTAAAAAAAAAGCCACTCAATATACCTTTAATGAAATTTTATGATTAATATATCGACCTTCTTGGTCACATACAGCTCTTAATCGCGGTTTAAATGAAGAAATGCATTTTCTGATATCACATAGCCTTATGTTATCCCAAGAAAGAAGATTTCTTTTCCTTAAGTTCAGATTCACTAAATATATTTTTCATTTGCTGAAAACTTTTTCTTGAAGTAAATTCCATATAGAACAGTCCATAGGCGATTGAGGAGACCATTCATCCTTTTTAATAAAATGAGGACCATTTTCTTGTAAATATTTCTGTTTTGTTTTGCTAGTATGAGAGGATTTATCATCTTGCTGGAAAATGAAGTCTCCCTTACGATATAACTGATGTCAATCAGGAAGCAGGCCGATAGATAATAGCTCGATGTAATTTTCTGAATTAACTTTAGATTATTGTGTATCGATAAAACGGATCCTCGTTTTACCATTCCAGGAAACCCCCGCTCAATCTTGAAGATTCATGATAAATGCGGGATGGATGGATGCCCTATTTCTTGGAGTCATAAACTCTGTTAGTTTGACTATTTGTTGGTACTTTCAAAGTGAGATCTTTTTCGTCGGTAAACACAAAATTTCTTGTATCTTGAGATGAATAGCGATCGTATAGCAACTTACAACGTGTCTTTATAGGTTTTCTTACATTAATATCACGACGGAAATGCGAATACTTTTATAACCTTTCAATTTTTGTCCTTTTAAAATCCGTTGCACAGAAGAACGGAAAATACCTAATTCAGTGGAGACCTTCAATTGGGATAGATGAATTCCAAGTTTTTCCTCTAGAGATAAAACAAGTTCTAATTCAATCATTTTATTCTCAAACCTCACCTCTTGGCCGTCTCTTCTCAGACGTTTTGGGTGACGCTGGACGAAACCGACCATCACCATCGAGTTCCAACACGCCTGAAGCATCTAATCTCTCATCGCCCATCTCCCGTTAGTGTCCGAAGCATTCACGATATACCGTCAGAGCATCGCTGTCACACCGAGATACCTAATATTGCCTTCCCTCTCTCCGGTAGCTCTAGCCGGAGAATCTTCAAAATCGACCAGTGAAAGTTCTTCTACCCAGCCCGCGACGCAAATCACCATTTTAAGAGGAAGGACTCCTCACCTGGGTCATCGGCCACCAATAAGTGGGCAGCCCCTGGACAAATAACACCCCGCTGTTATTTGTCTTCAAGAGAACAAACTGGTTACACGGTCTTTTCCGGCGGTACCTGGTTTTCGTATTTTTAACTATATTTTCCTGTCAGGGGCCTCGTCTCATGGGGGGTGTCAGTTATGGTTTCGTCATCTCACTATGTATCTCCCTTCCCTCTTCACACTACCCTCCAAGCTGTTGTCGTGAGGGGTTTTCTTACAAGGTTTTTTACTGTTTGCTCTAAATACATCCATCCTTCTTTACCATTGTAAATCAGTTGCCTTCCACGTTTTTATTACTCGGAGATCTTAATGCCCGTTACCCATATTGGGGTCACATCACTCGGAATGCCAAAGGCAGTGTTTTAGAGTCTCTTTTTATTATCTGACTCTTTTTGCGTTTTAAACACCGCCGATTTTTCCTCTTATAATGTCCAGACGGATTTTCGATCGTCAACCCGATGTTTAGCTGTTCATCCTAGCCCTCATCCACCATACCTCTTAAGTTGGACTTAAGCCATGCCTATTAGGAATGCTTCCGAGAGGCGTCCTTCACAAGTGCCTCCTTGGGAACCTTCAATGATGTCGATGCGGCAGTAGCGTACTTCACATCGATAATCTACAACGCGGCCACTCAGACCATTCCACGGAGGCAAACCGTAACAGGTGGATCAACTGTGCCCTGGTGGATCTCGGACTGTGTCACAAACTACAATTTAGCTCATGTCTGATTCCGGCAGAACCCACCCTTGTGCAATAAGGTTGACCGAAACTGAGCTCGGGTGCTTCCCCCAAAAAACCTTCGTCAGGCTCGCCGAACTTCATGGCGCCACTACGTTTCAGCAATTTCCTCTATGAACCCTACTGCAAAGATCTGGAAGAGGATTAACAAGATCTGGGGTTGTTATGACGGCCATAACCCCCACGCTTAACTTACAAGGATATTTAGTGAATGACATCCTGGTGGTCGGCAATGCATTAACCGACCCCGTCCGTGCCGTCAACGGTGTCAGCCGTTACAATAAGGCTTTTCTAGCCTATAAATCAAATGAAGAGTCTCATCATCTCAATTTTACAACAAAATCTAACCTTCCGTATAATGCCCTATTTTCCATCCACGAGTTGCGCGCTGCATTGCCCCTTTGTAGATCCACTTCCCTGGCCTTGAAGTGAACCATTTTGATATGATTCGGCACCTCCATTCCATACTCGGTCATTTTCTCACTTGACTTGAACAACCTTATATGGGTGAAGAATTTTTACTCATCTCATGGCGCGTCGGGATTGTCTTTCCCTTCGTCAAACCGGACAGGGACGGGTTAAACGCAGATCACTATCACAATATAGCTCTTACTAGCTGCCAGAGTAAGTTTGTGGAGGAAATGGTGTTGGTGCACCTAAACTGGTTCATAAAAACCAATCACTTACTATCTCGATTTAAATGCAGTTTTCGCAAAGGTCATAGTACCTTTGACCTCTAAGTACGTTTCGAGGGATCGGTCCGAGTCTTGGCCATATCTTTCGACATTGAGAAAGCCTACGATACAACATGGAGATACTGTGTCTTAAAGCAGCTATAACTTTAGGATGTGAGAGGTCTTTTTCTGTCTTAAAACTTAGAATTCAAAGTTTCTTAGCATCTTTATCCTTATAATGCGTGTTGGAGACACCTAATCTTACCTGCAACCCTCAAGAGGAGGAAGTTCCTCAGGGCAGCGGTTTAAGTGTTTTATGTTTCCTAATTGCGATCAATAATATCATTTACTCTCTCCCAGAGGGTGTATCGGCGACCCTGTCCGTCGATGACTTGGCTCTATACTGTTCCTCATCCCGCCTTCCATCAGCAGTGCGTCGGCTGTAACTAGCAGTTGATTGCGGCCTTAAAAAGTGTACAACTTAGGGGATTTCGCTTTTCCACGAGCAAAACTAAGGCAATGTATTTCCACCGGGGTAAACGGGCTGTTGTTCCGTCACCTATCTCCCTAAAAGATGTCGATATCGAGTTTGTCTCTGAGTTTTGGATTCTGGGCGTAACTCTTAATCTCAAGCTATCCAGGTTACCACACCTACACCGTCTTCGAAAGGGTTGTCTGCAGGCTCTGGACATTTTGAAAGTCCTCTCCCACACGTCGTGATGCCGTGGTCGTCAAATACTGTTGTTAGTATATACTGCCCTCGTCCAATACAAATTGGACTATGGATGCCAATTTTATTCCTCGGCTTTCCCCTCAGCCCTTAAAATACTGAACCCGATTCGCAACCTCGGAGTTCGTCTCTCCAGTGGAGCCTTCCTCACTTCTTCCATCAACAGCCTTTACAGTGAGAGGGGTGTTTTCCTTGCTCTATCATCGACTCCAGATCTGCATGCGATACCTCTGCTGTGTACAGCAGGCCCCTGTATCAGAGGTTTACATATGCCTGTCTGCTGCCGAGCCAAAGGCGGCATTCGATAGGTAGCCATCCTTACCCCGCCTCCTGAACCTCCAGATAGGAGATCATTTGTCCAACTTGGGTGCTCTAAGGGTCCTGCCCTTCCGTCGTTGCTGCCCCATAGTTGGGAGGCTCCACCTCGCATAGTTTGTAAGAGCATGTGTAGCTTGGACAAGTCGTCCGCGCACCCTTGTTCCCTTAAGAGCCTGTTCCTGGAGCATGCGACCTCACATGTACAACACTGTCCGATATAAACGGATGGTTCCAAATCAGATCGTATAATGGGTGCCACAGGAGAGTTTTTATCTTTGCAGCAGACAGCTTCAATGTTTACCACTGAACTCTCAGCCATTCTTTTATCTTTTAGACTGATTCAAATTTTACCTTTTAAAGATTTCGTCATTTTCTCCCATTTCGTCATTTACAGGCAATTACTCCTTTAATGCTTCCCATCCCTTAGTTACATAAATCTGTAACTTGCTGGCCAGAATGTATCCCGATATCAATTTATATTTTGCTGGGTCCCCGGGCATGTAGAGATCCTTGGCAACGAGAGGGCTGATAAGCTGACCTGTTCAGCCTACTCTGTGTAACCAGATAACTTCACATTGCCCTACCGAGATTTCTTTCCCTCTATAAAAAAAATACATTTTTCAGATGTGGCAGGACGAATGGAAGGGATGTTCGTCATTTAAATTATATAAAATCAAAAAGTCTGTTTATTCTAGGCCATCGAGACTTTAGAGGCTACGGTCCTTATAGGTTGCTCTTTGTCGTGTTCGCATCGGCCCCCCAGACTTACCCGCGGTCATATTGTTTCGGCTGATGTTTGAATCAATCCTTGCTGGCGTTTTTGTGGCTGGGACCAATAGGTTGCCCACCTTCTACTAGAATGTCCTCATTTCGCCATTTTCCGGTCGTCCTGTTTCCCGAACCTTTTAGCTATCCCTCGCCTGTTCCGCCTTCATTTCATTTTGGCAGAGGAATCTTTTAAACCCTCATTTTTTATTTTTGTATCGCATGGGGGTCTTCTCCCCAATTATAACTAATTTGCTTCTTTTTATTTCCGCTGTCACTTAGAATCCACTTGGATTGGGCAGCTGCCCAATTATATTTGACTAGGTTATTCAAGTTTGAATTTAGTGAAGTCTTTGCTGTGTCAATATATATATATATATATATATATATATATATATATATATATATATATATATATATATATATGCATGAGCGAGGCTGTTGATCTGGGAAGAAGAAATTGAAAGGAAAACAAGGCAATTTTATATGGTCAGTCAGGAGATTTAAGTCTGGGAAAATACCGTGTATTACAGTTTGTGTGTATGAGCGTGTAAGTGAATGATATATATATATATATAATATGATATTATGGTAGTCCAACTCATATATATCAAAAATGAAGTCAAATTTTAGACCAATCAAAGAATATTTAAGAGGTAGCTCAAGACACCTGAAGTTTGTATGTCCTGACTGGCTCTGGGACGACCCCAGGCAAAACTTCTGTCGGGATATTAGCCATTCAAGGTGAGGCTTTCACGAATTCCACTCCACTCATTTTTGCCCAGATGTCATATGAGCCTTTGAGGATGTTGAGAAGTCTTGCCGATGCTGATCCACAAGCTTCAGAAAACACTGAAGCTGGTCCTCCTTGTGAGTGTACCAGCACTTAAGCTCTCTGATAAGAGCAACCCCTCTTTCGACGTGACTGTTGAGTGTAGGCAGGTTCTGAACAGTTTGATTGGCAATGAAGTATCCCTCATTGAGTTTACATGGATCTGGATCCTCTTTCAAGAAGGAGGAGTCTACTTGGATCTGGTCCAAGAGCTTCCGGGATTCGGGAGATGTCAGGGATTCCAAGTTTGGAAGCTCTCGTTTCCCTACTTTGACTTTTTGGAGTGTTCTCTTCCTTATCCCCATCATCCTGCATCGCCTGGACTATTGCTTGCTTGGTAGTACTTGGAACAAGGTATTCAAACAAAGCCAATGATACTGATTCGGGGAAAATGTACCAGAGATGTCCTTGCAGTTTTGCAGCAGCAACACTCGTGACATAGTGGTAATAATTCCTGAGCTGTTCCGGGAGGGTGAGGTCTGTCCTGGGTTCTAATGTTGTATCAAAAGCTGTGAACCAGGGCTTCATGTAGACTTGTACAGAGAAAATGCTTACAGTTTTGGCAAATTCCGCATCCATTTTGGTGAGTTCCTGCTGCTGATTAAGAAACATCCAGATCTTAAGACAATTTCAGCACCTTTGCCATCCAGCGAGCATGGTGCATGGCTCCCGGTCGCTTGAAGGAGAATCCAGGGACTTTTTCTGCAAGGAAAATAATGGCTAGTTCCAAATACTCCTTGTATTCATCTCGGCACTGTTTTTTTGACGGTTGGTCATGGGCAAACTCAAGGAGCTCTTCACGATCATTTTAAGGCAATGACTGAATTTCTTCACAGTTCACACCGGGCTCAAATTCACTTTTTTCCAGAAAATTCCATTGTTTCTGGAATTACTTAAATAGCTTCATATAAGGTCCTTAGGATGCAGAAGGAGCAGCAGTTGCAAACATGGTGCCCAACATCAGCTCAAGGATGTGATGCCTGCAGGCCAGATGAAAAATATCACGACCAAGCTTCTGCTCTATGAAAATGCAGCCTCCATTCTGTATCGCAATGTTCACAGCATTGGTGTCAAAGCTAAGGCAAATCACAGCTTCATGTAGTACCCAGTCCTGGAGAAGGTCATATACAGCACTGGCCTGTTAATCTCCTGTTCCAGACAGCAACTTTGGAACACCTAGAAGTTGAGTTTCTCCAGTTGAGATGGATCTTACCCGAATTGGTAATCGATCAACTGTTTTTGTTGAGCCTAAGAGAGACGACAAAAGTTTTCCATCCCAGTCGACGACAGATAGTAGCATGGAAGCTCTCCTTAGTTTCTCTCCACTTCTGCTCTAGATATCGTTATCTGTACTGTTTGGTAGATGAACGACTGATGTTTAGCTCAGCAGGGTTATGTCCGAGGATTTTTGCTGTTTCTGCAAAGATATATGGTGCTATTCGGTCTGTAGTCTTCAAGCGATCAAGAGCAGCAACTAGGCCAGGAGTCATTATATTCTGAACTTTCCTTTTCTTTGGCGTATCAGCTTTAAAGTCAACAGGTCTCTCTTTCTGTATACAAGATACATCTGAGACATCAAAAGAAAAAGAGGTATCGGTGCTTGACTCTAATTTGAAATGGCTTGTCGATGCCTCCCGTTCGTTCCATCTTGGCTCTATCTCTCCTCCTTTCATGTGCTTTCATCTTATTCTTTGCTGCTTCCCCCTTCCCGGCCAAAGTCTTTGTGTCGGTTGTTGTGCGGAAAGGAACTGTATGTCCTGCTAATTCTTCATGAGGGACAGTGCATCTTGATGAGGGATGTCAAATAGGTTTTCCATATCTTCCTTGAATTTTTCCTCGTTCCTCTTCTGGGTATCTGTTATCCTCTTATGGTTCTTCTTAATTGTAGTCCATGTTTCGTAAGGGCCAAGTACTTTTGTCTTCACGTTGGTCTGCCCTTTCTGTTGTGATTCTCGCCTTCTCACAGTATATCAATACCTCCTCTGCTACAGCCTCGGCACTGAGGCTGCACTCCATCAGATTTCGGTGATGGTGGAGGAAGACTCCTTAAACTTGGAAATTTGATGGCAATTTGCTTCTTTTGATGGAATCTTCTTTCGGAACAAGGTAGTAGTCTCGCTTTTTTGACATCCTGTATATTATATTTTTAGAGATTTATACTTTTATCTATATTTATATATAGATAAATATTTTTATAGATTCAAACCACACAAATAAAAAAGATTATATTTTTATCTCTAGCTGTAACAGAAAACATAAAAAATAAATTATTAGGGTTAGTAACAATTAAATATTTTTGTATCAGTAAATATAAATGAATAAATTCTCAACGTAAAAAAAGTCATATGCTGGAATTTCAGGTGCTTTGAGCTACCCATAAATATTGATGAATCGTGATAAAAATTGTACTAAATTATTTTTTCAGGAAATGGGTAAGAATTATGGATTGGGAGTAAATAAATTAAAAAGTCCTGAAAGTACTTGGAATCCGCCTTTCATTTGAGATTTTTTTGCATATATATATATATATATATATATATATATATATATATATATATATGTGTGTGTGTGTGTGTGTGTGTGTGATAGAACGGGTTGAGGCCGCTTAATTTCAACCACTATCACATGTTATTTAAAACCACGATGCTACCCACGTGCATCTTCGCTTTGAAGCCTGGGGCCTTATCGCAGCCACCTGAGTCAATGTTTAAACAAGGAGGTATATCTTTCCCCGTTCGCCCCATGCCTTGACCTCGCCAGATTGAGTTAGGCTTATGGGCAGATAAGGCATTGTTCTCAGGCTTGGCTGTGCAATCCATCGAAGCTCCCACTCCATTGTCCCCCACGCCAAGGAGGTGTCCCGACTATTTATTTGGAAACTTTACCACTAAGATCAGATTGTAGTTCCAGATTTTCGTCGCGAAACATCAATATGGCCTACTCTCACCTTGTGCGCCAAGGGACCTCAACCTCGAGATTCACCATCACTTGTCCAGAAGGAGGACAATATCCCTTGAGTGCCAAGGTTCGAGCCTTCGTGACGCCAAGTCCACAAGGCTTGCCCTGTTGTTCAGAAAAAGAACAACATTAGAACAGCCATTGTTCTTTCGAGCCCGTAGACAAGAAACGGTTCTCACCCCCCCCCCCTCCCTGTTGTTCAGAAGAGAACAACGTAGAACAGCCATTGTTCTTTTTAGCCCGTTGACAAGAAACGGTTTTCACCCCCCCCCCCCCTGTTGTTCAGAAAGAGAACAACGTTAGAACATCCATTGTTCGTTCGAGCCCGTTGACAAGAAACGGTTCTCACCCCCCCCCCCCCCTTGTTGTTCAGAAGAGAACAACGTAGAACAACCATTGTTCTTTTGGCCCGTTCGCCAAGAAACGATTCTCACCCTTCCCCCTTGTTGTTCACATGAGAACAACATTAGAACATCCATTGTTCTTAAGCCCGTAGACAAGAGACGGTTCTAACCCGTCCTCCCTGTTGTTCAGAACAGAACAACGTAGAACAGCCATTGTTCTTCAAGCCGTTCGTCAAGAAACGGTTCTCATTCCCAAGACGCCCCGTCAGGATCATTTAATTCCCCCCCCCCCCTTCGGCTGAAACTCGCCAGCGGACCGAAAATTCCTTCACGTCGCCTTCCTCTGCACAACAAGTATAATTACGTAAGCCGAACGTTACCTTTGAGTATTTAACCCTTTTGCCAACTTTATCCTGTGCTTTAAATGGTTTAGCGAACCATCTCATCACTTTAATTTATATTTGTTTTACCTTTTTAAATCTCTTAATCCCCGGTTTAGCTCGATTTCCCACGACCCTTTCCAATTCTCTGTTTATGTCAATATTTTCCGTTTTGTGTGTTGTTGATTGTTTTCATTAATAAAACTCTATTTTATTAATGATAGCAATATTATTATCCTTGAGCTCAGTTCCACTTCCTAAGCATATCGAAGATACATAATATCAGCCAGCCTAGACATCCACGCACTCTAAAGATAATTAAATAAGTTCCCTCAACGAATAGTTATATATGATATATCGTCGAGAGTCCATTCTACGACAATATATATATATATATATATATATATATATATATATATATATATATATATATATATATATATATATATATATATATATATATATATATATATATATATATATATATATATATATATATATATTATATATATATATATATATATATATATATATATATATATATATATATATATATATATATCATTCACTTACAAGCTCATAATCGCAAATTCTAATACACGGTATTTTCCCAGACTTAAATCTCCTGATTGACCATATAAAATTTCCTTGTTTCTCTTCTGTCAAATTCTCCTTCCCAGATTAACAGCCTCGATCACACAATAATCATTTCTGACATACCACTAGACATGCAACCTCAAAAACACTTTTCCAAGCTCTCTCGCCATTTATTTTCAATTCTTTTCTCAGATAAATTCTTTGATAACAATTCAGATATTTTCTGTTCTCTCTCTCTCTCTCTCTCTCTCTCTCTCTTCTTTTTTCTCCCTCTCTACGAATATATATATATAGGGTGTTCAACTGGTCACCAGTTGTATGTTCGCATGACGATAGTGTCACCAATTATGGGGTATATAAATATATATATATATATATATATATATATATATATATATATATATATATATATATATATATATATATATATATATATATATATATATATATATATATATATTGTCACCAGTTGAAGGTGGAGGAACGACACTGTCACAAGTAGTAGGAAGCAAATCACGGGCACCAGTTTTGTGGGCGCGATGATATCCAAATTCCGAGTGATTGGTGTCGTTGCGGTGATTTATTAATCTGACTCCAAAGATTAATAATTTTCAGGTGTTTTTTGCTTGGTTGGGCTTATCGAAGGCTTAAGGCAAAGATGGACTTACGGAAATAAACACTTTATTTTATAACAAAAGTTATATTATAAGGGACGCGATTACCGAGCCTATTCGATAGGATACTAGAATGTCTAAGTATAAAAACAACGCAAATGCGGGATGTGGCGAGACAATACTCAGTGATTACCCGGGATCGTGAAAGCTAAGTAACAATAGCAATGGGGATCCGACTAATAATGATCGATATATATATATATATATATATATATATATATATATATATATATATATATATATATATATATATATATCCTTATTCTTTTCTATTCCTATTCTGACTCTTCTTTATATGTGCTCGAAATACAAAGGTGGTGGCCAGAGGGACCCGTGTCCATATTCGTAGTCTCAACTCTGCACCCTATGGGTGGAGCTAAGCTGCCTGTACACCGTGTCTACATTTTTGGATCAAATGTTTATTTGTCATTTGATATGCTTCTCACGGCATCGCCTCGTACGCTCAACAACTGTATTTATTCAGTTTCCTAAGTAAACTACCATGTCTAATAATTTTATTTCGAGACACGACTTGGGCGTCTGATTAAACAGGTATTCGAGCGTTTCCTTTGAGTATTACGGTCGCATGCTTAAGCACAACTATATATGTACATTTACAAACCAATAAATATTGTTTACATTACATTATGTAAGGCATACTTGGATAAAATCGGACCAATTCGCGTCCACTTTGTGGAGGTGTTTTTCGGGCGTATTGAATCCAGCACAAAGCTTACTTATGGTGTAGTTCGACCACCACACATTCACTTCCCAAGACCTGATAAAACCGATTGGTGATCAAAACTGGCCACGCCCACTTTATCTACACAAATAAATACTAGGACATTATAATGCATTATACTACATTGAGCCATATCACTTCACGAAGCACATGTCTCTTCCATTCGAATTCACATTGCACTCCATACCGAGGAAGGACTTTTAACTCACCTAAAGTCCACCCAATCACTTCCTAAAACAGTTCTCGGTGCATAGGACTCATAAATTCATAACTGGGCATAATATCAGAAAAAAACGTCTTCTTTCAATCCGCATTCAGATTCACTTCTTCCACCGCAAAGGGATTTAGACTCACTGACGCTACTTTTTCATCTTACAAAATGTCAAGTGCAAAATAAAGTTATTTTATTAAATGGTTTATAAATCCAAATACGATTTTATTTGGTGAACACCCTCATAAACGAACTCGAGTGGCAGATTTTTATTCACACTCAAGAGAAGAAATATTTGTTCCTAGGAACTGGTGACCCCGCCACAATCGAGGAAAATAACGTGTCAGTATTTAGATTTTAGCATTATAGAATATCTCTGTATTAAATACAACCACCCAAATTAAAAATTGTGACTCCATCCTTTCAATGGTTTATAACCTGACAACCAACCAAAGAAATTTATTATTATTATTATTAGCTGTATTCAATCTTAAAATTCCTTCTCGTTTTCACTTAGCATTGTGATTCAACCATGTAAGGTAATGTTTAGTTTCTTTATTCAATTTTTATTATATTGTATATGTATCTAGTCGGAACAGATCATCTGACGTGGAGTGGAACTTGGGAAAACTGCAATGTGCAGAAGACAGGTGACCTCGGCTGTCAAGGAAAAAGGCTTATCTAACATTTACCAACTTCTCTATCAACTTGAACACACAGGAGGTTAGAGAGATTGAGCATAAACCGGCCGGGGTAAAATGATCTCTCCCCAGTTTGCGAAAAGCAAGCACAGTAGCGATTCCCTAGGAATCTAGGAGGATACCCTCTACCCAGATCCTGTTAAACAAATCTAACCGATACCCTTTACACTTCAGCCTACCACACGCTCTAATTTAGTCAAAACGTCTCTTTCTTAGCATCATATCTAACATTGCAGTGCCCATCCACTACAACCATATACAGTCTCATTCATTGAATTTTCAACTACATCCATAGAATTAACGACTTTACACCTTCATACCAATTATGATGAAATCCATCACTCCAAAATACTGCTATACCCTTATTTTCCCGCCACGCTGATTCACACCTGTTCATATTCTCTATCGCACACAAACCCCATTTATTTGCAAGTGCCTGCAATCTCCCTCTCGTAATCACACTTATTAATATCTCCTCCTCCACCATCACTTCCATCCTTCACAGTCATACATCGACTCGATCCACACGGTTCAATCAGGGCAACTCAAGGGTGAATGCGATAACTCCGTCCACCACCCCATTGCGTATTGCGCTCCCGGGATCCTAACGTTCGGGGCTGCTGTTTCCCTGGTCTAGGCCCACTATCCGGCCTTTTACCACCCATATCGTAGCATGGTATGGTTATTATTCCTGCCCACATACAGATTATATTTATTATTAGTATTATTGCTCAAACTTGATACTAGCTTTAGTTATGTTTTTACATAAACATTGATGGCGGTAGTAGTAAAAACTAGAACGCGAGAGCCGACGATTGCATCTTCGTCGGAATGTTTCTGAACAGAAAGTGAAGAAGGTGGAAGGAAGGAATATCTGTGGAAATTATGGAGATATCTCAAGTCAAATTCGTAGAGGGGTGAAATTGTGAAGGTGCGACGCTATCCGGGTGACTCTGCCTCCGTTGCCCGACGAGCGCGGGAGAGTGGGCGGGTCTTGCCAACCTCGTTGGCACACGCCACTTCCAAATGACCCTCGATGTCAGGCGATGTGTGAAATAATGTGCGCAAAGGCAATGAAAGAAGTCGATATTAAGACATAATAAATTGCTCAAATTTGACCTAAATAGACCCAAAGGTAGTTTCAATTTCAGAACAAAGAAATAATTTTTTCGCCCTATAATTCCTTCGTGACCTCATTTGAATGGAATATATTGCGTAGAGGGGAGGTCACGTCGCAGCTCACGAAGGATGTTCAGATGATATCAAAGCGGGACGTGTAAAATAATGCCATGGATCGGCCATAAAAGTTATGAAAAACGTGAAGAACCTAAATTTGTTTTCGGCGCCGATAAGAAGATTAAGCTGCAGCTTACCACCTCATACAATTTTTTGAATGAATTCTGCATTATTAATGCGCCCCTTCTTCCACCCCTCATTCCTTTCTCCGAGGCTCCTTAAAGTGAGAGTGGCAGAAGACCTATAATAAGACCTATGACAACACTGATTACATGAACTATAATAAGCCCTATCATAAGAAGTATGATAAGACCTATAGCAAGTAATATCATAAAAACTATCATAATATATACTCAGGAATAATCCTAAGACTTATCCTAAGAAAAATAACAACTATAACAAGACCTCTCATAAGACATTAAAAGTCCTATCACAAGATTTATTATAACGCCTATCATAAGACATTAAAAGACCTATCACAAGATTTATTATAACGCCTATCATAAGACATTAAAAGACCTATCACAAGATTTATTATAACGCCTATCATAAGACCTATCGAAAGAGCTTCCATAGACTTACCATAAGACCTATCAAATGATAGCAAGACCAATTCAAATTATCTCTCTAACGAGGCAAGATCATTCTGATTTTTGTCCTATAATAAAGTAAATATCTTAGCGTGGGCAGAGGACACAGCAATCTCTGACACTTACATAAATTGCCACAAAGATAGTTAATCACGATATCGCAAGCTCTTCCACCCTCTTTCATTCGCACCGACAACACAACACTTTTTTTTTGCAGAAAGAGGTTTCATATCCACACTTCCTGACGCAGAACGAGTTTCCCTCTCTTGGAGCACGAAGGACCCCTTGGTCCCTGATTGATCGGCCCCCTATGCTTTCTTACTTGCTAGCAATAGTCATTATGATCTTTATGTACATTTGATTATCTAGTCGGGTAACGTCGTTCATGATGAAGGAGGGGCAATAAGCGCAATTAATTAACTACAAATTCCTTTTGTGATAAAAAAAAGAGTGTGGAAATATGCCTATCTGACCTCATGTTTGGTGTGTGTCAGGTTAAAGTTCGTGGCGAAATGATGAGATTTCCCCTCCTCGATTTTAAAAGGAAATAACAACGAGGCCAAATTCCGCACAGAGTTTGTAAAGAGAGGAGATATGTAAGGAAAGATGGCGAAGATCGAGTAAAGGATAATGTGTGGAAACACATAGCCTCTGATCTTCCGGCAGACATTGAGGAAGGAGGGCACGCAACTGCAGGCGTTGGGCCCGAGAGGACACACAATTTCCAGATGTCAGCCGCAGCAGGTTGTCCATGTTCAACCCTTCCAGGTGCTTAAAATGATAGAAAAGGGAAATAAATTGAGGTGGGAGGCAGAAGGAGGGAATAGCAGGAAGAATGCAGGCGTGCCCCCAAAAAGCCCCCCAATCGGAGCCAAGAGGGGAGTTGGCCCGCTCAGCCCCTATGGGTTTTACCTGGGATAAATGAACAAAAGCTGATCGGCGACTAGCTTGCAAATTAACTGCATGCTAATAAAATGGTTGAAAATAGGACGTCAAGATACTACCGAAAAGGCCATGGTAGTCTCAGTCTAGTATGAGACTGCTGGGGCAATGAGTCCGGAGGGGCATGCTTCCCTTTGTGAGACAAATTGATGAGCCAGAGTGAAAGTAATTGGTGATGCCGATTAAAGCGTTTTAAAGTGTACGTGTGTTGAGGAGCTATAAGTTAAACACAAAAATATTAAGAAATGATTTTATGTGTTGGAGGAAGGAGGGGGCCTGTGGCCGAAATGAGAGCCGTAGCGACTGGTAAAAATGCTGAACCTGCCGGTACAAACGCATAGTGGACTGTGAATGACGTAAAGTAGGTGACATCTCAACTGCATCGACAAGTAGAGGTGAAGAAGGCATAGACACCAAGCAGAGACCAGTGTCATGGATGATCGAATCTACGATCCCCAAGAGTCAATCGAATAGGGAGGAGTTAATATCACATAAACAATCGCGCTGAAGGCGAACAAACGAACTTTTATGGAGCAGATGTAGACCATATCAGTGCCCAAAGTACTGAAAGACAGAGCGAATAATGTCCATGCCGTCGGTACAAGATGCTCTAACTCTAAGGCTGCTCATATCCTATTCCGAGGTAAGATGTTAGTCAAATACTAGACCAAATAATCATTGGGAGTCCACCCTTTCCGGGTTAGCCTCATTTATGACCCGGTCCAGGTCGAAATGATGCCAGTGAATATGGCAAAAGTACGACACTTTTCTTTTGGCCAAATTAAACAGAAGTACCTGCGTATCGGCATAACGAGAAACGCGGTTTAAGGCATGTTGAAGTAGGCGCCTTAGGGTAGGCATCTTAGGGGCGGAAAATAAGATCGAAAAGTTGTCCACATAGAGAGGGGGGGGGGCGATATTTAGCACTCATCAATGAACACTGAAACTTAAGGCAAGCGGAGTGACGGTGAAGACTGTTGGACACCTCTTGAATTGGGGGTTCAGGGAGAGGTTCCCCCAGTAAGTGGACTCTACGATCTAGAAAGAAAGCAGATAAATAAAATGTGGAGGGAGACTTCTCCTAGACCCCATAAAATGAATAGAATATAGGATACCACAGCCACGCGGTATCATAATCTTTCCCGAATCGAAAAAAACACTATGGTGAAAAACTGCCTGCGAAGGGAAATTATTGCAGGTAACACTTTCCTGCTGTAGTAGAGCATCCGACTTGGAATATAACCTCTGTAAGCCATTCTGTCTAAAAGAGCGATAACCATCACTGTCCACGAGATAGGAGGGGCGGTCAATAAGTTTTGAAATTCGGATATAAGGAAACGAGATATGAGGAAAGGTGTTTTATTATTTTTCAATATAACTACCCTCGACTTCAATGACTTGCACCACTTGTCCCTGGGGCTTCGAATTTCCGACAACCAGAAATCTCCTGAATGCTGTTCAATCTACTCCTGGAAGGCAAGCTCGACGTCTTCTTTGTCCCAAAACCGGCGTCCACGCAGTGCAGCCTTGAGCTGGCGAAATCAAAAGTAGTCACTAGGGGCCTAGATCTGAATTGTAAGGGGGATGGTTGAGCTCCTCGAATCCGGACTCGCGCAGGGCAACTTGTACAACTCTGTCCTTGTGGACTTTGAGGACGTTGAAGTCGATCATGGGGCGTGAATTTTCTAAGGACCCAAATTGCCAGGTTCCGCCTCTCCGTGCAGTGTCTCGAGTATCCGTGGTCGGAGATATTTAGGCCTCGGGCCGTGACTTTGGCGAGGTAGCCGTATCTCCTCCCATCGATGATGCTGAGCCACGTCAACGTGCGTCTGAGTGGGACAATATTGAACTTGTCCCTATTAGTTCTTATCTTTCAGCGTGTATCGTACCGGTTGATGTTATTGATTTCCGCTATTGTGCGCATTACTTGATCCCTTGCTTTCTTCACCGGGCACGGAACGATCTGTGTGATGTCATCTGCAAATTGCAGATACTTCGTGTGCCTGTGCACCTGTGTTGGGAGGTCGATAAAAAAGATCAAGTGAAGCAATGGGCTCAGGCAACTTTCCTGTGGAACGCCCACCCTGAGTTCAAATTCGGCTCCTCTTTACCTTCGATCATGAGATATGCCCTTCTGTCTATGACAAAGTCACAAAGGATCCATTCCAGGTTGGGTCCAGCTGGAGGTTCAGGATCTTGTATTGAATTCCTTCCAGCCAGACTTTATCGAAGGCCTTATGCACGCCCCCTTTTGGGGGGAACCCGTGTTGTTGGGGGTTATGCGCTCCTAACTCGCTCAGTTTAGCTTGTAGCCTATTAGCTATGATCTTTTTAAAGATCTTGCCCTGCATCTCCATAAGTGAGATCGGGCGATAATTAGCCACCTGGTCTGGGGGCTTGTTTCCTTTCGGGAGGAAGATGATTTTATCCATCTTGTACCCGTCAGGAAAGTACCCTGCATTCATGGTGTTAACCAGGCCCTCAGATCATTCACGAGGTTGTTTTTTCTGAGCCCAGACCAGCTTGGTGACCTTTGCTTGAAGGACCTCATGGTGCTCATGGCCTCTTAGAAGGTTATTTAGCACCCGTGGCCAACCATCTCTCTTTCCTGAGGTACTTGCGGGTGGGGGTTGGTTCTATGTATCACTCTGCCGAGGTCCTAGAGCAGTTCGAATTCCTGGTCGAAGTCGTCGTTCTCCTCAGGGGTTATAGTGAAAATCTTTTTTCACTGTGTCCTGAATCTTATTTCGAGAGACTCTGAGTCCTCAATGATTTCATCTCCATCTTTTATTCGTGTTTTGGCTTTGGTGGGCAGTCCCCTAAGACTTCGGATGCTGTTTCAAAAACTTACTGGACTCTCCTACCTGCCCAGCCTACCAATGATGTCATTGCAGATTTCCTTCTTTTTCTCTGTGATTGTGTGTTTTAGTTCTTCGCTTAGTTGCCTCATTCTGGCTGTCCTTTCCCGATTTGGACGTATCCTGCTTATTTCTTCGAAGATTTCCTTATGTTCCTGAGTGATTTCCCTTATCTCGTTCGTCCACCTAGGTTGTGGGGGCATTTTATAGGAGATCCTGTGGACGCATCTCTCATCGGCTTGAATGAGGAGATTAGTGATGGGGTTTATCTCCTCATCTATCTCTTCGAGATTGGCGTCTTCCAAGTCAGCTGGTTGATATTCGCTGAGTGTCTCTCTATATAGCTCCCAGTTAGCCTTCGCATAAATTTTCCTAAGTGGGACGGGCTTGAGAATTGATGCAAGCAAGATTGTTGTAATGATCGGGATATGGTCACTCGGTACCACAGGTCTGGGCTCGTTGTTGATGTTAAAGGGGAAGTTACGGCTCGCTAACATTATGACCGGTTTGGTTGCCGAACGTTGTGTTAGGTAGGTCGGGAAATCCGGTCCTACTCTCTAGAGTCTGTCTCTTTGGAAAAGTAGTTCCAGATTCCTTCCCCTTTGGTTGGTGCTACCGTAACCAGACGCTGTGCATCTGGCGTTTAGGTCTCCACCCAGCAATGTCATTTTCCCTCGCCCAAAGAAGTTGAAAAGTTGGGAATCGGCAAGTACTTTCGGCGGGGCGGCTGATAGGCTGCTGC
Source organism: Ceratothoa steindachneri (assembly GCA_963969495.1). NCBI lineage: Eukaryota > Metazoa > Arthropoda > Malacostraca > Isopoda > Cymothoidae > Ceratothoa > Ceratothoa steindachneri. The sequence continues at coordinate 136,523,119 of OZ018318.1, read as the reverse complement.
CACAGTTAGGTCTCCCACCAGGTTGGGGATTTAGACAGCTAAGAATGATTCTTCTAAGCCTGGAAGTATTTTGTATGCTATGTTTTTTCGGATCGCGATGGCTGCGCCGTCGTACCGTTCTTGTGTATGTTTTTTTTTGTGATCACAGTGTAATTTGGTATTTTTATTGTGTTAATTTCTGTGTCTACACAGTGTTCGGATATGAGGATCAGGTCCAGATCCACTGTACGGAATATGTTTCCGTAGGGAATGGATTTCCCTTCCCATCCGTTTACATTTAGTGAGAGTATTTTTAGTGTGTTTTGTTTTCCATGTTTTATTTGTTTGGTGTTCTTATAGTCTATTTGAGTGTTTGTATTCCCCTTTACTTCTTATCCCGTCTCCTTTTTGCGATTTCTTATTTCTTCATACTTTGTTTTACTTATGGTGAGGCAGGAGTCCCTGTGCAACTTTCTCTTCGCTGCCATGAGCGCCTCATCTATTGTTGCCTCTTGTGCCTGCGCATCTTCAGTCCACTTTAATTGGCCTGTCTTTACCCCTTCAACAATCTCCCTGATGCTGGGGTTGTCTGGGATTGGGTTAGATCATTTCTGTAGAACTGCATTTTTAGCTCTTCTCCATCAAATTTGGTGGTTTGCTGGGGAGCGTTTCCCCTGCTTCTACTCCTCGACCTTTTACTTTCTTTTGGGGGTTGGACCTGTTCTTCTTCGTCTTCAGAGGAGGATGCGGAGCTTGAGAGGTTACCCTCAGCCTGATTTATTCTCTTTGCTGTTTTTCCCCCTTTATTTCCCGTTTTCTTCTGGCTTCTATTCTCGGGTCCCTGCTTTTATATTTTTCAGGGGCTAGTGTTGTCTCCTGGTTTTCGTTTACTTCTGCTCTTTCTTCACTTGGTGGAAACGGCGTCGCTGGGGCTTTTTCCTTGGGTTTTATTGTAGTTACAGAACGTCCCCCGATGGAGGGTTATCCGGGAACCACATTTCCTCGAGTCCATTCTTTTTGAGCATGGTGTTAAGCTCGGTTGCGAAACAGCCCGAATTGATGAGGTTTCTCACGTGTGCGTACAAAATATACGTGAGGATTTTTGTGGAGTTTTTATTTCTTACCTTCACGTAAGTCTTTGGAGCGGCATTTTCTACTGTCCTTGAAGGGGGTGGCTTTTGCCGCTTGGGCATAGGAGGCATTGGCTCTCCTAATTCCCTCTGCCTTTTTCTCGTCAGCTTTTTTCCTTATTATCTCCTTCTTCTTTGGGCAAGACATGGCCATTAACCCTTGCCTTTGCCCACAGTTTGGACATTTTCTTCGGCTGCTGGGTATTTCCGCCAGCCATGCCCTTTACCACTGCATCTAGAGCAGGTTATTTCCTGCTCCTTGCAATCCTTTGTGGTTTGTTGTTCTAATTTAAAGCACTAGCAGAAGATTTGCACTGGGGTAAACTCCTCCCTCTCGATTTGTTCGCCGCTTATTTTGTCATTGAAGAGCAGTAGTTCACTCTCCTTCGCCTTAGTTGCCATCTTGGTATCGCCAAATATAATCTTGAACACGTGGTTTCATTCCGTGTTGTTCCTTCTGTTTCTAAATTTTACTACTTCGCTTATGTTCGCACACTGTTGGTTCCTCTCTATTTCATCTTATATTTCTTCCTTTCTGTGCTGGCCGATCCACGGATTCAGCCTTCAGTATATCACACTTCTGTGTGCCTGGATCCGGGAAGGGGTACTGGGTTGAAGGTTTATTCCCCTCAGGATCTTTATTCCAGCTTCCTTTGTGAGGGACTCAATGTCCTTTTTCTTCTTGCATATAGTGACATATCCTGTCGGCGAGTCGATTAGGCGAGGGATTGCCACATTTAGGCTTCCGAACAAGGTTTCGTACACCTTCCCCTTTTTCGGTTTTTCTAAGCCACTTATTATTCTCAGCGGTACCCTTGTGGTACTGGAGTCCGTAATTTTGGCTTGTGTGCAGCCCCTTGTAGAGGGGGTGCACTTACTTTCTTTCTTACCTTATTTTTTGTTGGATTTCTGTGTGAACCTATCAATTTGTGTTATTCAGAGGTTTTACGTTTTGATCTGTTTTTTGGTTTATTTGCTTTGGGGAGAAGAGAGCCCCCACCCCTCGTTTGCCCGCTGCCTTTTAGGGGGAATGATATCGATGGATGAGATGAATCCGGGTGGGATTCTCTCGGTGGTGTGATTGTATGGTGGACCTATTGACAACGCCCCCACCCCTCCGCCTCGAGGGTGTTTTAATTGCGACCGCATCCCAACATACCATAGAGACGGTTGTATGTCCCTCTATGGTCCTGAAAGGGGCCTCATCTGTGATGAGCGGCAGAGGTAGCAGACCGCTTCTTGTCCAGAATTGTTTCTGACATTGTTCTCGGCTGTGGCCTACTCCTCAAACCAGCTTCCCCTACTGCCCCTAATTATGCCGTGACAACAGCTCGGCATAGTTGGGACAAAATATGATCGGCAATTTCTCCTCACATCTGGTATCAGTTCACGTAGGGGGAAAAGGCTGGGGACCTAAGCAGTCATTTGCCTAAGTGGGGCCTCTAAAAAGAAAGGTGAATATTAGTAGTGATGAATGAATGGTGATGAGTATATCTCTTTCGTGATAGTGGTTTTCGGAGGCGCCTTTTGGAAAAAGTTTTCCCAGTAATTTTTCCAAGATTCCCGAGCTAGCTTCTTAATATAAATTGCTACACTATTCATATAGTCTTTCTGCTTGAACATAAGTATTACAAAAATTGGCCAATCATGGCGAGGGAAATTTTTAAGAGCAAACTAAGCGCTACAAGAAACATATAAAATTGGAAGGCTCAGATTAGGTTGATACCCGATAAAGGAAGTAGAGGAAAGGGAGGGTAAATTCACAAACGTGGAATTTATTTTCACTTTCCCTACCGACAATTTAAAGAGAGAAAAAATACATTTGGAACTGTGAATATGTGACACATATCTGCCTAAACCTCGCCTACTACCCATGCCTGAGGGGGGCAGCTAAGCGGGGGTGAACTGGATTGCCATTGATTAAGTATCTACCCGACTGTGTCGTTCTCTTTGATAGACATTACTGGGAGCGCCAAGGAAAGTAGGTTTGAGGAGTAGCTCACTGTGGAACTCGGCGTCTGAGGCACCGGGAGAAGACCAAAACTGCAACCTCCGGCGGAAACCCCGGGGCCCCAGCCATGACCACACAGGGAAGTTACACCCGTCTCTATGTATCCTGGATGCAGTTCTGATACCCAAACCCGCGAAGGGCTGCAAAGTCCGCCATACAAACCTACCTCGTGAGGGCCACCACGGGTTCCCCCATGATTATCATTTCCCCATCCGGCAATCTATGTAAACTAACGCTAAGCTGCTACGAGGAGGGAGTTAGTAACTGACTCAACCCATTTAACGAGAAATCACAGCCCCGAAGAAGAGTAAAGATATTCAACCATTGTCTAACCACCAGCAGAAAAAGAGAAGAGGCAAAAATCAGAAGTGCCCCGTGGAGCCTCACTGGGTGCAAAATGGCCCAAGAGAAGAGAATACCACAAGAATCCCCCTGCGGATGATCAACGGGCAGAACAATCCCAACAGCGATAAAGTATTTGATCTAATGTCGGATAACTCTGTGTACTTCGCGATCTGCGAACGGTAAAAGGACGTAGAAGCTATTACGAAAGAAAAAAGCTCTGGAAATCCTAAGAACCATTGGACTACAGCCTTCTATCCCTCTACAAATACAAGCTCATCGCATTGTCGTTTGCAAGAGACTCGATCCTTGGATCGGACAACATAATAGAGAAGAAATAAAATAAGAAATCGAGCTTAGACGAAAAAGGGCTAAAGTAGCAGATATCATCAAATTTAAGAACAGGCGGGACAACAGCGACTACACCCATGTATTTAAGGTTGTCTTCGCAGAAACCTTGACGGCTTAAAAGGTGAAAGAACAAGGCTGGCTTATGTTCAACGCCAAGGTGAGTGGATACCAGATAGAGCGAGAAGAATTCTTTCCAGTCCAGTTTTGCTTTCGCTGCTACAAAATGGAGAAGCACGCCACCAAAGACTGTAAAGAGGCTGAGGAAACGTGCTCCAAGTGCAGCGAGAAGGGACACCACTGGAAGGACTGCCGCAACAACTACGAGAGATGCACCAACTGCGGGCAAGGCCACAGTTGTATGCCCGGTCAAAAAGGAAATAATAAACAAATAGCAAAATAACAAAAAACAGTAAGAGGTACGCAGATCAAATACTAATTACGCACAGGTAGCTAAAGCCGCGCACAACGAAACAAAAACAAAGTAGACATATTTGAAGATAGAGAATGAAGAGCTTACAAAAATCCTGACATGCATCCTGTATGCTCACGTTAGGAATCTAACCCAACCTGGTTGCTTCGCAAAAGAACTCAACCAAATGCTGGCCAAAAACGGAATTAACAAAATTTTGTTCCCGGACGACCCTCCACCAGGAGACGTCCTTCAGCTGTAAATGGTTCATAATAATGCAAATGAGATGGACACCAACAAGGAAGAAATAGAGAACAAAACCCATGAACCCAAAGCTGCTGCAGCAAAACCCACACAGGCTCAACCAAATAGAAAATTCACGAAGAGAAGCGAAACGGTGGAACCGGCATCAACGGAATCCACTGACTCCTCAGACTTTTCCGACTCAGAAGCCCATAAAACAAGAAAACCAAAAAAGGAAAGAAAACAAAAAAAACGCTTGACGCGAAAGGGATTAATCTCACCATTTATGCGTCAGAGAAATTCCCCTTCCCTGAAAATATGAACGAAACAAAAATTCTAAACGAGGTTGGAGTGGTTGAGGAGGCCCTACTACGCCATAACGTTACTATATACGAGGATTCGTGTGAGCAGGTCTCCAACACAGAATTAAAAAAAAAGAGGAACGGAAGAAAAGGAAACTTCACCCAGGAACACCAATAGAGAAAGACCAGCATGGAGAACGTGAAAAATAGATTGAGGATTCTGACACTCAATGTTAATGGATGGGAGGCGAAAGCAACTGCATATGGAAACATATTCTGTGTGTTTGACCCCGACATAATACTTATAACGGAGCACGGTATTGACACCACAAGGGGTCAACTCAAAATACCGGGATACAGAGTATTCATGAAGAATCACTCAGAGGAAAGGTTCGATGGTGCTGCAATAGCTGTTAGAGGTAACCTTAAGTTCAAACGTCTCCTAGAATTTGACGAATCCTGTGCGGCGATACAACTTCCCATATTGGTGGGGAACCTCACGATAGCTGCAGCCTATCAACCCCCTCGCCGATTCTATCTACCCGTCACAAACTTCTGTACACTTTTCGAGGACCAGAGAATGTCACTCTTAGGGGGTGTCATCAATGCCACATGCCGAATGTCGGACTACTATGGTAGAACCAACGAAAGAGGCCGAAACTTGGAAATGATAATGGACAGGAAAAACATCCAGAGAATAGGGCCGAATTTTAAGACCTACATCACTGGAAGATCAACCACCAAACCTGACATTATCATGACAAGCGGAGGCTTCCCCTTTCAACTACCATAGCGAGCCGGGCCCAACAACTCTCAGCAACCATATTGCGATATTAAAAACAATTTCACCCTCGCCGATCCATCTGCCAGTCACACCACGTAAGAACTACGCCGCCACCGAATGAGACCGTTACAAGACTCTTTTCTGACAATACGCCTTAGCCGACCTGAGCGAGGCTACATTGGAGGAGATCGACGATAAACTTGAAAGAGTAACGACTTCTATCATCGAAGCTAACCGCGAGTGTGTTCCAAAAATGGATACAAAACGCTACCTCAGCCCAGATGGACAGGATATGAACGAGGAGATTTGAGGGGAAGGTCCAAACCAGGAAAGAAGCGCGCTACAACGCCGGATAAGCTCCGAACAAAAGGATGCAATAAACATCCAACAGGCTGAGATCTGGGACAGCCTTATAGCCGGAGTAGATAGTGAGCTGAACCCAGCCAAATTCTGACACCAAATCAGAAAACTGAAAGGTTTGCAAAGAAAGGAAAAGGCTCCGATTAAAGAAGAAAGGAGATATATAGAGGAAACGGTGGTTATGGAGGGAAGATTCAGAACATACTGGAAGAAACTCTTCTCTATCACCGAAGAAGACAACGAAGAGTTTGACCAAGAACTCGAAAGCCATCTGATTAACGACCAACTAGCTGAACTGGGTGCTCACAACCACATGCATCACGGGTTCTGAAAGGAGCGAGGAACGGAAACTGCCCTAGCCCTCCTAACGGAGAAAATAGCCCAATGCAAAGCAGAGGAGAAATTCGTAGATGTGGTGTTGCGCAATATACAAAAGGCCTTTGATAAGGTTTGCCTGAGGGGTCTCCAATTCAAGATCCTGAAATTTCAGCTGAACCTACTCCTGGAAAGGGTCCTTTGTGACTATGTCATGGAGAGAAAAGCCCAAATCTCCATCGAGGGCTTTTCAGGACCTGAATTTGAACTCATGTCGGGAGTTCCACAAGGCAGCTGTCTGAGTCCGTTGCTGTACCTTGTGTACACAATATACCTCCCTGCTCCAGTGTTGGATGACCTTACACAAATCGTCCCCAGCTCCTATAGAAACGCCGCAGTTCAAGCAAGGGATACAGCTGCCGAAATAAACAACATTAATAGATATAAAAGGAAGTGGAAAATTAAAACCAACCGACAAAAATTCAAAATAATCCCAATGAACTGCTGGGAAATAGATGACGTCATCGTGAACAACGACTTATACCCGTACTCGGATGAGGGTAACGTCCTGGCTTTAAGGTTCACCAAGTCTGGGTACAAAACCCACATCAACACCAGAGTCTCCCTAGCCAAAAGTCAACTTCGGAAACTATACAGATTCCGAAATCTTAACTTTCCAAACAAGAAGAAGCTATACACTGCCTTGGTACGCTCCGTCTTGGTGTACTCGGCAGTGATAAGGCAGATGGCAAGTTGTACTTCTCTCAGGCCGATGCAGAGAGTACAAAATAAAGCCACCTTGGATAGCTGGAGCTAGAAGAAACGACCGTCTTAGGCAAATAGACCTGCACGCAAGAGCAGGGCTTAAGCCAATTAATGCGGAAGCTCAAAGGCTAGGGAGAAAGACTTTGGATAAGATAGAGCAAACTATTATACCCACACTCGCCAACCTCAACATTGCAATCCCACAGCAGAGGCGACACAAAGTTGCAAGGACAGCATTATTCCCAAGCGGAAGAAACTGCGCGGGAGAGGCAATAAACCCAATATATAAATAACAAAGATCGAGAAATACGAACATAAAGACAGAAGAACAACCAAAACGAAGACCGAACATAGAAGAGATAACGAATAAGACCAGATAAAATAAATAAATAAATAAAAGGACAAACAATAAAAAGATGCGAAATGCCTCTTTTTAAAATAAAACTAAACAAAAGAGGTGAAGAGCCCATCAATGGAATAAAACAACAGGAAAACCAAACCAAACAAACTAATTTAAAAGAAAATGAAAAAAAATAAAAGAGGGAAAGAGCCGATCAAAAGAAAACGAAATAAAAAGTACAAACTAAATTAAGTATAAAATAAAAAATGAACAAAAGAGGCGAAGTGCCCACAAAAAGAAAGAGAAACAAAATAAAATAATAATAGACGAAAAAAAAAAGGCAAAATGCCAGCAAAAATAATATTAGGCTAAATAAAGTAAACAAAATATAAACTACAAAGTGTAGAAAGCTACGACGGAGGAAAAAATAAAATTAAATAAATATATATATATATTTTAAAGAAAGATTCAGACCGGCTCTGCCGGTCAAAAAGGCTAACAGTGGGAACACTGGAGGCAAAAAAAAGAAGAGGAAAAATATGGTAGTAAAACGAAGACGATGCCCTCGCAACCAGGGTAACTAAAACTAATAAACTTCTTCACCCCTATCACGCCTACCACACATTTCATCTCCTAGCTCATCAAATCAGATCAAATCAAAGAAGAACCCGAATTGTTAGTCATACTTTGGATAAAGCAAGCATAATCGGATGACATTATTCGCCGATAAAGCATCCTGCCTATAAACTTGAATTTTTATTCACTTTTTCCCTACGGGAATTTCAAGAATGAGATTTATAGAGCTCTGATTATTCGACATATGTCGAACTAATTTCCCCCCCCCCTCCTCTCCAACGTTTAAGGGAGTTGATGTGGACTGAGCTGCTATTCATCTATCCTCGTCCCAACTATGCCGTTCTCTATGATAAGCATAATTGGGGGCGGCGACGAAGCAGCGGTCGAGGTCCTTCGCGAGCTCGGCCTGCAGCCAGCAATCCTTGCCCAGATCAAAACGCACAGGGGAGCATTCTAAAGAGGAGATCCAATAAGAGATTATAAAAAACCATCAATGGGCGAATGTCACTGAGATTATCAAATTTAAGAACAAAAGGGACAGCTCGGACTATACCCGTGTCTTTAAGTTCATATTTGGAGACACATCCATGGCCAAGAAAGCAAAGGACTCAGGGCTCTTGCTTTTTAACGCCAGGATCAGTGGGGAGCAGATCGACAGGGAGATCGACAGATCACTGGAAGAACTGGCAGAGCCCTCGCGAGAAGTGCGCGAACTGCGGGCAAAGTCACTGATCTATGGCAATGGCCTGCCCCATGAAAAAGGAATTAAACAGGAGAAAGCAACAGCAAAGTAAAGAAGAGGCAAACAAAAAAAAGCAAATACCACGATACAGAGAGTAAGAAAACTTACCTTAAAATACAAAACGAAGTGTCCACAAAAATTTTTACGTGCATCTTTTATGTCCACGTCAGAAATCTAACACAGCCAGGGACATTTGCAAAAGAATTAAATCGGATGCTCGCCAAAAATGTTATGAACCAGATGTGGTTCCCGGACGATCCCCTATCAGGGAATGTCCTTCAACTACAAATGGTCCCCAAACAAAGGTCAGAACAGACTTAAAAAGAGATAAAACAGGATGAGAAACGTAAGGACCAGAATACAAGACCGGATCTGAGAATAGGGGCAGAAAGGAAAGGGATGCTGCGGCCAGATCGCTAAATACGCCCAAACCAAATAATAAGAACCAAAAGAAGAAGGAAGAAACGGAAACTTCGGATTCCACAGACACCTCGGTCTCTTCGAACTTAGAGGTCATGCCCAAAGATAGGCACCGGGGAAAAAGAAGACGGGAGGCCAAAAGACCTCTAGAAGCTGACGAGACTAACCTCTCAATCTACGTATCAGATCAGTTCTCCTTCCCAAAGGACAGAGATGACAACAAAATATTCGTCGGCATCAAAAAGAAGTACTACCAGTGGGAGTTCGATGCACAGTGCGAAGAGGAAATAGTCGATGAGGCCCTCTTTAATCATAATGTTAAACTCTACAGAGAAACATTTGAAGAGCTTATCACGGCAAAGTTCAAGAAGAAAAGGAACAGGGAAAAGCGTCCCACCACCAGGAAACATTAGGAGCCAGAAAAAAAGAATATAGAACCCGAACAACAGATTGAAAATTGTGATGTTCAACGTAAATGGATGGGAGGGAAAAGCAACTGCATATGGGAACCTATTTCGTGTGCTCGACCCCGACATTATCTTAATTACGGAGCACGGTATCAACAAGGCATCTTGTCAAAAAAAGATACGGGGCTACAGAGTTTTCACAAAGAATCATTCTCAAGAAAGGTTTGGTGGTGCTGCCGTTGCAATCAAAAGGAATCTCTCGTTCAGGCACCTTTCAGAACTAGACGAGTCATTGGTGGCAATAGAATTTCCCACATTAGTGAACAACCTCGTGATCGCGGCGGCATATCAACCTCCTCGAAGAGCGTATTTTACCCTCAACAACTTTTACACCCTTTTCGGCCACGGCAGAATGGCATTCCTTGAAGGCGACCTCAACGCCAGATGCTGAACGGCTGGCTATGGTAACACGAACAACAGAGGCCATAACTTGGAAATAATTATGTGACGGAAGAACATCCAGAGGATAGGACCGGATTTCCTGAACTATATCACCTCTCGGGCAGCAACAAAGCCCGACATAATCATGACAAGTGACGGCTTCCCATTCAACTATCATAGCGAGCCTGGCCCAACAGTTCCCAGCGACCATATAACAATCTTGACCACCATCTCACTCGCTCCAATCCAGCTTCCGGTCCCTCTCCACAAAAGCTACGCTTCAGCCAACTGGGAACGCTATAGAGAAATACTTGGCGGATTCGAACCAGCTGACCTAAGCGAGGCAACTTTAGAGAAGATTGACGGGCAGCTGGATATGAGAACAGCTCTCATCACCTAGGCTGACCGCAAGTGTCTACCTAGGGAGCGCAGGAAGGTGTATGAAGAATGCAGAAGAGCAGGTACGAATCGGGAACAAAACTCGCTGCTACGACACTTGCGTTATGAGCTAAAGCTGTATATTAACCAACAACAGGCTGAAATTTGGGGATGCCCAATAGCCAGGATAGACATTGAGGTGCCCCTCGATAAATTCTGGCGACTAGTAAGTAAATTAAAAGGCCTACCAAGTAGAGGAAAGACCCGCATTTGGGGAGGCGATGACAACTTGGATGATCCGCGGTCCTGGTGGAAAGGTTCCGCACGTTCTGAAAGGAAATCTTCTCAATAACAACTGAGGACGATGTGGAAATCGACCAGGAATTCGAATATTATCTGATTAAAGATCTTAATCAGATTATACATTGAACACACCCACTAGCCTACGTCGACGAAGGGAGGGAGATGGCGGACCAGGGTCGATCAATTACAACTGAAGAGGTCAAGGCAGTCGTAAAAACCTTTAAAAAAAAGGCACCAAGCTGGACAGGCATCACTAAAAAACAATTTGGTGCATCCCCTCGGTAGATCATTGAGGGAATCACTAACATCTGCAATGCTTCCCTGAATACGGGCTACTTTCCCGATGGTTTAAAAATGTCCCAAATCATTTTTATCCCTAAAGAGAAGAAGCCCCCGATCAACTGGTAGACAACAGGCCAATATCCCTCCTTGAGTTTGTAGGCAAAGTCTACGAGAAGCTTCTAGCTAACAGGCTACAAGACCAGCTGTCGGGGCTGGGAGCTTACAACCCTCGGCTATACGAGTTCCGCAAGAGAAGGGAACTGATACAGCCCTCGCCCTTCTCACCGAAAAGCTCGCCCGCTGTAAAGCTGAGGGTAAATACGTAGACGTGGTGATGCGAGATGTTTAAAAGGCCTTTGACAAAGTTTTGCTTAGGGGTCTACAATTCAAGATCTTAGGCCTCTAGCTAAACCCAATTCTGAAAAAGGTCCTCTGTGATTACATCATGGAAAGAAAAGCCTAAATATCGATCGAGGGCAATAGAGGACCAGAGTTTGAGCTAGCGGTGGGTGTTGCATAAGGTAGCTGTCTGACTCCGATGTTGTACATCATGTACACGTTGGACTTACCTGCTCCAGTCGGGGAGGATGAGATGTACCTGCAGTTTGAAGATGACGTCACTCAAATCATCCCCAGTTCCTATAGGAACGTTGGATTAAAAGCAAGGGAGATAGCTACCTGAAATCGAAAATATCAATCGATTCGAAAGAACATGGAAAATCAAGACCAAACGCCGAAAGTTCCAGATTCTTCCAGTGAACCGCCGGGAACGAGATAACGTCATAGTCGAAGATGAAATTTACCCGTACTCCGATGGGGATAAAGTCCAGGGTCTGCAAATCACCTCAACAGGGTATAAGGCCCACATAAACACCTGAATCTCTCTAGCCAAAAGAGAGCTTTGAAAACTGTACAGGATCAGAAGCCTCAGCGCCAACAACATTAAAGAGCTGTACACTTCCCTCGTGCGCTCAACACTGGTGTACCCAGCAGTGGTAATGCAGGCAGCTAGTTCAACCTCTCGCAGACAAATGCAGAAGGTCCAGAACAGAGCTACCCTGCTGATATCTGGCGCGCGCAGAATGGACCGTATTCGGCAGATGGAACTGCACGCAAGAGCAGGACTTAAGCCACTGAATATCTTCCTCCAAAGGCTAAGGAGAAAGTCCTTGTAAAAGGTAGATAACGAAATACTCCCACATATAGACGCAAATCTGAATATACCACAACCCTTAATTGGATGGGTCACCAGGAAAGCCCTATTCTCAAGCGGAAGACAGTGCTCCCGGGAAGACCAAGCCGTTATATATACATAACCAGGATAAAGCGATCCTACTTACCAAAAGAGAATACCGAAAAGACTCCACGATACAAGACAACCAATCACAAAGAGAGAAAGAAAAAACAAAAGAGGCGAAGTGACCAAATAAAAAATGAAAAGCAAATAAATAAATTAAAAGAGGCGATAGGCCTCCAAATTAACAAATTAACACTAATTGAAATCAAGAAATAATTAAAAAGAGGCCAAGTGGCCAACATAATCAAGACAAAATAAGTAAATAACTGAACAAATAATTAAATCAAATATTAAACAAAAATTTGATAACAAAAAGAAGCAAAACAAGAAAGAAAACTAAACCTAATTAAAAATAAAAGTGAAAGCTAATTAGTTAGCTGATATATACATAATTGAAAGGCTTGAATGCCTAAAGAGGGAGAATATAGATTTTATATAGATATATATTTAAAAAATAAAGAGATAAAAAGTAGATAACAATAAATAAGCAAAATAAATAAAAGCAGGGTAAAATAAATGATAAAATAGGAACGAAACACAAGGTCGCTAGAGTGACCACCCAGAAGAGTCAGCTAAAACACTGACACCATCGAAAAGAGGAAGAAAAAAGGAAGTAGAATAAGGAAGAAGCTTGAGATGCCCTCTTTGACAATATATATACATACAACACATTTCCCCACTTGTTACATCAAGTTTAAGAAGAACCCAGAAAACAAGAGGATGAAACAGAACGACTACCATAGCAGGAAGAACACGAGCTTGACGGAAGAGATATCAAACTCACCATCGCCCTTAACCAAAACACCACTGGACAAAGAGAGATATCCATCGAGGAGGTGGCCTCAGGAGTCAAAAGAGGTCACATCAAGTGGTGTTATGACTCACTCGAAGAAGAAGAATCGGTCAAGACAGCCCTAATGAAATGCAAAGTAAGCTGCTAAGACGACAACGTCAAACTCTACGAGCCATCCTTCTTCAAAAAGCTACGATCTGAGAGATCCCACAACTAAAAGCCCTCAAACAACTAAGACACACACGATGACAACTAAAAATAGGCTAACTATTCTAGCACACAACGTACTTGAGTGGCAGATGAATAAACAACAGCTGTACAACGTCTACTGAGAAATGGATCCGGACAATCTTCTGTTGTTAGAAACTGGAATCAGGGACGACGACAAGCAGAATATCTTCGGATACAACGCTCTCCAAAGGAACGTAACAAGAGAAGTTCGACAGAACTATAATAGCAGTCAAGAAAGATCGGCAGTACAGACCAGGGAATCCAATGGACGAATGGTATCTATCGATTATACTGAGGTGCTCTCTGGGTGACATCGAATTCGGCGCAGGCTACCAACCTCCACGCCGTTCATACTTGCCCTACCACGACATGTATACCCTTTTTAGGAAAGAACACCCAGTATTGTTCGCCGGGGACCTGGATGCTAGGAACAGAGCAGCGGGCTATGCAATAATAAACGCAAGAGGGAGTAATCTTGACCTCTTACTAGTAAGGGATATCGCTCAGCCTGATGTAGTTCTCACTCCCGGCTTCCCCCTCCACTAGCTCGTCAGTCCAGGACCGCTGACACCTAGCGATCACATTCCTATGTTAATCACCATAGCAGCTGCTCCTATTCCAGTTCCTGTTACTCCAAGGAAGACTTCTCGAAGGCCAACTGAGAAGCATATAGGAGAGCGTTCCCATTAAACCTCCCTGACGGCGCATCTGAGGTAGACCTTGACGATGAGCTTACTGTTATTAATGCCCGCATTTCAAAAGCAGGCGCGATAGTTATCCCAACAATCTGTCACAAAATTACACTGCCAACAACACCTACACAAGAGAGAGTGGTGCTCCAACTGCGCTTCGCTGATGTCTACAACCGCATCCTTGACATGGGCTACACCAGGCACATGGATTTCCGACTCGTTCAACAGCTCGGGGAACAGTTGAACACCACGTTGGCGCACGAACTGAGGGAGAAGTGGAACCGTCTAATTGAACATTTAGACACTGACAGGAATCCGAAATCATTTTGAGGAACAGTCAACAGACTAAAGGAGAACTCCCGTTCCCATGGCCGTACTCCAATTTCGCAAGAAGGTACCACGGCGACTACTCACAGAAAAAAGGACAAGCTGTTCCGTGGAGTCTGGAAAAAACGTTTTCAAAATCTTTAACCTAGGCTTCGAGGATCAGGTTCTCGAGTACATGGAGATGAGGGAGGGCAGGTTCGACCATTATGGAACCTCGTACCTCCACCTCTACATGGCAACTCTAAAGAGGGCAACCCCATCACCAGTGCGGAATTGTGGGAAGCAATCGCTTCATTTATTCCTAAAACCCCAGGCAGCAGTCAAATCACCATCAGCACCTGAAGGAGGCACCCGAAAGATTTCGGACTAGGATGTTGAATCTGCTTAATTCGTCCCTAGCAATGGGATATTTCCCAGATGGCCTGAAAACCTCGAAAATGATTTTATCCCTAAGCCTGGGAATCTAGCGAACCAGTTCACGAATTTCAGACCTATCTCATTGCTGGAGATCATTGGGAGGGTTTTTGAGAAAATTCTCAACAGCACAATATTAAAACACCTGTCAGAGCACTCTCTGTTGAACGAGGAACAGCACGGATTCAGAAGACACCAAAGCACGGAAACAGCCATAGCCCACATACTTCAACATGCAGCAGCAGGGCGGGCTAGGGGCTGCTGGATCAACGTTGTTTGCAGAAACGTAAAGAATGCCGTCGACAAAGTTTGGATCGACGGCCTGAAGTACAAAATCTCGCGACTTAGACTCACCCCCCACTTCGAAAAGATCCTATGTAGCTACTTGATTAACAGGCAAGTTTTCATTGCCTTCGAGAAGTATAAAGGGGAAGCCCTTGAACTCCTGTCCGGCGTTCCTCAGGGAAGATTCCTCAGCCCCACTCTATGCACCATCTTTACGAGAGACGTCCTCAAACCAACTGATGGAAAAACTCTCAATATCCAATATGGGGACGATATTAACCAAGTTGTGGTTCGGAAAACGAATTCTGTGAGAATGATGGCCAGAGCCACGACAGCAGAAGCAAAAAGAATTCCAGGTTCGAAAAACGCTGGAAAATACAGACCAACGTATCAAAATTCTCCGCCACCGCAATAGGGAGACATCGTTTCCTTCCTCTCAATCTAGAAAACTCCGAAATTGACTACTCACTGCATATGTCAGTCATCGTCTACAAACTTGTCAGTACTGGCATGAACAGAAACGTTAGCTCCAGGATTGGATACGCCAACACTAACCTCGACAATCACCTCCGATTCAGAAACTTAGCAAAACCAATAAAAAGAAGTTGTACACCAGTCTAGTCAGATCGAAACTGGTGTACCCTGCTATTCCACTCAACTCGGTGTCCCCTATAAAAAGGTTGAGACATCTGGGCAAGGCTAGAGGCTATTTTCCCTATGGAGACTGTAGCGGCTCTAGACCCAGAGGAAGAGGGAGGTGGATATAAAAGATACACCTCCCCATCACCAGAACAACGGAACCTGTACCAAAGTACAACTTAAAGGAAAGAAAAAAATGCGAAATAATAAGACAGTGAAAAGAAAAAAGATCCCATAATGGGACAAATTAGTAGATCAATAACAAATACAAAATACTAAAAAGATCCCGCAGTGGGACATTAACAAATACGAAAAAATAAACAAAATAACAAATGGAGATGGCCCGTTCACCGAGCACTCACACATATACATATCTGACTACCACTTCCTTCCTTTTCTCAGTATTACCCTCTACCCTCTCTTCCAAACTCCTCCTCTTCATATTCTATCTTTCTCTTTAAAGTTTCAAGATTGACTATTTGTCGCTCCGATCTAATTCTCTGGCAAAGGAGGCAAATTTAGATGAAGTTTGAAAACGAGGTTCTTTTAACGGCGGTCAACTCGGAGACGCCGAGATGTCGGGAGTATGGTGTCGGGCTGAAGTTGAACGTTAATTGTCGGTTTCTTCATTTGAATAATGACCGATTCGGTCATCCGCAATCTTCTGCGGTTTTCGAGTCTCAGGATGCTGAAGGTGTCCTTATTAAGCCTTTTTACGGGTTAGGGTAGTGCCATGAGAGTGAGCGTGTTTTTTAATCGCGCCATCTTGAAGATGAGCTGTCATTCGCCTTGACAGGGTTGTGGAGGTTACGCCGATGTAGTTTGAATTGCGGTGTTCGCTGTCACAGACTTTGCACGAATATTCGTACACGACGTTAGTCTCTTGGAGTTCGCTCGTCGGAAGGAGACAGCTGTTCTTCATGATGCAACTACTTATTTTCTTAGTCTTGTAGATATTAGAGTCGGGTGAGGTCACATTACGATGGAGAATGGCTTTGAGAGCCTTTTCGACTTCACGATAGCCGGTGTTCATATTGGTCTTGTAATAAAGGTCGATATTCTTCTTCTTCGGAGTAGACCGGACGCCAGGACCAGCGGCCAAGTTCAAGTCCAATTAGCCAAATGAAGTAGGTGTATATTTAATAAATATACACCTGCTTCATTTGGCTGATCCACGGGCTTGTTCGAAGGGAAAGATTTAAGGATAGAAAAAGGGTATTTAAATGTGGTTAGACCAAAAAGTGCTTTATCCTTCGTTTTTTCCTTTCAATCGTACCACTTCAATCTGTGCAACGGGCAATGCGACACCAACATTATGATTGGAAGTCAAAACCTTTGTTTCATTTATGCATTTAGAATTACCATGAGAGAAGCACAGACAGGAATGATCCCGATCATCGCATTTTAGACAGTTGTATTTCGGGAGACAGTTTTGATTTTTATGTAACGAACGCAAACAATTTGTGCTTAACCTGAGAAACTTAGCACGTTTATATTTTTGTTCGAGGTTTGGGGAGTTCAGACAATCGTATACCATATGTTGCCCTATTGCAGGGGCAGGCGACCTTTTCAGAGTGAGAACCAGATAAGACTTTTGGGAGCAGGCTGGGGGCTGGAGTGACAAATGAAATCCCCAAAGTGACCATATATATATATACTAGAATACATACAAGAATTTTATTGAAAAAATATACAAATCATTGAGACGCTGATGCTGCTTGCCATGAAGAAGTGTTTTACTGTCCGGCTTGATGGATAAGGTAGGCATCAGAAGAATGTCATTGAGGTGGCGGTCCGAGAGTTGGGAGCGAAGGTGAGACTTCTTGTACTTCATTTTGGAAAAGAGCTGTTCGCAACAGTAGGTGCTGCCAAACATGGCCACAATGCGTTGAACATGCGCAATGTATTTTGAAAAATTGCTAGAAGTGAGGACGAGGTCGCGGAAGAAGACCAGCCGATAAGAGGTGCAGAACTTCGCCTTCAGTTCATCATTGAACTGCAGCTCCACTAACTCCATCTGCAGGGGGAGCAGGGGCGTCGTCCACCGGGAAGTCAAAGGTAGCGGTGAAAAGCTTGAATGCTGCAGCCAGGGACTTGAGTCCTGCGAAACGGGAGGCAAATTCCTCCAGCAGGTAGGCGATGAAATTAACACAAGTGTCCAGGTACACCTCATCAGGGGCAAAAGGAGCAAGGCGAGGAAAATGCACAAACTGACCACTTGGACTTCGTGGACCGAATATGGCTCGCAAGACGGAGGTTGCCCGCCCCGGCCCTATTACATAGCCCTATTACGATAACAATAAAAAAAACCCCGGAAATGAGAATAACCTTTTCTAGGGGTATTTTTTTGCGTAAATCACGAATATAATATCCGTCTCTTTCTGTGACCCTCCAGTTTCTCGGAAATTACCATCTTACTTACGTTAAATACACTTATGGTTCCGTAGGGATTGAATGCAAACAGGATTAGGCCAAAACTGACAACTCTAAAAGTTATAAACGGATTTTGATATAATTTTAATGGGGTGTTCTTGAGATATTTGCAACATAACCTATGAAATTTATGAAAGTATACTCGATATTTCTTTAGTTATATGGGTCCAAATCCGTGGTAACTCTTACGTAACGCTTGGTAATTTTGTAACTTAGTATAAATGCTTTTTATTTTTACTCTTTATTTAATATGTGTTTGTTATTATTTATATTATTTTTCACATATTACAGTTTTTCTTTACAGGAGACAGCTAAAATGCCTAGAGAATGCAAAAATTCCCCAGACAGTTTCTCTTATACGAGGGGCGGTCAATAAGTTTTGCGAATCGGTAGGGCAAAACAGAGGAAGGGGGATGACTGTTTGTGGGGGTGTTAGGACAAGTTATGACAAGTTATGACAAGTCAGGAAGGCAAGAATGCAAAAAAGATCCAGGAACACATGGTTGCAATGTACATCGACACCGCCCCTTCCTATTCAACCATTGTGCGCTGGAATAGGGAGTTCCGCCATGGTCGTGACTCCCTTAAAGATGACTCCCGTCCAGGACGCCCGTCAGACGTAACCAATGAGGACAATGTGGCCCGTGTGGAGAGGATGATCCTCGAAAATCGACAGGTGAAGGTCGAAGAAATTGAACGAGAACTTGAAATATCACATGGAAGTGTGATGAACATCATCCACGACAATTTGGCCATGACCAAGGTCTCTTCCCGTTGGGTCCCTAGAAACTTCACGAAACCTCACGCCCCATGATCGACTTCAACGTCGTCAAAGTCCACAAGGTCAGAGTTGTACAAGCTGCCCTGCGCGAGTGCGGATTCGAGGAGCTCAACCATCTCCCCTTCAGTCCAGATCTTCTTCCTAGCGACTACTTTTTATTCCGCCAGCTCAAGGCTGCACTGCGTGGACGCCGGTTTAGGGACGATGAAGATGTCCAGCTTGCCGTCCAGGAGTGGATTGAACAGCAGTCGGCAGATTTCTATTTGTCGGGAATTCGAAGCCTCAGGGACAAGTCGCGCAAGCGCATTGAAATCAAGGGTAGTTATATTGAAAAATAATAAAACACTTTTCCTCATATCTCGTTTCCTTATATCCGAATTGCAAAACTTATTGACCGCCCCTCGTATATGTGGATCAGTTATTTTAAGACAATACAAGAGACACTTGACTAAACATGTGAAGAAATTTTATGAGCTGTACTTTGGATGTAAAGTGGGTGACCAGGACAAACGCTGCGGTACCTCACATATGTTGTGTTAGGGGTACAAGTTCCCTTTCTGCCTGGGTAAAAACCCAGGCAGAAAGGGAACTTGTACACCTCACACAACATATGTGATGTGCCGCAGCGTTTTTCATAGGCAAAGGACAAAGGGCCTGGCCTTATGTTTGGTGTACCAATAGTCTGAAGGAAGCCAAAGGACCATTCATCGGCTTGCTACTTCTGCCAAGATTAAAAAAGGCATATTCGTAGGCCCTCAGATTCTTTAACTTATAGCTGATGAAGACTTCGAGGCGACAATGGATAAAACTGAGCTAGTGGCCTGGTATGCATTCAAAGATGTATGCAAAGGACTTCCGGGAAAGCACCAAGGGGCCCAGCAAGTGCGTATAGTAGAAAGCCTAATCAAGTGCCGCCAAGATTTTGGATGCATTATGCCACTGGAGATACACTTTCTTCATTCTCATCTGTCCTTCTCCCCAGAGAATGCAGAGATGTGGGTGATGAGCATGGAGAGAGGTTACATCAAAATATAGCGTCAATGGGAAACAGGTATAAGGGAAAATGGAGCCCTGCTATGCCTCCTGACTTCTGCTGGAACCTGAAGCGTGACACACATCTTGGACGCCTTATAAACGAAGAAGTAAATACTAAAATGTAGGTTAATAATGCATTATATAATGCTAACAAACATGCTGATTCATTATATATTCATGAATTTATTACAATGGATACATTTAATCTTACTTTGGGAGTGAAATACATTTATGGTATCGTGGAAATCGTTATCAATTGCATAATTATTAAATCGGCAATTTAAAAGAAAATGTTACGTAATGGGAAATTTTTGTTATCGAATTCAGCACACTCAACTTCATAATAAAATGCACATGAGAATTTTTTTTTTTTTTTCTTGACACTGAAATTTGTTGTACAGTGAAATTTTCCATTAGAATTTGGCGTTTACTCTGGGAAGGCTCTTGACATATTTGAAAGGCAGACACAAGTGTTCTTCCACCCCCTGATAGGCCCACATTTCTCCTGACGTCTGTCTCCGCTCTTTTGATTTAATAGTTGTATTTCCTTCTCTAAAACATTACGGAACTCTCTTTGCCCGGTACTCTGGTTAAGCGACCTCTGTATTTGGTTTCTATACTAGAGGGAAGTTTTCGCAACAATATGGTCACAATGAAGAAGACGCTACGTAAGTGGCATTCATAAGTGACGCGGAACTCTCCAAGTGACTGAGAATTATTTGGAAGTGAGTTTAAATCAACTATATCATGCACATAAGATTGTACTATCACCTTTTTGTTTCCCTGTCTTTTTCACTAACTCGCATTCTTCTGGATACTGGTCACCAGATCTGATAAATCTGAATTCAGTCGGAGTGCTGCTCCCTTTATTTGCCCAACTAGGTATGAGAATTTAGCTCTTCAAAATTACTCCATTGAAGGACGTTTCCATCAAAAATTTAGGGTAGGTAAACTCTGGGTGA
Source organism: Ceratothoa steindachneri (assembly GCA_963969495.1). Classification (NCBI taxonomy): domain Eukaryota; kingdom Metazoa; phylum Arthropoda; class Malacostraca; order Isopoda; family Cymothoidae; genus Ceratothoa; species Ceratothoa steindachneri. The sequence goes on along the minus strand of OZ018318.1, from coordinate 136,502,350 downwards.
AGTAGGAGGTAAACTGTTTACCACTCGTGGACTTATACATAGATTTGAGGCAATCTTCCGCCGTTTTCTGGGGGTGTAGAAGATAGTGTCTTGAATCACGTTGGGCCATAGGGCAGGGATCTTATAAGTAAATGCATGGCGACGTGCGTTGACTCCCTAAAAAGCAATGGATGTCTCGTACTTCATGAGCAAAGTACGTTTGGGTTGAAACCCATTGATAAAGGGTATCGTGCTGCTTTGCTCCGTAAGTACGACAGAAAGTCAAAACTTACCTTTCTTAAGAATTGAAAATATTATTCTCTTCCAATGTTCTTCGCTCATAAAGTACGAGACCTTCATTACTTTTAACGAAATCAACGCACGTCGTCATGCATTTACTTTTAAAATCCCTGCCCTACGGTCCAACGTGATTAAAAACACCATCTTCTACACCATGATAAAATGATCTGCCAAATTAGAACGTAAGTTGGATCTTAAACTCCAACGGTTAATTTCAAACAATGGTTAGACTAAGAACAGCTGACCAGAAACTGTTGTTAACCTTTCTGCTCAAGACTTTGACGAAACCACAACTGCTGCTCTCAGATTTGGTTTGAACTTCTCCATTCTGTCCAGACCATCTAATGTGTCAATCGCAAAAGGTTTTGCAAATTTAGAAAAATCTAGTGACATTTCCAGTGTACTTGTTTCTATTACAGAAGGTTGCGTTTGCAAATGTTTAACTATTCTTACTCCGTATAATTACCCTTTGCGCTTCCGTCGTGCTTTAGTTGGCATTCGAAATAATGATTCAATACACATTAATAAGGCATATAAATCTGTTGAAGCTGTTATTATGGATAAATGGCCAATCCAATTATGTACCCCTAGTAATTTCCATAGGAAAGTTCGTTCCCGCATAAAACATTTTCTCGATTTCATTGGCAAGTTTAAATCTAGTAACGCCTCTTTGCCATATTTATATGGTCTTATTAAAACTCATAAGGCCAATAATTCCATGTGTCCAATTATTAGTTCTGTAGGCTCAGTTTCTTACTCCTTATCTAAATGGCTTACTTGATACCTCACTCTCCTCGTTAGTACCATTTATCAATCTCATATTAAAAATAGTTACGACCTTATTGATAAAAATTAGCTCCATTCCTTACTCTAGTATTTCTCCCTTGTTAGTTTTGATGTATGTATTCTTTTTACTAAAGTGCCGGTTGACGATCTTTTCTCCTTCCTTATTGATAAATTATGTAACACTGATATTCCTTTGCTTGTTAATACTCTTATTGACCTCATCTGTATGTGCACCATAAATTTTAAATTTTTTCTTAATTAATAGTAAATTTTACCTTCAAAAGTTCTGTTTTGTTATGGGAAAATGTTTATCTCCTGTTCTCTTGAATTTATATATGGAGTTTTTTGCAAATACTTTCCTGCACACTATTATCGATTTCCTCATTGTTTGGTATAGATACTTAGACTATATATCATATGTTTGTTCCCAACTTCTATGAATGTTCATGGTTTCTTCACTGAGCTTAATTCTTTGGTTTCCTCAATAAAATTTACCGTAGAAGTTGAGCAAAATAGTGTCATCCCGTTTTTACATCTTCTAATTCACAGGACTCCATCTGGTTTTAAATTTTCTGTCTATCAGAAGCCTACCAACTCTAGGTCCAACATTCACTTTTATTTTGGTCATAGTGATAAATTCAAACGTTCGGTATTCAATTCAATTTTTGGATTTTTCTTCTTCTTTTTTTTTAAGGGCAAAGATCCACGGCTGAAAATTCACATTTTCTCCGTGGAAAACAGTTTCTGTTAAAATTTCTCTAAAGTTGATTTCTCCAAAATGATATTTGAGGATTTTTTTTATTTTTTGCGGAATTGGTGATTAAGAGGGCCTAAATCTGGGAGTAAAAGATATCGTATGTCCTTGGGAACGTTATATGAAGGTCACTTTGGAGAGAAAATATTGCCAAAGAAGGTTTTAAGAGTAGACTCAAAAATGTGTGAAGGATAAGAATTGTTTGTGAAATAGGTGCGGAGGAAGTCTAATTTTTTATCAGGATTAAAATATGAAGATGATAAGTTGTAGGAGCGGTGAAGAAGAGTTTTAATGGAATTTATTTTACAGATTTTGTCACGTGCACTAAAAAAATTGAAACCTAACCCAGAGAAAGTAGGTTTACGATATAACGAAGTAGTGAGCTTGGTTTCAGATTTATTAATTAATATATCAAGAAATGGGAGAGCATTATTGATTTCGTATTCAACAGTATACTTAATATTGAGTTGTATTGAATTAATAAATTTGAGAAATTGTTCAGCCTGTTGTGGAGTGTAAAATATTGCTAGGGAGTCGTCTATAAATCTGCGATAAAATGAGGGTCGTATATATAATGGGGGGGTATTGAAAATCTTTTCTTCTAAATGAGTCATAAATATATCAGTAAAAGACCTATTGAGAATTATATCAATGACTTCATTTAAGGGTATGTTCGTGAAATGTGAAGAAACGTCAAAACTAACAAGGATATTAGAGGGACCAAGGGAGAGACGTTTAAATTCATCAACAAGAGTGAAACTGTTTGAAATGCTGTATTGGTTAGTAGTAAACTGGTTTAGTAGCTTAACGAGATATTTAGCCAGTTTATAGATAGAAGAGAGTAAGCAGCCAGTATAAAGCGTAAAGGAATACCAACTTTATGTACTTTAGGGAGACCATACAGAAAATCAAGGCTCGAACCAGTTGAATGAAGATGGTTGTAAGTTGATATGTCTAAGATGCCCGAAGATTTAAGCTTCAAAAGGAAACGATTGACTTTATCCTCCAGACGTGAAATTAACTTATCTAGAGGCTCAGTGACTGTAATGAATTTAGTTGCGTCGTTTAGTAAGGACTGCATCTTTGAACTATAATCAGATTTGTTAAGTAAAACTACACCATTTCCTTTATCGGAGCGAGTGACCGGTAAGATTTCAATTTGTTAAAAATTATAATTCAAATTAAAAAAAAGGTAATACTTCAGATTCGGGGCGCACGGTAGGTGGCGCTGTTAGTAGGCTACAATTTTGGGGGGCTACAATATATCTCTTATGACGTCAGACAGTAGCTTCAGATGTGACCAATCACGGCGTTATATTTTTTTGTTGTTTTGGGGATTTGTAACTTTTAGTCTGTATTATTTACTAAATATCTGCGCCTGTGCTCGTTTATAGTTTTTTTCTAAGTTAGGTAAGGTTTCTTGATGTCTTTTATTGTTTTTTGTTTTGTTTTCGTATTTTTTTGTTTGCTGCGAACGATAACAGCTTCTTACTGGCAACTTCTTAGCTTATAAATAGGCCCCGTTTTGCAAATGTTTTTGTTTCGTTATGGCGTTTTCGTGCTCTCCATGTGTTTCTTCGTTATTCGAATTCGGCTTTAGTTTGTATAATCGCGAAAAACTTTTAGATTATCTAGCGGCGCATAAACTAATCAAGAAACCTATAAAAGTAAGAATTGTTTGTTATTAGGTTAGGGTTTTCTGCCAGTAAAAAGCTGTTGGGGGGGAAAAACCCCAGTATATTCAAGGGGACTGCTCGTGGGGGAGATATCACTGCGGGTGACCACCCTGCGATGATCCTGAGTTTCAATCAATCGGGGGGTCTGTGGGGCGCAGCACCCCAGTATATACTCATATACAAAAAAATAAACCCGCCGTAGCTGTTCACATCTGACGCTACCGTCTGACGTCATAAGACATATATTGTAGCCCAAAATTGTAGCCTATAAACAGCGCCACCTACCGTGCGCCCCGAAAGTGAGGTGTTACCAAAAAAAATTGTACACTTAGCTATTCATAAATTTACCCCCCTCCCTCCCCCTATGCTGACAATTTCTCAATCCTTGTTTAAATAATTAACTATTTATGATTTATCACTATATTCATATATAATTGTACCTTCCAGTCCTAATTAATCCTAATGTTAACTGTTTTGCTATTTGAAGCTAATTTTTGTTCAATATATCAGGCCAGAAGATGAGCTTGTCTTTGCTCGAAACGTAGCCAGAAGAAATAAAGAATGAATACTGTCGTTCTCTTTGCCATTGGATTCTTAGTCCGGATTAAATTGCTTCTCACTAGGAGCAGTTCCTTTCAATACTTTCATTATATATATATATATATATATATATATATATATATATATATATATATATATATATATATATATATATATAAATATATATATATATATATATATATATATATATATATATATATATATATACATCGCCTAACGACTATGTGAGCTTCATTCACCTCCTCTTAAACTCCTTCGGCACAAGGCCCTTATATGACTTGGAATACCAATAATTCTGCTTTTCAACTTCGTTCTCTTTCTCCCGCGATCTCTCTTTCAAATTCCTTGGATACACGACCTCTACCTCTCTCTCTCTCTCTCTCTCTCTCTCTCTATATATATATATATATATATATATATATATATATATATATATATATATATATATATATATATATATATATATATATATATATATATATATATATATACATCGCCTAACGACTATGTGAGCTTCATTCACCTCCTCTTAAACTCCGTCGGCACAAGGCCCTTATATGACTTGGAATACCAATAATTCTGCTTTTCAACTTCGTTCTCTTTCTCCCGCGATCTCTCTTTCAAATTCCTTGGATACACGACCTCTACCTCTCTCTCTCTCTCTCTCTCTCTATATATATATATATATATATATATATATATATATATATATATATCAGTGCTGGGAAATCGAATCGAATTCGAATCGCTAAACCTTTAAAATCTATATATTTTCCAACTCGAATCGAAATTTAAACTCGAACCGAAAAGAATTAAAAACCTAATTTCGAAATGGAATCGATTATAAATACAAGTTTGAAGTGAAAACGTCGAGTATCATTAATAAAATAATTTAGGAATTCCAAGAAATAACAGTGGTTAAACTTGCGAATAGTAGGTAAATGTATATTTTAATCTTTCGTCCCAATCCTAGTCTTAATCTTGTTTTGCTAATCAGGACCCAAAGCTAAACCTTTATTCTGTTCCGAGTTTTTAAATCCCTAAGAGATTTTAAATTTAAATTTATGTCAAACTTATTCACCATATGGCTGTCAAGTTTGCTTTTGAAAGAGCTTAAATTGTTCTTATAAGTTGTTCTTATATTATTTGTATTCTGTATGTTTATTGCCTAATATTTCAATATAATAAGGAAAATTTTTAATATATACTTTACCATTTTTTTTTGCACAATGTTTTAATATACAATGTTTAAAACTGCTTCGTGGGTTCTGTATTTTTATTGCATAATATTTCAATAGAGAAAAAAATGTAGTATGTAGGATCCCATTAAAAAATTCCATTTGAATGCGTTTTTTTCATCCTTACATACAGTTCCCGTGCATCGTGTACAATAGAAAAGTACACAGTGAATTTCGGCATCTGGTACATATGGATAGCTATAGTAAACAAGAAATAACAGAGTAAATCACGAATTTACCTTAACTCAAGGAAAATATGTAATAAGAGGGGGAAATGTTTTATGTTACTTTGTTATAAATTATATTTTACGAGAAAAAAGCATATAGAACTCTGAAATAATAGATTTAAGCATTTCAAATGCAGGCTGAACTCAAACCCAAATCGAATTCGAATTCGAATCCAAATCCATATAAAAAAATCGAAAAGCAGAAAAAGTTGAATCGAAAAAAATATAGAAACTCGAATCGAATCCGAATTGATATTTTTAAAAATGGCAAACTCAAATCGAAACACTCGACTCGATATTCATTTCAGTTCCCAGCCCTGATTATATATATATATATATATATATATATATATATATATATATATATATATATATATCTCCCTTCTCTCTCTCTCTCTCTCTCTCTCTCTCTCTCTCTCTCTCTCTCTCTCTCTCTCTCTCTCTCTCTCTCTCCTGGGTCATCCCCACTATCTCTACACATATCACAAGAGGCATTATGCTCATGTGATTAGATCAGCATTACTAAGGCGTTCGATCACATCACTTCGTTTAACATTTATTCCCTCCACTGAAAAAGGGATCAAGGCTCGCCAACTTCAGCCTTTCATCTTATAAAAACTTTAACTTCAGAAATAAAGTTATATTTTCATCAAGTTGTTTATAAAAATCCAAAAAGGACCTTATTTGGTCGCACATCCTCAAGAAAGAACTGCTTTCTGTCACCCGGAGTGACCTCAAAAGGCATCATCGAACGGAGTGAAGTAACAAATCGTCATCATCGACCTGAGTGAATTTAAGCAACTCACGTGATCTCGAAGGGCAAGCAAACAAACAACCGACGCCAGCAAGACGCATTTTTCGAAATGGACACCGCAGATAATTCCATTGTAGTAAACACAATTTATGCCATCTCCCTATTAGAGTTCCAAAGCTCTTCCCCACAATCCTGGTTTACCCAAATTGAGCTGTTATTCAATCTTGACCGCATTAGCAGTGACGCCCACAAGCTAAAACCCCTTATAAGGCACTTCCCTTTACGGTGATAGATGGCATTTCACCTCTCTTAAAGAATCCTGCTACCCTCACTTACCCTTTCCTCCAGGACGCTATCGTCGAAAATTGTACCCCTGCTCAAAAAATGAGAATGTTGGCCCGCACATCAAAACTCTCCCATTTTGCACCCGATGACCTATTGCGGAGATTACGCGACACGCTGAGAGACATGTGTATCATGAATTTCTTCCGGAATTCTTTGTCCGACGTCTCCCACCTCACATTCAAGAGGCCTTCGAGATGCTGGCCCCTGATACCCCTCTTGAACAATTTGTGACCGTTGCCACTCGTGCCCTCAATCGTAGTTGGCAGGCACGAGTAACGACCATTGCCAAGGCTCACTTCCCCCTTCCCCCATTCAGAGAGTGAGATTTAAGAAGACTAATAGGCCTAGGGAGTACCTCAAGCGACTTCCCGGCACCCTATGGGCTCGCAGGCAAAAAAACAGTTATTCAAAGCTACGGCATTCAGGGGTGTAAGGATTCATTCTGGAATAACGCGCTCCGCTTCGTGCCCTGCAAGGATACTCCCTCGAACAACCACTCGTACCCTCCCCGCTTGGAAAATCGTAAGGCTATTACATTTTTCTCTATCACCGTCGAAGAAGCGTGACGCTGTCCGACTAAGAAGCTTCACCTCATCATCTCCTCCCCATTTTCTTTCGGTTAAATATTGTGTGCTAATCACACCTCGTGCCAAATCTGTCATTGTTAATTAATTTTCTTCTGCTGAACGATTAATTTTTCCCATAGTGTATCATTTATTGTTAATTTCTTTTATTTGTTTGTATAATAGTAAAGATTATTTTGTTTCCCTTGCTTATTTCCCAGAACTACACAAAAATCCATTGAACTATTTGACTAAGTCGGCCAACGGTAGAAAACGTACTCGCATATCCCATGCACTTAAAAGGGGCATTCCCCCGCGTTTAGGAAGGCAACGCAAAGGTCAGTGAAGCCTACTTGACCTAAGACACCCCCCTCTCCCAGAGTTTCAGTCACAAATGGAGGCATCGCTGGCCCATATAAAAGAGGAATTGTCAAGCCTCTCTCGACGAATAGCATCGTTAGAACATTTCAGGGACCCATCAAGAGGACGATCACCATCGCGGCGGCACAGCTTTTCTGCTTGCCCTCACACCGACTTCAATTACTCTCGCAACTCTCCTACACTTGAAAACGGTATTTGTTGCTATCACAGGAATTTCGGTCAAATGGCACGTCGCTGGATTCACAGGTGCCAACAGGCAAGTGCCATGCCGGATTTTTCCAGGCAGCAGTGATGAATGACGTTGCGTCATTGTGTGCTCCTCACCCTTGTGTTTATGCGTCACTGATACCAAAACAGGTAAGAGGTTTTTAGTTGATACTGGTTCTGTAATTATCATTCTACCGGTACGTTACCCTAGTGCAAAAACAGAGAGACGAAGAATCTCATATTCCCCTCACCGCAGTTTCTGGCTCCCCTATTCGTACTTTTGGCATTCAAACTTTAAACCTCTCACTAGGACTTAGTCACAATTTTGTGTGTGATTTTTTAAATTTGTGATATGCAATGTGCTATACTAGGTGCCGACTTCCTGGCACACTATAATCTTTTAGTTAATTTAAGGAAATCGTGTTTCGTTGATGGTACGACGAATTTATCCGTTTAAGTCATAAAGAAAAGTTTAATTCTTCGCACCCTTTCATCTATTTCCAATGGCTCCCCGTTAGAGCAATTACTAAACAAATATAGTGCTAATTATAAACCAAGTAATGAACGAGTTAATCCGCAAAGCAAGTAAAGCGTTCCTCCCTCATTTCATCATTTCATTCTCACGGAGGGCCCCCCGGTTGCTAAGAGGCCAAGATGCCTCTCTCTAAAAATGTTAAAGGTTGTCAAGGACAGCATACAAACTATGCTGTCAGAATGTATAATTAGACCAAGCAAATCACCCTATTTTTCGCAAATTCACCTTGTTAAAAAGTCAGATGACAGCTACCGCATTACTGGTGACTATAGATAACTTTATCTTGTGACTGTTAGAGACAAATATCTCTTAACTTACTTTACCAACTTCACGGCAAAACTCCCAAACTGTACTAAATTCTCTAAAATTGACCTTAAGGATGCATTTTTTGAAATCCCTGTAGACCGTCCATCAATTGAGAAGACTGCTATGATGACCTCCCTCGGGCTTTATGAGAATTTGGTCTTACCTCAGGGAATGTCAAACTCTTCACAAACATTTCAAAGGTATATCAATCATGTTTTGGGTGATTTGGATTTCGTTTTCTCATATATAGATGACTTGCTCATAGCCAGTTAAGACGAAACTCAACACTTGAAAAATCTCGAACAGCTCTTTTCAACATTAGAATCACACGGATTACAGATAAACTTTGCAAAGTGTATTTTTTAGGTTGACGTGCTCGACTTTCTTGGTTATCTCCTAAGAGGATAAAATCACTGCTATTAAAGATTTTCCTGTTCCCTAAACGCTACACGAGTTGCAGAGATTCATGGGTTTGGTGAATTTCTTACGGAGATTCATTCGACAAGCAGCCATAACCTTGATTCTACTCACGAAATTATTGAAAGGTGCCAATAAATGCCGCCCCAACTCAGTTTTATAATGGGATAGCCAAGCACAAGATTCATTCGATGCAATAAAACGGGATATCATCAATGCCACCCTTTTGGCACATCCAAAGCGAGACTGCACATTACGTCTCATTACTGACGCCTCTAATCTTTGCCTCTTTGCCGTCCTTCAACAGTATTATGGAAATAAGTGGTAGGTTCTGGGCTTCCTTAGTAAATCTTTTCGTGGCCTATAATTAAAGCATTATACATTCACTAAGTAATTAACCGCAATTCATCGTGCAATCAAGTATTTTCATCATTTATTTACTTGAAGGAACAAGTTTCTTCGTACTTACAGATTGTAAGGCAATAATTGGTGCCGCTAAATCTCTTAACACACGACACTCGATAAAGAGCCCGGTCTTTGAATCCATTTCACAATACACAAATGGCATTCATCATATTGCAGGGAAGGATAATCCTAGTGATACGTCTCTAGAGCCCCCTTCATCAATTGCAACATGCAATCTGCTACACATACACAAACATCGGCATATCAAAATAACACTCTAGATCCTAAATTCCATGCAATACATTCATCTGTTCCATCCTCTTCTATTATTGATTTTACAGCACTTGTAAGATCCCAATCAATAGATCTGCAACTTGCTGAACTACCAGACGATGATAGTATCTCCCTTAAATTTTACAAAATAGCACTCTCATCTTCTTCTCACTCTCTCATTTGCGATTTATCTAAAGGTTTTGTACGGCCTTATCTCACTTCCGAATTTTGTAAACTAGTCTTTGATTTTCATCATAATCTTGGCCATTTAGGTACTAGAGCCACTCTCAAATCTATCTCAGACCGATTTAGCCTGAGAGGAATGAGACAAGATATTTGATGTTGGGATCGTAATTGCCTTTCATGTCAGAAGGCCAAAGTGCAACACACAAAGCCACCTTAAACACAATTTACTGCACCATAATCTAGGTTTCGCACCATTCATGTTAATTTAGTCAGTGGTTTTCCTGCAACCCATGAAAGCTACAAGTATCTTCCCACAGTTATATACCGTTTTTCAAAATGGATTGAGGCATATCCATTTGAGGGCATGACGTCAGAGTCTGTAGTTGACGCCTTTTTCACTCATTAGATCTCAAGATTTGGTGCCCCAGTTAAAATGTTCTCTGATAATGGCCTTCAATACCATTCAGGATAATTTCAGGAATTACTAAAGCTAACAACCACAGAACACATTCTCTATCGCCGACGAATGCTTATGGAAACTCTGTGTTACAAATATACCATCGTACCCTAAAAAGTTCCCTGCTAGCCAAAGGAGATCTTAGTGATTGGCTAAATATTTTACCTGCAACTCTGCTCGCTATGCGTAACAATCCTTGTCAGGAGACAGGATATTCTCTCACACAAATTGTTTTTTTGGCACTCCCTTACGACTCTCGGGTGACTTGTTTGTCACCAGAAACACAGATCCCTTACAATACAAATCAATACAACATCAGAAAACCATGAACTCACTTACCCAATAACTTCCAGGACTATTTTGAAACAAGATACTTTTATTTCCAAGGATCTTGACACTTGCACTCATGTTTTCCTAAAGGACACACAGATTTGCCTCAGTTCTTCAAGACCAAACAAGGGCCCATATAAAATCCTAAAAATACATCAACATTCATATACTCTCCAAGGACCCACTGACCCCTTAAAGGCACACATCCGCAATATCAAACCAGGACATTTTGATTCCCCCACAAATTCTACCGCAAATGTTACCCCTAGTTCTTTAGGAACAGCCAATGACAATCTCCCCCCACATGGAAACAACACCATCCTCCTCATACCACCACGTACACGTTAAAGTCTACACTATGAGCAAACTGACTATCTTTCACTATTTTCAATGTATTTATGTTTTAACCAATCCACGTACTTTTTAAATGGTATGATGATTTGATGGGTGACACGATTAATTAAGACGACAAACGACTGTTAGATGTTTTTCGCACTCTCTCATTATATCTTTACAAGACAGAAATTCCGCTCAAACAATTTATTTTTATCCTTCGATTTTGACACTGGATTGGTGCGCGCAGCTGGACAAAAAGTAACCTTTTGTCCACCGGAGTTCAAAATGTAACATTTGTGTCGAAGTATGGTCAAGTGTACGTGGATATACGCCCACGGGCTCTAAGGTAGGCTCTAAGCAAGGCAACAAATGTCATTGTTGTAAAGTGCGATTTGAATAGATAGCTGCAGCTGTGTGACCAAGGAATATTCCAAACATAATGACAAGAATAGATTTTAATATACACTTAGATAAAAGGTACACAATAAAATATATATATATATATATATATATATATATATATATATATATATATATATATACTGCATGGATAACCAGGGTTATTAAGTGATTTTAATGGGGGATTTGGGGTGGTGAGAGATTCAGTTCCTTTGAACCTCGGGAGTAAATCCAGGCTAACTTGTGCTTGTGTGACCTTAATTACTCATGGGTGTAGACGGGAACCCGAATAGGGTGATGCCACGTTCTCCAAACTCTGATTTAGTTAGATGCGTGCCTCTTGTCATCAAGAGGTCACCGGACGAACTTCGGAGGGAGAATGGTGACTTCTCCAAACTCGAATTGAGCGAGCTATTGGGCCTCTTGTCCTCAAGAGGTCACCAGAAGAACTTTAGAGGACGGCTTCTCCAATCCTTGATCCAAAGGTGGCTAAAAAAGCCTGACGTTGCCCCAAGAGATTTTTCTCCCTGACCCGAAGTTACGAGTGTGTAACAAGTAACAAGGAGTAACAAGGAAAGAAAGTACCCTAGGAGACCTTACGGTCCATTCAAAGAGGGTACCTTTGGACTAGAAACCGAGCAGGTACATGGCTGCTCAATTGTTTTGCGTCCCTAAACGGCCACTTTTCAAGACTTTGTCTAGTCTTGACTTGAACTGGTCAAAAGATTCACTGTTCACAACTTCCACTAGAAGTGCGTTCCACTTACCGCAGATACTGTAGGTGAAAAAATTTCCACACAGATTGCGGTTGTAACGCTTCAGTTCAAGTTTGAAGCCGTGATTGCGCGTTCTGTTCTTACTCAGTGTGAAAATACGCCGGTAGTCAACATTGTCGAGCCCTCGAAGTATTTTGAGAGCATCGATGAGCTGATCACGCAGTCTACGGGTTTCCAGCGAGAACAGATATAATTTCCTTAGTCTATCCTCATAACTTTTATGCCGGATAGAGGGAATCAGTTTGGTTGCCCTAGCTTGAACGCGTTCCAACCTTGCGATGTCCTTTCGAAACGAAGGACTCCAAAATTGTACGGCATACTCCAGGTGCGGCCGGACGAGGGAGCTATACAGACGAAGGAAACATCCTTTGGGCTTTCTTCTCTGCCTCGATGCACTGTTTCGAGAAATTGAGGTCGCTAGTAATAGTTCCACCCAAGTCCTTCTCAGTGCCACTCAACTCAATAGCAGTGCCCTTAAGGATATACTGAGATTGAAAGTTTCGGTGGCCGATATGTATTACTTTGCATTTGTTCACGTTAAAAGGCATTTGCCACGTTTCCGACCACTCCCCAATATTCCCAAGATCTTCCTGCAGGCGGGCAGTATTTCCATCCTTTGCAACGTTCATACCAAGCTTGGTATCGTCGGCAAATTTTGAAATCTTGGCAACCATGTCACCGTCCATGTCGTTGACGTAGATGATGAATAGTAGTGGTCCCATGACAGAACCTTGAGGCACCCCGCTAGTAACGGGCACCCACTCAGAAGCCTGTCCATTCACCACCACCCGTTGCCGTCTGCCACTTAGCCAGTTCTCGATCCAGCCGGCTACCTTTCCGTCTATGCCCAGTGCTCGCACTTTCCGGAGAAGGCAGCGGTGTGGTACCTTATCAAAGGCTTTCTGAAAGTCTAAGTACACCACATCCACCGCCTTGTCCCGATCGTGCTCACTGAACACGAAGTGGAAGAATTCCACAAGGTTCGTCAGGCATGACCGTTGCCTTGGGAAGCCGTGCTGGGAACTCGTCAGTAGCAGGTTTGACTCTAAATACGACGTCATTTTGTCCACCATCATGCTTTTCATGAGTTTACCGACTATTGAAGTCAGACTGATAGGTCGGTAGTTTGACGGTTGGCTACGGTCTCCTTTCTTGAAGATAGGAGTCACCTCCGCTTCACGCCAGTCTCTAGGAACGCATTCGGTCCGGATTGACATGTTGAAGATTGCGCTCAGGTGTTGTGACACTTGATCGCGCACTTCTTTCAACACTTTAGGTAGAAACCCATCCGGGCCAGGTGACTCATTCGTCATTATGTCAGGCAATCTTTTTCTTTATTTCCCCTTCGGTGAAGTCCATATCCTCCAGCTTTTCCCTCGAGTAGGAATCCATTGGCTGGGGGATGGGACCACACTCTGCATTAAACACTGAAGAGAAGTAGTCGTTGAGGAGGTTAGCATTTTCTGCATCTAAAAGCTTTAATGCCCCCTCCTCATTTCTCAAAGGGCCAATTGTTCGACGGATTGGTTTACGGCTGTTCACATATACAAAAAACTCCTTGGGATTCTCTTTACAGAGTCTCGCCACTCGGAGTTCCTCAGACCGCTTAGCCACCCTTATGCTGGACTTCACTCTCCTGGCTAGTCTCCGGTATTTGTCAAAGTCACCCGAGATCTTCGATTGCCAGTACACAGTTCTCTTCTCCCTAAGCATTTGGCCGATTTCTCGATTATACCACTTTGGTTGATTTCTATCTCTTCTGTGGCCTGCGACCGTCACTAAACACTTCTCGGGCGAGAGCGTCGTTCAAGAGAACTTCCGTGTGGGGAAGTGTCGTTTAACCGAATCTGTGGGTAATCATTGAGAGGGCACATATATACCCGGATTTCTCCAAAACAGGGAGAGAGAGAGAGAGAGAGAGAGAGAGAGAGAGAGAGAGAGAGACAGAGAGACAGAGAGAGACAGAGAGCTTCTCGAACCTTCATTATCGGCCGGAGCAACCGAGCGTGTCCTTACGGGAAGGTGTAAGAGGCCGGGATCAGCGGGTCTGAAGGAACGACCAGCAGCTGGAGCTATAAAAGTTTTTTGGATGCAAACCTACAAATAGACGAATAATCTCCCGACTCGCGAGGAGGGAAGATTAAGACAGCGGGGAGATAACCTTCAATTACAGCGTCATGCCTCGGTGTGAATTTCTCAGTGACCGGGCGGTCAGTCCAAAAAGGGTGAAGTCGGAAAGGACGGGGGGGGGGGGAAGTAACGGCTCGCTTTCTCTCCCCCAGTAATATCTTAGGAGGGGGATATTATTATTTTAGTGGGTACCTCTACAATTTGTATATTAAAATGTTATCATGTAAATAGTGTATTAATATTATTACTCACTTTGTACAAATTTGACCTAATTATTTTGTATAATTATTTTTAATCATCATTTTACTTTAATAATATTTCATGTATTGAATTGACATTTAGTCCATAATAACTAATGTTATTTTATACTCGTGTATCATTTTTAACCATGCCAATGAATCTTCATTATTGTATTTCTACCTAAGGGATTAATTCCGATTGAATTATAACATTGTTTCAATTCGAATGTTCTTAATTATTGCTATTTTCATCTTATTTCATAATTGATATGTTTTATGTGTACCACACACATGCAATTACATTTGCAAATTCAAAAGGTCTGGGTGTTCCTTGCAGTGATCCATGTACACAAAAGTTGTGCACACTAATATACTCGTTCTTTCTGACACTTAGATATCGCTTAAAGACTATGTGAGCTTCATTTATCTCCTCTTAGACGCCGTCGGCACAAGACCCCTATAATTATTATTTATTAACCCTTGACTTGTAATAACAATAATTCTGCTTTTCAACTTCGTTCTCTTTCTTCTTCAACCTCTCTGTCAAATTCCTTGGATACACAACCTCTCTCTCTCTCTCTTCTGGGTCGCACCCACCTTCTTTTTCTACACATGTAAAGAATAGACATTATACTTATGAGATCAGATCAGCATTACTAAGGCATTCGATCACATCACTTCGTTTAACATTTATTTCCTCCACTGAAAAGGGGATCTAGGCTCACTAACTTCATCCTCTCATCTTATAAAAACTTCAACTTCTGAAATAAAGTTATATTTTCATCAAGTTGTTTATAAAAAAACAAAAACAAATGCGAACTTATTTGGCCGGACATCCTCAAGAAAGAACTGACTTCTGTCGCTATATATATATATATATATATATATATATATATATATATATATATATATATATATATATATGTGTGTGTGTGTGTGTGTAAGTGACTAACATGCAAACAAGTGAACATGTGAGCGAATTAGAGGCGTTCGAGGATATCTTCAGGTTATTGTTAGACTAAGGTTAGGCTATGGCAGTGGTTTCCAGCCTGGGGTTAAATTATCCCCTGGGGGTAATTTGACCATTTATCGGGAGTAATGGAGGGGTGACAGAAAAAAAGTTAAGAATTCTGAAATTCAAGAAAACATTGCAGTACCTGGCATTATGATTAATGTTAACTTAGTCTTAGTGTCATGATACGAAAATCATGTTATATTAAGTGCTATATGTGATTAATTAGAGCTTATCTGTAGGTGGGGGAAAGAAACTGATATTTTCGGCATCTTCTTCTTCATCGTCAGCTTATTAGTCCGTCTTTATACGGGGTCGCTGTAACATGATAATTTATTTAATTAATTATTTTTCGGACTTCTTTGTTGAAAATTCCTAATTAGCAAGGACTTAAGTCTATAAAGTGTGTTTTTTCTTGTTCAGTATGTTTCAAGTGACTGAATATTTTGGTGTGACTCGTATCTCGCTCCACTCCGCAGCCTAGTGAAGTAAATAAATTGTAAAGGTGAGAGTGATATATCAGTCACCCTTTCACACCCCTTGCAAGCCATAGAAAGTATAAATCTTGTGTATTTTCTTTATTTGATTTTATCTAATGTTCCTGTGATCAGGTATATATGTGTTTCAGTAGGTATAGTTAGTATTTACTCACTGTTACATCATTCTTATGCTGAATAAGCTCTTCTTATGCTATCTAGAATGCTATGAAAAAATAAATAATAAGTTCTCAGTGTTCACACTTTTTATGTAGTTTTTTCTTCTTTTTCCTCAGATTAAACAATAAAATGTCAAAAAGCGCATCTACTATCAGGCCTTTCTTTGCCATGGCTTTGTGCATTTACCTTCTGGGAAAGAGGATCGGCCAGAATGCGTGGTATATCACAAAGTGTTGAAAAATGAGAGCTTCAAGTCATCAAAACTCTCAGCTAACCTCCAGAAGTGTCATCCAAATCTCCAAAATGAGGATCAGGCTTATTTTCAGCGCTGCGCTGTAGCACTAAAGAAGATCCAGTTCGGTTCATCGTGAATCCAAGCCCAAAAGCGACGAGTCGATGACATGGCATCAGATATCCTGTCCCAAGTTATAAGAGAGATCGAGGAAAGGTCATATAGCAAATTCCCCTTGCAATTTGATGAATCGTGTGATGTAGCCAGTTGTGCTGTTCTCCTTGAGTTCGTCCGTTACGTCCACCAGGAAAAGATCAAAGAAGCGTTCCTATTATGCGAGAATAAGCTGACAACCACGAAGGGCGAAGATGTTTTCTATATCATCAACAGTTTCTTTACTAAGAATGGATTGGATTCGAATAGCGTTCAACAGGTAGGGAGAGATATTTATATAAAGTCTAAATTAGTATAAATACAATGAGTTACTTGGCATATAGTCATATACAGTTTTATTTATTGTACAAGTATCTGTAGTGTAGCTAATATTTTGTACATTATTCACAAAGAAAATCGTGCCTCTTGTACTGAAATACTAAATTACAAAAATAAATTAAATTAAATTAAAACCATACAATTATAACGGAAAAGATAAGTAAGAATGACTAACTGACACAATCAAACAATCTATAATAATTTTTCTTTTTAATCTAGGTCTCCGACGATGGAGCACCGTCGATGATGGGTGGTCATCATAGATTACGGGGCTTCATTCAAGCTGTGAATCCATAAATTTCTGTAGATCATTGCATCATTCATCGGTGCTCTCTTGGATCGAAAAGCCTGCCTAGTTATCTGAAGCTAGTGTTTGAAGATGTGTTGAAAATCGTCAACATCACCAAGTCCATAGAAGTGAATTCGCGCATATTCAAGGAGAGCAGTATCAAGTTCTGCTCTACTACACCGATGTTTGCTTGTTGTCACAAAGCAAGGTTTTACGTCGTGTCATTGAGCTCCAAAAAGCTATTCAGGAATTCCTGGAACAAAAAGGATCTCATTTTGCTACCAAGTTCACTGATAAGGAGTGGCTTGCTTGACTTTGTTACTTGGCTGACAAATTTGTGGAGCTGAACAGTGGTAATCTGCAACTCCAGGGCCGAAACACGACTGTCATTGATGCCCATCAAACTGTGGCTGCATTTCTTGAGAAACTGAGACTCTGGATTCGGAACTTGTAGAAAGGAGTGATCGCCTAGTTTCCCACCGTAGACCAGTTTGTTGAGGAGAATAGTCATGATACTGGATCACTTCTACAGACCATCAAAAAATATATGAGCGACCATTTTAAGGGGCTTGTAACAAGCATGCATCACTACTTTTCAGATAATGGCCAAGAAACAGCTAGTCTTCATTGGATCATTCATCCCTTCTCTGTACCTGATGAGGCAATTCATGATGATGATTTCCCTGCAAAGGAGGAGTGGATCACAATGCGAGTCAATGAAGCCTTGAAAATCGAACTCCAAAATAAAAATGCAGATTCCTTTTGGATTTCACGAGTAGCTGACTTGCCAACTCTGTCCAAGAGAACCTTGAAGTTTTTGGTATCATTCTCAACAACATATCTCGGCGAGAAGGGGTTCTCAACTGTGTTAGGGGTGAAAACAAAATGGAGGACTCGCTTGAATGTTGCAAACGATGCCAGGCTGGCACTTTCACCCACTAAGCCAAGAATTCCTCAACTAGCTTCAAGCATGAAACTCCATCAGCCCCACTGATGTTCTTGACATATTTGGCAATAGTCATGAGAGATGTGCACTATTCAAATACAAATAAATAAAAGAAAATATCTCTAGTGTTTTAATTTAGCCATATATATCAATGTTAACAACATTTTGTGAAGGGGGTAACATGCTTAATATGGCATGTTAAATTGGGTAACAAGCTGAAAAAGTTTGAGAACCACTGGGCTATGGTGTTCGAGGATCGTAGTGTGAATATAACCCATAGGTTAGGTTAGGTTAGATTTTGTTGGTTAGTTTAGGTTAGGTTTTGGAAAAAGAAACTAGCGCAAACTTCTCGCATATAGTTTTTCTATTCAATTGACTTATGTTGACATTTTAAGTTCTTTGACACACAAAAAAACAGTAGTTGGCAACCCTCTGGACCATTTGTGAATGAAATAAACGATTGTATAAAAAGCTAATTTTTATACTTCTAATCAAGTTCCTTTTCGCAATCCTAAACTGGTATTGCATTCACTTCTATATATACCGCCAACAGCAACGCGAAGAAGCTAATGAAGTTTCATAATATGTCCATTTTTGCAGAGTCGCTCTCCTAACCTAACCTAAGCTTAACCTAAACTTAACCTCTGATAGCCTTAAACGCTGAATTAAGTACTGTGTCTGTTCCGAAAAAGAACCCTGTTCACCTCTAAAATAGTACCACGGAAGTGAATATAACATCTTACTTCATCTCTCCATCAAGTGCACAGCAGTGACAAGGTGATAAGTGAGTTAGTTTTCCCTGTACCTACACCTGTCACTATCCAACCTCCTCTTGTCTCCTGGTGGTGGATGCTATTAGTTCTTAACTAATAATTCCAACTTTTGGAAAATCATTCGAACGGTGACGGACAAAAGGTGTTAATAGAAGATCGAAACTGATCTTGTTCATGGTCAAGAAGCATTATAATATTCATTATCAGATTGTACTAGTAGGTATGTATCACCGCCCTAAAATTTGTTACATCAGACCCACTTGCTGTCCATAACCGTCGGTGCAATGGTGCGGTGATAAGTTTTTCCGCAATTGCCCCACCCCAACTCCCCTGGAACATCGCGTGTCCATAATGGGAACGGTTCGAGCAAACCCATATAAGAGAAAGCAATTCTCATACCATTCGCCTATATCCTGGATTACTAGCTTTTAATACTAGTTATATTGGATACACGGCTTTGCATGTCTTTCATCTTTACTTCAGTTCCCAAGTTGAATTTGAATGTAAAGCTCAAACGCGTTTACCTTTTAGCGAAATTAAAAAATAATTCGCAATTCCCGTAGACTTTCCCCCGTCTCATTTTGAGCTTCTCAGATAAAATCGTCGCCATACCTGCGAAGGGATGATTTTAATAAAGATCCAGTGCACAGCTACCCTTGAAGAAAACAAATGATCTTAGGCATAAATAGAAAAATGTGTACATATTTTGAACTATTTTTTTGTTATTTATATATGCTATTTGTTGCTCTTAATTTGTATACAACTCTTGCAAGTCACCTTTTCCTCGGATCCCCATTTCATCTACATATAATAGTCGTATTGTAGATACTCTTAAGATAAATTCACTTTTCAAAATTACTCTCAAACCTTACTCCTTTTTTGTGAAAAAAATCCCACTATATCGTCCAAAGTTGCACGTGTGCCCCTCTACATATTTTTCACTTAGCATATTTTAATTTGCCCCTCTTATCTAAAAATGCAAAACTTTCCAATGCTACATTAATCGAGTGTGGGAGAAGTAATACGTTACCGCCAACCGGGCGAATGTATTGAAGTCGGGATGTATAGATGATAAAAATATAAGATAAAAGGAGTCAATAGACTATACAATGAAGCTCCTGTTCTCATCACCCAGTTCAGTCCCAACTAGCATCCTTATCCATAAAACTATCTAGTCTATTCTTAAAACTCGGCAGGGAGGACACTTCTATCGCATGACTAGTGACGCTATTCCATTTACCTACCACTTCATTTGTGAACCAATTTCTACCAATCTCTTCCCTAAACCTAAACTTGTCCAGCTTAAACCCAATGCTACGTGTCCTATCCTGTTCTCTAAAAATGAGAACCTTACCTATGTCCCCCCTATTATAACCTTTTACCCACTTGAAGACTTCAATTAACTCTACTTGGACTCTTCTCCTTTCTAATGTATGAAGATCTAATCTCCTAAGCCTTTCACCATAAGGTAAGCTTCTCAACCCATAAATCATCTTAGTTACTCTTCTTTGTACAGACTCAAGCAAAGCAATATCTATTAAGGGGGACGGGGGGGGGGAGCAGAGTCCAAACTGTGAGTTGTGGTAAATAAAACTTATTAGAATAAACATTTGTGTTATCGTAAGTAAGAAAAAAAATAAGAATAGAAAGTAAAGATAAACATAGAGGCGTATTCACATGTTATCTTAAACTCGAGCTCTCATTGGATGATGGGAATCCCGAAATTCGAGTCGAGCCAATCAAAAGTGGGATCTGTGGCACATGCCAAGACTTTCTTTTTCTCTCTTATCTTTGTTTTAGTTCGGTTTTTACTTGGGCACTTTGCCTCTTTTATTTACACTTTTCTTTTTTTTGTTTTCTTTCATCTTTTAGTTTTGGACATTTCACCTTTCATTTACGCTTTTTTGTTTTGTTATTTTCCTTAGTTTTTTAGTTTTGTTTATTTCTTTAATTTTGCAACACCTTGTCATTCTTAATGTGGGCATTTCTCCTTTTTTGTTTTGGTTTTCATATGCAGGTTTATGTAGCATCTTCCTTGAAATGTTTTTAAGTGTAAATTAATCGTATGGTTTGCCTTGCACAGTTTCTTTCGCTTGGGACTAACGATGTTGTCTCGACTGTGTGTTACCTTTGTTGTGGTATACCTACAAACCTATTTCACCCGTATGAAACTTAGCGCACATTTTATCAGTTACGGTACATAAATAAAAAAATGAGGACTGCAAAGACTGATATATGTAAATCCATTCCATCATTCTAAATTAATTGTTTATATTGTCAAAAATGCCTAAAGCAAGCAACACGCTAACTCTCGAGTAGTTCGAATAATGTCATTGGGCCGTTTAAGCTGTTTCCACTCTCAGATCTCCCGACACAACGAGACAAATTAGCTTATATTTCTCTTCTCGGGTGAGTGACAGTATTTGTTTGAGAGAGATGGTGGCATCTTGAAAAAGATTGAGGATCGACGAAGTGAAAAAGTTAGTTGGTCAATTTGTGACGTCCATACAAATTAACTCGGCCTTCGTCATCAATTCCAAACCGTCGACGGACTTACCACAGGCAATAATTCTTCCAAGGGGCCAATAGGGAAGTCTTTGTCAAAGGTGGAAGAGTTAGGATGGGATGAAGAGTTCGTTCCGATCACAGATGGACCAGAAATTCCGATTACAAATGAAGGGTTGTATGATTTTTTCTCGGATCAAACGTACCTTTTCCTCGTCGCCAAATCCATTCACACCGGGAAAATAGATCTACCACTGAAAACTTTGAAGCCAGGGCCCATTTTCCACTCGAGGTGGTTGACTTTAGCCTATCGCCTTGGCACAACTTACCTTTCCAATCATCCTTTTAAAGGTAAAGTTAAGAACAATCTGCACTCTCTCATCTTCTACGTCGTCACCGACTACATTCCTTGCTGGTTTCTAATCAAAAGTCGACCACACATTTCTGATGCCGCCAATCACGTTCTTTTCCAAATTAAATGTCTCGGCCTTCTTCCATCTTCCATCAAATCATGGAACGTTCACCCATAAAATCTGCTCGTCTCTCTTCTCTGCGATGATGATCCAAATCCCCGTGCCTTCGCCATTCGCAAGATCATAGACCTTCACCAAAGGAGCGATGTTGGTGACAAGTCGTTGAGAAAATTCGTTCCTCCTCCCTTCAAATTAAATGTGAACACAACACCATTGCTGAACTCATCGATTGTGATTCAGTTAAGGTTTACGAGTCTACCCTCACTTATGATCTCACCATCGGCGCATTTCACGATTTGATTCTCAATAAATTTGAATTACCATCTTTTTCAACCCGCCCCTTATCGATGGAGCGCCTGATTCGTGAATTAATAAGTGCATGCGGTAAAACTGCTGGTTATTATGAAAGAGATGGGATATTCGCGCGAGAAATGGCTCCCAGAGAATTTTTGGGAAAAGCTGACAAGAAAAAAGATTTTGCGACAATGATTTATTAGTTACAATCCCTCTATTTCTCATAGTGACGGCGATGAGATGTATTTCTTATGCGTTTCGTCCTTCTTGCGTTCATTTGATTTGATGTGGCCATTAAAAAAGACTTGTTCCTTGCTTTGAATTTAGTTCTGTTATCTAAACTTAATTTAGTAATAAGATTAAGTTGGAAAAAGATTACACTTTCTCGGTTTTTAAGCCCCTATCCAATGAGCGGCTTTGAATACAGTCACGTGACCAATGATGACCAATCAGAATGAGGATATTGATTGGATTCTTAAATATAGTAATGTATTACTAAAAATAGCTCTATGGATGAATTTACCAGACGTAGGTTATTTTTTTTTATTTGGTAATAAATTAAATATTGCTCAACCGATTTTTTTTTACCACAACGTTTCATCTTTAAAATTCCTCAACCAAAATTACACCATATATGCAAGATAAGGCCTAACTAATGCCAGGTACAGTTTCAGAATGACAGCATTCCTATTACTTACAACCCCCCCCCCCCCAATAAACCCCAATACCATATTAGCTTTATTCCTAGCACTTATGCACAGTTTTCGAGGCCGGAGGTTAGAACTTACCAGGACACCTGTCCATTTCGATTTCTGACCTTCCTAAAACTCTCACATTTAGTTTATAAATATTCAATAGATTGCAGATACATATACTAGGAATAATACAATTGCTTATGTTAAATTCCATTTGCCATTTCTTTGCCTATTTGTATAGTATGGGCAATTATACTTGTAATGCCCTGGAATCAGACTCAGACTACAACTCAGTATTATAGGGTTGCTTATTATGGGGTCGGCGTAAGTAGGCCTTGTTTTGATTGCAAGGCGATCCTATAAGGGTTTGGTAAAGCGGCTTGCTTACAGGTTTCTTGACGTACGGTCCGAGGGGTATTAACCGATCAAGGTTTGTAAGTAAAAGGCTCCTTTGTGAAGGAATTAAACACTTGTATTTTTATACCATTTTAAAATGTTTACACTTACGGTAAAGATATAATTTGCGCAACGAAATATGCTAAATCGAGTTATAATGGCAAGAGCAAGAATAATGGAGATTCGCAGAGCGGTGAATTAAGAGTCTAATAATTTATCAATGAATAACCAAATGAATCAATCAATAATGTGTCAATGATTCTCATTTGAATGAAGTGTTCTCTTATTCATAATAGGCATCATTTTGGAGGCGACACGTAGCTCCACCTTCCTTGGATCGCTGAGGCGGTGCTTAGCTACCTATCAGTCCAGCTGAGCCTATGATTGGTTGGAGTCTAGCCTGTCGTTGGCTGAAATTCTCCACTTCGTATCTTAATTTGAGGGTCTCTACCCTGCGAAAGTATCACACAGACTCCGTTCGCTTAAAGCTAAAGATGACCTTATCAAATTTTACATTAAGGTGAAACATCTTTTGTCGCCGATTCTATTCCCCATTCCAGACATCTTTAATTACTGTTTGTCCATCTGCTCTCACACTTGGGTGCGATAGCCTTAAAATGTGGTTGAGGTGCAATCCAGACGTCTTAATCAGATTCCGCTGGTTCACAAACAGTCTCCAAACAACCTTATTTTATTTCTTCTTCCATTCCATCTTTGCTTTGATACTTCGACCTGGCAAAATGTGTATTTTTCCTTCTCTCTCTCTCTCTCCTTATATATATATATATATATATATATATATATATATATATATATATTTTTTGTGTGTGTACAGTGATTGTACACTACAGTATCATCGGCAAACTAACTTGCTCACGTCCCTACTTATACCTAGGTCAAGATCATTAAAATAAATCAAGATTAACAACGGCCCCAACACTGACCCGTTAAGAATCTCACTGGTAACATTTCCCCACTCATCTTTGTTGTATGTTACTAGGCCACGAGTTAACCCACCTAAAAATACTTCCATCGATCCCATGCTCTTATAAAGCCGTAAGTATGGTACCTTGTCGAAAAGTCTTATTAAAATCCAAGTAAGCAATATCGCAATTCTCATCTCTATCGGCAACATCATACACCTTTCTATAAAAAGACAGTAAATTAGTCAAACACGATTTACTCCTAGGGAAACTGTGTTAAGATTCATTAATTAACTTATGTTTATCTTAGTGATCCCTAATAGATTTCATTATTATAGATTCCCTAATTTTTCCTCGCACTGATGTCAACTCACTGGTCGGTAATTAATTTGACATAATGGTTTTATCCCCTTTCTTAAATATAGGTATCACATTAGCTTTCTTCTATGCTCTTATTACAATGCTTGTTTCTAAAGATTTTCTGAAATAGTCATGTTAGGTGCTTACTTAACACATCTTCTCATTCCTTTAAAATCCTAGGGCCCGGTGCTTTACTAAATTTGATTCTATCTATTTCTTTTAACACTATCTCCTTTGTCAATAAAATATTTCTGCCTTAATTGATCCTCGCCTTTTTTTATTTCCCTATAAATGCCCCTTTTAATGCTAATTTAATGCTTAATTTTATCTGACAGCCATTAATGCTCGACAGACTTGGCACTAATCTCTCGATATGGAATGTTCATACTCTGTCCTGAAAAAAAACTGTTTTCTCTCATTGACATCACATTTCCTGACCTTACTTCACTTGCTAGTCCACAAACAACCGTATCCAGGTACCTCCGCACACCACTATAATCTGCTTTTCTAAATTCTAAGATTTTAATCTTATTTCCTTTACTAAGAATCCCGTTCTATTTTAATTTAAATCTAATTTCTCCAAACTCTTCCTTCCCCTACAGAATCGGGCATAAAATACTCGAGATATTCTGTAGTTCAAAGAGTCCAGCCAGCAACTCAAGGCCGTCCTTATCGTCTAGTCCCGTGAGCGTTCGTCAGACAGCAAGAGTTCTTCAGCCGCGATTCTACCCAAGTCAATTGGTAGCTTCTGTGAACCGCAAGCCTTTGAATTTGCGCAACAGTCTCCCTTCGTTTAATCGAACCGAAGAAAATCTCCATCGATTACCTTTGAGGAAAAGAAGATCCCTCTTTACGTGAAATTACAAGAATTCCCGCATTTCCCGTTGAACGTCATCTTTAAAGATTGTCTATCCTTATCGGAAGGTTGGTTCGGATCGTGCCCCACCTGCCTCATTCGGATCATGCCCCACTTGCCTCATCGGATCGTTCCCGACTCGCCTCATCGTAAGAAGGAGCTTCCTCGAAGTCATCGACCCGTAAGACTGAAACCTACTCCATTATTAGTATTGTCAAGTTCCCCCTTTTGATATGAGCATAGTAACATTAATCAATTGCAGTAAGTGATTAAGTCACCTCCCTCCACATAATATAGGAGTAGTGTATGGTATAGAGTGGTTGTACCACGACATCTATTTGTACGAAACATATTATTCCTGTTAAATCAAGCCATGACTGTTATGGCAATAACATCAAAATTCTCTGCACTCACTAGCCCTCTTAACAACTCTATCTTATCCCTTATGCTCCTACTATTTGTGTAGTATATTTTTAATGTATTTCTTTTTATGGAATTATCATTACTACATTCTTCGTCCTCTTTTCATCCCCCCCTAAGTCAAAATCATTAATATAAATCAATATTTGCAACGGACCCAACACTGACCCATGAAGAACCTCACTGGTAACATTCCCACACTCAGATTTAATCCCATCTATACTAACTCTTTGCTCTTCAAATTCATCTGAATGTCCTCACTCCTACTTACCTTGACAGCCTATACCTATACTTATCTCGAGACAGTCACTTAACACTTTTACACCATTGCGACTCAAGTGCAATCCACCCATTGTATACAAATCGTCCGTTCTAAAAACACTTCATTTATCCCAAAACCCTAGTCCCATATTATCACACAATACTTTCACTCTTTCATTTATCCCAACCGCGCGCAAGATACCTAGGTAACATTCCTGACAGTACACACTTCCTATTACTATCCGGAAACTTTCCTAACAAATCCCTATATCTAGACACTAACTCATCCGACCTAGTTTTCCCTGTCATTCACTTCCACGTGTAAAACTACAACTGCATCCTTACAATTCTCTCACTCACATCCACTACATGTGCACCTAGCAAACAAACACTTATCCTTCTCTTGCATTCACGTTTACAAAACACCTAACATCTGAATCACCTATCCCAAGCACTTCATTTGCTACACCTGCACCCATGACTCCCTTTCTCTCAAAACACTGAGCCTATTACTACAACTAATAGGCACATACCAAATCTTTTTACCTAGGTCTACTATCCTCTCCTTTCTGGTAAAATTAAAAAGACCCTTTTCACCCCTTCATTTATGAAATCCGATGTCATTATATCCAAATCACTTACATAAATACCCAGAGAAGTAGGGTCGTGAGTATAAAAGATCATTACAATGTAATCGGCTGCATACGGTGTATATTGCTCTGAAATAACTCACGTTTCGTGGTCGAGAAATTCATGTAGAATTATTCATAATTTAACGAATCAGAAAAGCCACAAGGGTCATCAGAGGCTATCCGAGGTCATCTGAGTCAACGCCCAACTAGATTGCGTGCAAACTGTTTAAAAAGACATCACCATCATGCCTTGTCAAAAACCTACACATATCAATAATAGACCTTACCACCAGAATGGAGTAAAAAATATAGGCTGTTGAAATGCGTGATCCAAGAACGATCAAGGAGGTTCACGAGAACCAATCAAATTTGAAGTACAGCAATAAGTGCAGAGAAAAGAAGATTACAGTGGTATGGACACCTTATGAAAATGAACGAAGAAAGGCACCCCGAGAGAGCACTGCTATGGATCCGACAAGGGAGAGGACCACCTATAAAACCAAAAAATAGATGGATCGAAGAAGTACAACAGGCACTGGCACGGAGAGGAACATCCCTGCAGGAGGTGGAGGAGGAAAGAAAATTTGATGATCGCATAGAATGGAGACGGTTCCTTAAGAGTTCGCCGACAGACAGAAAGTTGCTCTCTACCAGCCGAATGGTGAGAAAGGTGAGAAATAAATATAAAAAAATATATTGCAATATGTAATTCGCCGGAATATCACTTAAAAACTATGATAACCTACCCTCCCCATATTCTCATCTAACCTGCACTTGAAAACTTTTAAATTTGGACTGCTTATTGCCCCTGGTGGTAAACCATTCCAGTAATCTACCACTTTATTGATGAAAAGAATACATTTTCATATCCAACCTACACCTCTATTTTTTTTCATTTTCAAGGTTCGGAACCCTAGTCCTATCACCACTTCCCAACTCAAAGAACTTACTGAAATCCAATTTATCTAACGTAAAGAAATTTTAAAAGTACAATCATATCCTCTCTCAAACACTTTTCAAATGACGACATATTCGGAACCCTCAACCTGTCTGCATATCCAAAGTGCATCAGGGAGAGTATCAGTGTTGTTGCCCTCCTTTGCACTGAATCTAGCAGGTTAGTATCATGTCTAAAGTGTGAGGACCTTTCTTGTATACAATACTCTAAATGTGTCCTCACATATGAGTTATATAGTTTAAGCATAGCCTCTTTACTTTTATAACTAATATTCCGCTTAATGAAGCTCAACACTGCTTAGAAAACCTCAGTGACCTATCTACTACTACCCCTAAGTCCTTCTCATCCTCTACTCCATTCAGCCAATACGCATCCATTTCATAGCTAAATTATCTATTATCTCTTCCCATATGAAAAACTTTACATTTTTTAAGGTTAAAACTTATCTGTAACTTTAGTGCACAACCTAATTAATTATTTAAGTTATTCTGCACTTTAAAGTTTGCTTCAACTTCATTTACTACAGTTACCAAATTTGGGTCATCATCAAAAGTCACACTTCTATGTACTCTCCTCAAGCTTCTTTATATAAACTAGGAATAATAATGGGCCTAAAAATAATTCCTAATGTACGCCACTGATAACGTTCCCTCATTATGAACTCACCACATTCGGTACCACCTTCTCTTTTCTGTCTTTCAGCTATCCAATTCAAAACTTTTTTACATATCCAATGTATTTTTAATTTGTGCACTAGTCTCTTATGTATGTGGACCTTATCAAAAACTTTGCTAAAATCTAAGTAAATTACATCAACATTCTCTCCTCTATATTTCAGTTTTAAGTTCAATAACCAGTCCAAGAATGCGGCCCTAAAACAACCAACGGAGATCAGAGTGGAAAATGCACGAGTTGAATGCTGTGACCTTTATAAAATTCACAATTTGGATAACATCACTTAACATAACATGGAGTTTTAGTTAAAAACGTTGAGAGGGCAAGTTTTTCTGATGTAAGAAACAGTGAATTATTATGACAGGTTTTTCTCCTTAACCGAAGTGACAAAACCTACTCGACTTCCTATCATTGATGGCGACCAATCAGTACAAACAGCCAAACTGTTCAACCAGTCTATGTTATGTTTCTTGAAAAAAATGTACACCATAACAAAGATATCTTCTCCCTGCCGTGGTTGTTGACAGGGCATTACAGAACAGAAATTCTTCCATAAGTTTATCATCTTCTATGTAGCTGACAAAAACCATGAGTTGATGTTCGCCAGCAATATCCACAGATTCATCTGTCTGCAATGAAAATTTACCTGCTTTCTCTAGTGCCACAATTAATTGATCCAAAATATCTAATGACATGAGATCAATTCGACGTTTGATGCTGTTGTTAGAGAGTGGTACATACTCAATTTTTTTAGCTACATCAGCTCTACAAGTAGTTTTTACCAAAGTGACTGCTGCTGGTTTCGCCAGCTCTTCTCCAATGTTGTGAGACTTTGGGGGTCATGCAATATACCGTGCCACTTCAACAGATGTTAAAGAAGCTTTCTCCAAGAAAAATCGAGCCAGAAAAAAAAAACCATCTGATTTCGTTTCACCTGTTCTTCCTTCTCCTTCCAGTAACTTAGTGGCTTTTGCACACACTTAAACACGACTTGCACACACTGATCACACTGACGACGGACATTTTCACATCTATCTCTCAGATGTGTGAAACATGTATTTCAGAAAATCAGGTTTATACGGCAATTTGTGTTTTTGCTGGGCCATCGTTCCATCTGGAATTCCTACCTGAAATGAGTATAATATATTAGGGTGGTCCCCCTCCCCAAGTTTTTTTATCTCCACATGCCTGATTGTATTACTACATTAAACAGTAGGTCACATACTCAATTTCATCAAAATCGAACAATATTTACTGGTCGCTATAAGGATCTTAACTTATTAGTCTGCTGGTAAATTAATTTTTGGGATAGAAATGAACAGTCTTTGCAAATACTAGTTTATTCGAAACAGATTTTCATGTTGAAAGACAATTTTTTTAAAATATTTATATTAAAGTGAAAAGAAAATATTTAAATGGCAAATGATTTCTTTTGGACACAAATTATAACTAAAATTGCTGATTGAACATTGATCCTTTTGAGCATGAGAGAAAGTTTTGTGATGTTTTGCCACAAGTCTGAGAAGCAACTGTTTCTGTTCTTCATCTTTTGTTAGAGATGCATTAAACGATTTGATAAGTGCAATACCTCTTTTTACTGAATCGTTTACAACTATTAAGTTAATCGCTCGACGTTGAAATTCTTGAAAGCAAGTATTCTCTTTATTTTATCTTCATATTTTTTACCTATAATCTGGCAACATTCTTCCTTCTTTTGGCCTTAACTTTCAAAGAAAACACATTTGATTCGTACTTCGCGTTCATTATCAAAACACCAATTAGCATCGCCCCATACTGCATTGTACATATTCTTAATATAAGTAAATATTCCTGATTAATACATACGACCTCCACAAAGTTACACAAAACCCGCGTTGTCCGTAAATTCATTAATCTTTCCTTAGGAGACTGAAGATTAGCTTAGTTTTTTGAATTACCAGTTTCTGCAAGTCCAAATCCTAGATGTTTTTTTGTAAGATTCAATCGGCGAACAACTTTGGTGTCCTCATTACGTTGGAGATTGGAGACCATCTTCTGTTTGGTCTCAGCATTAATTCTATGATCGAAAAATGCAAGATCAACAAGATATTCTCCAAGATACCAAAGGTGTCTGTGAAGGGTTGTGGTTGTTTCTTTAGATATTGTCTGATTTGGGTACTTTTGCAAAGTTTTAAGAAGCAGAATGTCATTTAAAGGAGCATTAATCCTAAAATGGGCTTCATTCCAAAAACGCGAGTAGACCAAAGGAATTAAAAGAGAGCACTTTGTAATATTGGCCTTTTCACGTTCCGTTGGTTTCAGTTGATGCTTAAACAAGTAGATTTTCAGGACATATATAGCCTTAGCCATCCAGCGTGCATGATGAGTCGCTCCTGGGGCTCTTAATGTAACTTTTGTCTTATCAATGTCCCCAAGAAAGATGAGAATGAGCGCAGCAATTCTTTATAATCGTCACGCAACTGACAAGATTTCAAAGCCTCCTGAAAATATGGGACCATTTCTCCTCAAAGATTATGCATTACTTAATTGACGAATAAACTGCTCTCCGCCTCTAAAAAAGATTCCTTTTTAAGTGACGACCATTGTTCTTTAAAACGTTCAAAGAGACTCCTCTTTGGACCACTTGTAGGCCCAAGTAAAATATTGCAAGCATATTACAACATAATTTCGAAAATATGATGACGGCACGCAATCCAAACAAACTCCCTTCCTAATACTTTCTCAATTATGGTACAGGCTCCTTTTTGTAGGCCTGTATTTGATTAATTATGTCAAATACAAGTCCTTGAACTTCGTCACGAAGATTCCAGTCATTAATTGATGAAGTGCATGCCATAGCCTGTTCTTCTCCTGTTGATCGTGTTATTTTTGGAACACCAAGAAGTTTTTCCATTGCATTTACAGAAACTATTATAGTAATTCGTTCTACTGTTTCCTTTGCTTCATCAATAGCAGGTAGTAGCTTTCCATCCTAGTGAAGAAAGATCGGTCCTTCAACAGACAACTAAGCTTTGTCTTCATTGTATGTTGCGTCTCTTACTTGCTTTCTGGAACGTCATATAGAACTCCTGGAAAGTGTCATAACTGCAATATCATGACCCAAGGCTTGTGCTAATGATTCAGCAACCATTGTTGCTTTTCTATCCCTAACATTTGCACGATCAAGAACAACAGCCACACCTAAAGTTATAAAGATATTTTTTTTAATTTGAAGGACTACATTGTGTACTCTGTGTCTGCCGCAATTAAACTTTCTTCTTCAGATGATGATGACTCGAAATCTGCATGAGCAGCAGCCTCTGCTTGATTTTTAGAAGTATA
Source organism: Ceratothoa steindachneri (assembly GCA_963969495.1). Lineage (NCBI taxonomy): Eukaryota > Metazoa > Arthropoda > Malacostraca > Isopoda > Cymothoidae > Ceratothoa > Ceratothoa steindachneri. The sequence continues at coordinate 136,470,621 of OZ018318.1, read as the reverse complement.
TACTTTTTATTTGTATTGTAAAGCCTCCTCATGTCAATATCTTTTGCGAGATTCCTTGTCTAAAGTAATCTTATCTCTCTCTGCATCAACAGAAATTGGCGGTCTTTTTCATTTTTTACCAATGGCAAATATATGATAGTATGTATATAAGTAACAACCAATAAATGCCTACTATTAAAAATTTCCAATATTTTGACTGAAATTTAAAAATATGGAGACACATAGCGACCTCTAAATATTCACCAATTTAGTCAATATTTTGCATCAGCTCTTTTAACATCTTATAGCATAATTTTAGCCATGTGGAGAACATTTCCAACTAATTTCAATTTTTTTCATATATTTTTTGGACCACCCTAATATATATATATATATATATATATATATATATATATATATATATATATATATATATATATATATATATATATTGGACATTAGACATATAAAAAGTAGAAAGATGTAGTATAGGATAGTAGAACAAATAGTGAGAAGGTTGAGTGGCGAAAATTTTAAAACGAAAGAAAATAAATAGTTTAGTCAGAGTTCGAAAAGTTTTTGATCTCTGGTGAAAGGGTATCTCTGGAATCGTTTATTCATAGTTCAGTTGGAGTCTGTATATTTGTGGTAATGTCATGTTGTGGCATTCAATCCTTTGTAGCAAACGGGTTTCCCGCACTACGGTAGCTCAAATTAGGATGATTAAGGTCGTATACTTGTTTGTCAAAATCAGCTTTTTATTGTCATATTCGGTGAGTTTACATTATCTTTTTAAGTCTAATTCAATTTTATGGTAGAAAATTTGACACTACGTTTTCTGTGATGCGTAGTTGTTCAAACAGCATAATTTTATCCTCGCTCTACTTTTGCCCCTTGGGGGATCAACGGTGGAGTCCTCCCCGAGCCGGATCTTTTCTTACGAAACTCAGAGTCCGTAAGAACAACAAAAGCGTTGTACGAGAGCTACAGATATCCACCAAGGAGGGCCTCTTCCACCAGTTTTTCTGGCGTGTCACGAGAGTAGTCCCAGAGGCCTGCGTCCTCTGGAAAGTGGTTGCTTTCGGCAGCGTACACTCGGAGGCTGATCATCTTCGAGTAATACATATCCATAAGCTCCCTATTTTTTGAGGACGAGGATCTACTCGGACGACGGGACTGTGAGGCCTTTTTGAGGCGAAGCAAATGCTCCACCATTTTAGGCTTCACAGCCTGGGTAGCCCTCTTTTCCTCATGTGAATTTGTGGGGGCTTTTGTGGGTGTTTTTGTGCCTGTATTTATAGTGTTATTTGCATTATCTTTTTTGCCTTGCTGCCATAGCCTGTATCTGAGGATCCCGTCAGAGAGCAGTGCTCGGGGCCAGGACTATTTGGCAGCTTTTCTCACTCATGGGTTGAAGGTTTACCGGAAGGATTTCGCCTGACGGAGGGTTTTCGGGAAACCCCATTTCCTCCATGCCGTTTTTCACTAGTATGTTATTCATCTCCTTCACAAAGGTGCCAGGGCGTCAGGTTCGCAATGTGTGTATAATATATGCAACACATTATTTACGTTGATCTTTCGTTCTCTACTTGGAGAAAAGTGTGCTTTGCAGCCACACTATTCTCAGCGACAGCGGCTTTGGCTATTTTTGTGTAGGTGGCGTTGGTTTTTCTCTCCTTTTCCTTTTTCCCCTTTTCTTTAGTAATTTTAATTTGTTTCTTCCTAACTGGACAGCTCATGGACATTGTGTTGTGTTGGCCACTACAGTTAAGGCACTTCTGTATTTCACTTTAGCAGTCACGCCAGGCGTGACCGTATTCGGCACATACAGAACAGTGCAGAGTTGTCATATTCGGGCATGTCGCGGTAAGTGTGTTCGCTTATACTTGTAGCACTTAAAGCACATTTGCAAGTCTGTTTTGCTTTTATCGCCATCAAGGTTCCCACAAAAACAACCTCAGATACGTGGGTGTAGCGGTTCAATTTAATAATTTCGGCTACTTTATCCCAAGGGTGATTCTGATGGATCTCCGCGATGATCTTCTCGAGCGAGTGATTTCCAACCAAGGTGTCGAGACGGCGGTAGATGATGCTCCTGTGTGATCGGATTTGAGGGGGTGCCTGTTGTCGTAGTTTTATTTCTTGAGAGTATCTGTTACACACGGGGAGGTAAGGGCTTCAGTGTCCTCTTCTCTCGCACAGATGGCCGAGTATCTATCAAGTATATAGATTAGACTGACTAACGCAATGTCTACCTCTCCATATACTTTTCAAAGACCTTATCCCTGTCCGGTTTTGGCCGGTCAGGCAAAGTCCTTAAGGCGATTCGCCGTGTCTCCTTCATCGCTCCTTCATTTCACCCGGGGGGTAGAATTGGGGATTGACGAAGGGAGGACCTGAGTTTTGGATGTGTGCTAGTGTGTGTGTATGTGTGTGTATGTGTATGTTTAGGGAACCATTTCCCTAAAAAGGAGAAAGTGGATGAAAATTAGCACGCGATGTCATAAAACCAAACATATTTTTCACCAATTTTACTTTGGGCGAGAGGAAAGCTGCCTTTTCCCTCTCCCTTCACTAGCCTTCATAGAGGTCAGCAAAGTAAGAAAAGCCACCCTGCACTCACAGTCAACGCGACAAACAATAATTCGCTTTGCGAAAATATGTATGACGACATATATATATATATATATATATATATATATATGTATACAATCACTGTTCTAAATTACTTACTCATAAAGTGACGTAAACGCTCACCCACATACTCAAGGTTAATTACTTAAAGCGTAAGGCACGTATAGATTGCCAACTTTACCACACTAGTCATAACAATAACTTTATCTTTACCAAGTTTTCTTTATGAGTAAATATTCCCAAGCTTATGCTGCTTTCTCTATATTAGACTATTAAATATTCTACTCCTGAATTAGCTTGGCAATCACAGTGAATATAAAATTAACATGTAGATAAAACTTAAGTGATACGCACGACTGTCCACCAAAAAGGCTTTGTCGGAACAGAAGATTCTGAAAAAACAGATTGAGTCAAGCTCGAGCCGCGTTGGCATACAGTACAAGTATTGGACCTGATCATAGTCATATATTTTTTTTAACAATTTTTACTTCTAATATATCTCTCTTTCTTTTTTATTTATTTATTTTTATTTTTTGTAGCCATTCCTCACAAGTACCCTTGCAACCTTCATTGGGTGGCGACCATGGGTTTGTGAACTACTAGTCTAGATGCTCAGAAATACCCTTTTTAACTATCTTCAAGATTTTTACAAACTATAGCTGTTAAGCTAATGGATCTAAAATAATTTAGGTTCTCTTTACTTCTCTTCGTAAAAATTGGCACTAAATTTGCTATTTCCCAATCATTATGTTTTTTTCCATACTCCTTTGTTCTAGTATATATATTTTCAGGAGATATTCCAATACATTTTAAACCTTCTTTAAGTAACCTAGAATGAATGTCGTCTGGGCGAGATGCTTACAAATATTCAAATCAATTATAAGCCATTTAATGACTTTTCTATCTACATTAATGGTATTCAACACATCCCCTGACATAGAACTATCACAAATTAAACTCTTCCAATTATTTTATGTAAATACAGAAGCAAAATGATCATAAGTACCTCTACTATTTCCTTTTAGATTCATGCACAACCCCTTTATATTTAATAGGCCATATTTTCTCTCTGCTAGATTTGTTATAATTAAAATTAATTGATCACACATAAATAAAAGCTTGACTGAGAGAAAAGGACCGGGTGCACTTCTTGAATTTAAAATTGTGTGTTGATGAGGTTAGTATATTTTTATATGAAATTTTTAAAAAGTGTTGCTAGTAAGGAGAATAAATAATTATATATCGAATTATATATAATTTTTTAGCAATTAGTATTTATATTGTAAACATTCAATACATTATTTAACAAATAGTATTTACACTGCGAAAATCAAACGTACACTACATATATACGCGATAATGTTTTTATTCTATCTATAATAAAACAAGGTCTGCTGACCAAAGTCGCGTGCTCTCACTTATTCTGATTTATGACCTTACGACCTTCAAAACTTTCAATACTTCCCGGGCTAAACTTGGGAGGACCTTTGCCATTATATCCGCTCCTGCCTATCCTATCTAAGATTTTCTGACTTTTCAAGGCCTACCAGTCTCACGGCCAACTCGATAGAGACTTTTAGTGGCCTGGATGCCCAAAAGACTGAATTGTTTTGAACTTTCTGGAGCTCAATTTTCCTTGATTTAGATAGAGAGTTACTAGGAATGGTAAGGTAGATTAGCGGCTACCTTCCTATATCATGATAAATTTTTCTTTTGTTTCCTGCTCGTAATTCTTTTAATGAAAATAGGAGAGTTCGATATCTGCTAACTTCCATCTCGATATAGAGACTACGGTGAATTTTATTCTATTCGTTCTTATTTTCCAGTTCCTATCGAACTGGTTGATGTTTTCAATCTCTACATTTATTGTCTGTGCCTGAGCTCTTACATTCTTGAATTGGCATCGACTAGTGGGCTGCTCTCGTCTGCGAATTGGGTATTGAGGCATTGGGCATTAAAGTCATTAGCAGGTCCGTTGTGTAAATATAGAACAACGTTGGACTGAGACAGCCCCACTGCGGGAGTCAAGATTTAATTTCTAACTATGGCCCATTGTAGTCATTGATCACCACTACGCTTGCTCTTCTATCTGTCGGATAGTCGCACAGAATTTTCTCCAGATTTTTTTTCATTTGGAGATTCAAGATCGTGTGTTGCATGCCCCTGACACAGAATTTGTCAAAGGCTTTTTCTCCATCTCTAAGCACCATAGCAATGTATTTTTCTCTGGTTGGCCTGTACGAACTTCTCTGTGATGATGTCAAGTGTGATTGGGGTGTCTCTTCCTTTACGAAACCCAAACTTGTATATTTTCAAAGACATTTCCAATGAAATTTTAGAAGTGAAGTAGTTGCGTAGCTGGCAAGGGGATTCGGTGGATTGCTTGTCTTTTGGACGAAGATCATATTGGCTGGTTTGAAGTCGTCTGGGAAGTGTCCAATGCTGAGGAACGCATTAAATATGTTTTTACCTGATCAGGGTATTTTGTCGAAGATGATAGCTGTATCGGCCGCATGCCCCTATATCTCCCGCCCCTGATGAGGCAGGAGCGGAGACGAGCACCGCTCAACCCTTCCAAAGTCCCGGGTGCCTTCCTCCCTTCGGTCCCACCACGTTCGGTGTGGCCAGAAGGAGAATGAACGTCTGGGGGTATGTAAGGACGATAGGAGAAGATAGAAAAGGGTGAAAATGAAAGTAGTAGGAGAGGAGAAGTTAATTTCAGCTGACCAACTACTTATAGCTGGGGATGGAGAGATAGAATTGAATAGCTCCATATTAACGTGTTGCTCTACTGGGCAACAATTGAAACTCACGTAAGGTTTTGGGGTTAATCGACCAAACCTTTAAATTTGTAATGTAGCATTCATGCCGTTATGTGTACGAGTTGTTTTGCTACTCTGCTATGTATGTTTTGTTTTTTTAAGTGTTACACTTGTTTCCTTAAGTATAATGAATTCACTATATTTTCTTACCTCCCTATAGTTGAGCACTTTTGTCTCAATTCATTATACTTAAGCCATTTGATTTATCACACTTTAGTTGTGACTTCACTGATTTTCACTGTGACTTTACATTTGGGTAATCTAGTTACTTTGGTTGTCAATATAGTTAATCACTTTTTAGGTAACTTATCCTTAGAGTCTTGCTAAGTGATTCTATTATCTTCTTCAGTTTTGGTTTATCCATGTTTGGGTAAGCTCCATAGGAGCTGGTTTCTTGATCCGGTGATCTTTCTAGTTATGTGTATAATGGTGCTTCCACTATTCCTGTTGGCTTCTTCCACTATGGAATATGTAATCGAAAGGAGTGTTAACTCTGGGGATGGTGTTTTCTGCAAAGATTGGAGGAAGGTTGTCAATTTTCCTCCAGATTTTTCCGCTCTGTTTGTTACAACGATTTTAAGTGGTTTAATGTTAGTTTCTCTATGTAGGGCTCTCTGAGTCCTCATATCAATTTTTCTGGTGTTTGTGATTAGATAGAGAGCTTTATTTTGAACTTTCTGGAGACCTATTTTCTTTGATTTAAATAGGGTGTTAATAGGGATGAGAGTGAGATTAGCGCCTTCCTTCCTAGAGCATGATATATCTTTTCTTTAATCCCCTCTGCTTTAGCCTCTTATGTGGTTGCGTGGTTTACGGATGAAGATCATTTTGGCTAGTTTGAAGTCGTCTTGGAAGTATCCGGAGTTGAGGTAAATATTGATTATGTTCTTGATCGATTCAATGATGTTACCGGTACCTTGCTGAGTAGGAATCTAGTGGTTCCAGAAAGCCAGGCCAAGTGTTTTTGAAAGATCTTATAGCGCCCAGTAGTTCATCGATGGTAATTGTGGCTCTTGGTCCCTGATTCTCTTCAATTTGTTGTACTACGACTTGTTTGAGGGAGATTCGTGAAATATCTCGTTTGTTGCTTGATTGAATTCTGCATTTTCTTTCGGTCTTATGGAAAATACGAGTTTCTAGTTTCAGCTGAAATTATGTTCAATGGCTCTGTCATCTCTTTTGTTTCTTTTGCTCATTTTATAGCGCCATTTTTTCAGGGTTTTGTGGAGCCGTGCTGAAGGAGTGAAAAAGGGAAGAATACAGAATGTGTGTGTGTATAGGTTTGATGGACGGGTGGTTAGAGGTGAGTTCAGTTCGTGGATGGCGCCGGCGATACACGGTTCTTTTAATACGCATTTGTGTTACTACTGTTGTCTTCGTTGCTGTTCCCTGTTGTGTTGCTTGTGGTGTTTTTAGTTGTTGTTTTTTGTCTTTGTTCAATTTACTTGTTGTTTTTATCAACGTGTGATTGTGTAGTGCATCAGATGGACTTGCTGGATCGACAGAACTACCGGTAAGTTAGAGACGCCGCAATCTATTGTTTATATTCCAGAGGTTTATTACCCTCCAGTTTTCATTAGATCTTTTTTCTATCTCATTTTTTTCTGATTAGGCTTTCCCATGTATTCCTTATTGTTTTTCTAGAGATGGCACAATTCTTTTCTTCTTCTAAGCGCAGTTTATCGTTCTCTGGTTGGTTCCAAAATTGTAATTTGATTATATATATTGCGGAGTTGCCGGTGCTTATCCCTCATCTCTTCTGTCCATCTTGGTTAGCGGAGTGTGCGATATTTCGTTTCGGAACATTCTTATTCTCTGTCTCAATGAAAGTTAATTTTCTACGCTAAATTTCTTCATCAATTTTTACCAGGTCGGCTTCGTTAAGATTGGCTGGGGCAGATCTTCTAAGATCCTTTTCGTATTCGTCCCAGTTCGCTCTATTATAGCCCTTTCCTTTCTATACCGGTACCTGTATCAGTTTCTGATTTACTTACAGTAGTGGTCCCACGTGCGCATTACATGCTACGTTGACGGCCTACAAAAGGATGTTGTATGGCATGTATTAGCTGCTTAGCGTTAGGTCTGTTTTTGTAATAGCTCTGTCATTCCGGTACGTAGGGAATTTTTTCCCCTTCTTTTGAATGTGTTCCTTTCCATCCATAATTCAAAGTTTTCACGAATTTGATTTTTGTTTTGGTAGCCATTCACTATACACCTTGCATTCAGGATCCCCGTGAATATTGTTTGGAGTCATGTGCTGAGGATGGTCATCTATTGTGCATAGGAATAAAACTTCGTCCCAGTGGTTAATATCCAGTGACTATTATTATCAGGGTTTGTTGGGAAAAACCTTCGGAACCTTTTAACCAGGTTTTCCCGGGTAAAACTGGGAAAAACCCTTTAAAGAGATTAAATGATATTTCTTTGCAATTTTATAAATTAATTGTATATAAGCACTGTATTACTGTAGATCACAAAGTAAATAAAAAATAATTAAATTTATAATTCATCATGACAGCATTTGGGATTCTATATTCCAGTCTCACCTGTCCATAGTTAATTACTAAATTTACTATGAATCTAATATGATAAGTATAATGAGAATCAGCTAATTAACATATTACAAATACATTTATAATTTTAGAGATCCCAATACATATACATGTATTATCATTCAATTTATCACTCTGACATAATACAGAAAGTTGTAACAAAACAAAACATTACGAGAAAATAAGAGACAGTAATGGTCCGGAGGCTCGCTCTCTTGCACATTATTGGCTGCCTTGAAATAGCAAACAGATATGCAGGCTATGGCAGCCCAGGGCCTTCTCCCTACATGTTGTAAACATGTCAAAACATGTACCTACTAGGCTACGAGTGTAAATGTGTTGTTGTGAGAACTTATGAGTTGTGACTGTTGTCACTTCTAGCGAGCTACTTAGCTGCCATTGTGTCAGTGTTCTCAACTTCTCCAGGAGTTCATTGTGAATTGCAAGTGCTGATCAAAACTTTACTCATTAAATTGTTCATTTAGAAATAAATATTTTTGAGTTACTCATGGTGACAGGTTAAGTTCTATTAAACAATTAATTATTGGCAAACTTCTCATTTCAGATCCCGTACAATCTTTGATCATTAAGTGTTCAATACAGGTGTGTATACTTAAGTTTCTATCTGATGCCAAAATTTACAGACTTGAAGAATCAGTTTAGCCCACTGGGAGTTAAACCAAAAAAATGCACTCTGGGGTCAATATACCGAGATATCGTCCACAAAAGTGAGATGTCAAAAATGTCTTTCAATTCTACCTAAGAGGATTGACAGAGTGAAGATACGTGACAACAAGTGTTCTAATGAAAACAATGACAATCCAGAACAAGATGCCGAAATTTTAGATTTGCTTCCTAGTAATAAGGATGAAGAGAGCTGTGGCTACCACGTTAGCACAACCTTTATTCAACTTCTAAGTCTTCTCTATCAAGTCTTTCAATTGAGCCACAAGATAAAACTCAGACTATTCAAGGTACTGCTGAGCCCAGAGAACCTGATGAACCTCCTGTTGTGGTAGACACAGTTTCAGTGAGTGACTCTGACTTCATGCCTTATATATCAGACATTAGTATCACTAATGTCACTAATGTCTCATCTGTACTGGACACATCCATCACATCCTGGCCTATATTTTCAACACCAATAAAAAGTTCAGAATGTCCCCAAACCTCTTCAGCCATCTCAAAACCAAAGCCTATCAAGAAACAAGCTGCAAGAAATAAAACTTGTGGAAATTTTGTTAAAAAAATAACTAGTGAAGAAAAACTGAAAGCAATCAAAACCAAGTGGGCACAATTCTTTTATAAGGTGAGTTGTTCATTAATACCATTGTTCATTATACATAATTGTTTTAATTAATTCACAAAATTAGTATACTGTTAACAATGGTTAATTAATTATTGCCAGATTATTATGTCCTGCCTAGACTGACCAGAGCTGCACTGGTGTCAAATAGCATGCCATTTACGAGTTATGATTAATCGGTTTCAAAGATACCAATTCGGGTGTTTCCTTGTGAATGTGACTGTTAGGTTTTGGAATAGTTTGCCTGATAATGTTGTACTGTGTACATTAGTGAATGTGTTCAAGAGTTTGAGTGAATATTTATCTTTTAGGTTCTATTAGATTCTTCTTACACGGACTTTCCATCGATTCTTGCCTGCAGAGTTACTATTTAGTTATTTACTGCAGCTCTCTTGTGCTGTTCTGGTGGTGGAAGCGGCGTTATAGAACAAGAATAAGAAACTCCAAAATTGTCGATGAGTTTAAAGTATACTTACTAAATAATAATATTGTGAATCTTTAATATTTAATATTTTCAGAATCGGATTCCTTTCAAAATTGCTGATGATGAGACATTCCATGATGCTCTAGAAGAAACAAGAACGGGCCTTAAGTACAAAACTGTCTTAATGAGAAAGCAACTAGTAGGCCCATTGCTTGATGAAGCACATGATAAAGTAATCAAGGAAATTTAAAATCTGTTTAAAGATAAAATGTGTGTGATTTCCCAAGATGGCTAGTCTAACATACTCAATGAACCAATTCTAGCAATTACAATTTGCTGTGAGGGAAAATCATATCCCTTCGATTCAGTGTACAGAGGAAGTGAATCCAAGAGGGATAAATACTGCTTTGAATTAGCTAAGAAGAGCATTGTGGATGCAGAAACAAACTATGTAGCAATAATTGTTGGATTTGTATCAGACAATGACGCAAAAATGAAACTAAAAAGACAGGTGAACAGCTTTTTTAATTATTTTTCGGTAAGTTATACCGCCATAGTCGCTAGGGGATGTCAATTTTCAAACATCTGAGAATGCAGATATTTTGCAGATATATTTGTGGAACAAACATCCGATACATGCCTACATCACCAAATTATATACACGTAAGGTGGCCATTTTCTTTATTAAATTGTATTTTTTTGTAAATTTCAGTTTATTCTTGAATGCAGGCCAGGTTTAGTAGTATATGGCTGCAGTGCACACTATTTGAACTTGGTGAAAAATAGTGCTACACCAGCTCCAGTTCTAGCTGCAAGCAAGGAAGTGCAAAGATACTCCCGTGAGCACCGCCAGGCTGGTTGAAGGAGTAAGGAGGAGTGCTCCTTCAGCTGCCAAATACTACAAGGTAGTAGACTTGCCATATTTCTGGATTTTGATTGTATAAATGATTATTTTTATGAATTTAAGGGAATGTGAGAATATAGTGTTGGGTATGACTATGATTATAATTAACTATATTCAAGTATAAAGGTACAGGTTAAGCAGCTTAAAATATATAATATGTAAACTGTTTTACTAATTCATTCCAGGTGGACTTCTCAGGGAGCCTGCATGGAAACGTTCTTCAGAAATTACCGCAAATATGTGAAGATAAAAGATGAAAATGCAAAAATGATTGCTGCTAAAATAACCAAGCATGTTGACAACAGGCTACTTACTACTAATACAGGCAAAACACATGTTGTTGCAGCTAGACACAATATCTAAGACCATCAATTCCTTCCAAGTAAATTTCCTAATTACAATTAGCTAATGATTAAAATATCAGCATATAAAATATAAAAGCTATCTCTGAACTCTGATCAAATTACCTTTTACAAATAAAAGATAATATCTCTGATATTATTACTATAGTGATATATATATATATATAATATATATATATATATATATATATATATATATATATATATATATATATATATATATATATATATATATAATATATATATATATATATATATATATATATGCACAAACTCCTACAGGAAAATGAAAGGCGGATTCCAAGTATTTTCAAATTTGTTCAGTTCATTATCAAGGGATAACGAAAATTTGGGGGGAACCGCCTTTTATTTTCCTGTGTGATTTTTTGCATATATATATATATATATATATATATATATATATATATATATATATATATATATATATATATATATATATATATATATATATATATATATATATATATATATATATATATATATATATATATATATATATATATATATATATATATATATATATATATATATATATATGAAAAGTACATGTGATTTATTTAGTATTAAGGAACAACTTTTCGGGCGTATTAGCCATCTTCAGGTTCTAAAATCATAAAACAATAAAGTACAGTTAGATATGATTAAATTGTATTCTCAGAAAACTTATAACGACGTCAGAAATTTTGCTGAATCTAGGAGTTGAAATATTTTCATAGGGAAGGGGTGTTAAAAAAAAAAATTAAATTGATTTTATGGCATTTCATTAAACTAGAAAAATTAAGACCATAAAAATATAAAACTCCAAAATTATGAATAAAAGTAACATTTTCTAAAGACAATTAAGATCTTATCAAGAATGTAATATGCTAAAGTAAAAGATCAATATTGTAAAAAAAGACGATATAAAATACAAAAAGTTAAGGAAACTAAAAAAGACTACAACAAATTTAAACTTGCAATATTGAAAATAATCAAGTTAAGACCATGTAGATAAATCAAAAATTAAAAAAATAACTCAGGGATTTGAAAGGCAAGAGTATCAAAGTCTCGATATAATGTAACTGTGATATAACGGGTTGAGGCCGCGTTAATTTCAACCACTATCACATGTTATTTAAAACCACGATGCTTCCCACGTGCATCTTCGCTTTGAAGCTGGGCGCCTTATCGCAGCCACCTGAGTCAATGTTTACACAAGGAGGTTTATCATTCCCCCCCCCCCCGCTCGCCCCATCCACCGATCACGCCAGATTGAGTTAGGCTTATGGGCAGATAAGGCTTGTTCTCAGGCTCGGCTGTGCATTCCCTCGAAGCTCCCACTCCATTGTCCTCCACGCCAAGGGAGTGTCTCGACTATTTAGATGGAAACTTTACCACTAAGATCAGATTGGAGATCCAGATTTTCGTCGCGAAACATCACCACGACCCTCTTTCACATTGTGCGCCAAGGGACCTTGACCTCAAGATTCACCATCACTTGTCCAGAAGAAGGACAATATCCCTTAAGTGCCAAGGTTCGAGCCTTCGTGACGCCGAGTCCACAAGGCTTCCCCCTTGTTGTTAAGAAAGAGAACAACGTTAGAAAAGCCATTGTTCGTTCGAGCCCGTTGACAAAAAACTGTTCTAGCCCCCCCCCCCCTGTTGTTCAGAAGAGAACAACGTAGAACAGCCATTGTTCGTTCGAGCCCGTTGACAAGAAACGGTTCTCACCCCCCCACCCCCACCCCCCTGTTGTTCAGAAGAGAACAACGTAAGACAGCCATTGTTCGTTTGAGCCCGTTCTCCAAGAAATGGTTCTCACCCTTCCCCCTAGTGTTTAGAAGAGAACAACATTAGAACAGCCATTGTTCTTGAGCCCGTAGACAAGAGACGGTTCTCACCCCCCCCTGTGGTTCAGAGGAGAACAACGTAGAACAGCCATTGTTCTTCAAGCCGTTCGTCGAGAAACGGTTCTCATTCCCAAGACGCCACGTCAGGATCATTTTATCCCCCCCTCCTTCGGCTGGAACTCGCCAGCGGACCAAAAATTCCTTCACGTCGCTTTCCTCTGCACAAGAAGTATAAATTACTTAAGCCGAACGTTACCTTTGAGTATTTAACCCTTTTGTCAATTCTATCCTGCTCTTTAAATGGTTTAGCGAACCATCACCTCCCTTTAACTTTATATTTGTTTTACCTTTTTAAATTTTTTAATCCTCGGATTAGCTCGAGTCCCCACGACCCTTTCCATTCTCTGTTTATGTCAATATTTTCCGTTTTGTGTATTGTTGATAGTTATAATTAATAATACTCTATTTTATTAATGATAGCAATATTATTATCCTTGAGCTCAGTTCCACTTCTTAAGCATATCGAAGATACATAATATCAGCCAGCCAGACATCCACGCACTCTAAAGATAATTAAATAAGTTCCCTCAACGAATAGTTAATATATGGTATATCGACGAGAGTCCATTCTACGACATATATATATATATATATATATATATATATATATACTATTTAAATTTGGTATCAGGTGTGTAAGGTTTAACGCTATATCTTTGCAAACACTAATCTCAGTCGAGTAAAGCATAGTGTTATTCCCTATAATAATAGAGTATAGTAGTCCCCTTTTGTTTTAACGATTGCTATCCCCTTTTTTTCGAAACTTAAGAAGCTGGACTAGCTCAAGGAACTGTGATCATAATTTGTTTGTGTTTTTTTGTGATTTTAGTCATTGGTTATTTAGATCGAGAAACGAAGTACGAATAGGTCAGTGCCCATATTTAGGTAGGCTAATTCTATAGAGGCATAATTCTTGTTGCAAGGAATTTTAGTTGGTTGATTAGTTCGCCCCCAAGTGCAGAGATGACTCAGTTCAAAATCTTTAAAGCGCAAGGAGAATTCTTGGGACTTTCCGGAAAAGAACTAATTGAGTACGTTCAAGAGGAGCAAAGAAAAGAGGAAGAAAGAGAAATCCAACGAGAAGAAAGAGAAAGAGAGGAACGGAAAAAACAAGCTGAGCTTCACCATCAGATTGAATTAGCTCGTGTTGAAGCAGAAATACAGTCCGCCAGTTCACGTTCAGAAGCTCCCCCCAATCTCCCACTACAGCTCATCAATTTCAAGGATGGAGAGGATTTCAGAGCATTTTTAGCCCACTTCGAAAAGATCCTCAAAATCAATAACATGGATCTGGAGGCTGAAGGTGTAGTCAGATTACTTCCCTTGTTAAATTGTGAATTGCGCGAAATTTTTATATCTTTACCATCTGAGTGTACAATTAACTACAGCACCTTAAAAGCTGAGTTATTGGCCGCTCATAATATGACTCCCGATTTCTACAGCCAAGAATTTCGAAGAGGTCGTATTAAACCCGGACAGACGTTCCGTCAATTCGGATACATTCTTCAGAGGAATTTTAAATTCTGGTTAGAATTCTCAAAGGTTGATCCTAACTACGAGTCCTTAATAGACTTCGTGTTGCGAGATCAATTTTTGGCGTCTCTCTCGACGGAGATCCGTGCGTTCGTCAAGGATCGTCGGTGCCAGACCTTTAAAGAATGTACCGAAGAAGTGGATGTCTATGCCGCAAGCCATAATTTATACCCAAAGGAGAATCGAACTTCTCACCAATCCCCCTACAAGGAAAGAAGGAAGGATTCGCGCCCCTTCACAGGAAAGTCGACGAAGTTTCCGAGCCCCGTAAAACCCCAAAACCTTCTTTCCCCAAAACCAACAACGGGACTCCAAACCTCCAGTTAAGATTTCTCCTCCATCTCTCTTCCCGAAGCGACCAATCATATGCTTCTCCTGTGGTGTAGAAAACCACATGAGCTGGAATTGCCCCCAAAATTCGAGGCTTAAAAGCGGACCAGCCCACCAAGTTCACCAGATTAATTCCACCCCGGCTTCCTCAGTGGTGCAGACCCAAGCAGAAACTTCTCCCCCTCCGTCAGGCCACCAGGTAAATTTTATTTTTGATAAAAGTTCATCGGGAACTTTGAAATTTTAGGAGGGCAGCGTGAACTGCTGCCGAGTATCGACTCTCGTCAGGGACACAGGATGTACGTGTTTCATCGTGTCCGACGAGCTCCTTCCCCCAGTGGACCCTAAACACAAAATATTTTCGGTGGTACATGACTACCTTGGGTGGGCGAACCAATTCCCCGTCGTTAGATGTTACCTGCAGTGTCAATATTATGATGGCTGGGCTGAAGTCATTTCAGCACCCATACAATTCTGTTCCGTACTTATAGGACAGATCCCCCAAGTAAGTTCCGACCCTGTGTCTCAGGCCGCCCTTCCTCGAGGCCGACCTAAGAAAGAAGCCCAGGAGCCCGTCCCCATCAGAACTCCGATACCGTCTGATTTCTCGGAGACCCTTAACCAGGACTTTAGGACGGCACAAAAAAGGAGTGTGAATTACTAACACCCTTAGGCGATAAGGCCCAAGACAAGGACACGGGGACTGTCCGTGGACCCCAAGAAAAAAAGTACCCCCAACGCGCCCATGGAGATACCTTCGTAACACTGGACGAAACATCGGCGCTTGAATAAGATTACCCCGCGGAGTCCCTTAATGTAATACAGACAGTGTGCATCCAACCTGATGCCGATTACCCTCCTCCTTCACTACCAGGCGAGTCTTTTGAACCCTCTGACCTTAAAATTGACGCGCAGCTGACACCACATCAAAAGAGTCAGCTACAAGAACTATTTGAATGGAGTCACCATTTAACCACCCTATTAGCTCTTTTCGAGCGACTGCGCGAAAGAAGCAATTAAGATCGTTCCTAGAATCAGCTTCTCACTATCAGCGATTTGTTCCGAATTTCGCTGCAATTTCGGCCCCCCTCAGCCCCCTTCAAAAAAAGAATTTCCCCGATCGTTTACGTTGGAATGATGTCGCTGTTTCCCATTTTAATCAGCTCAAGAGTAACCTCATTTCTGCCCCTATTTTAAAGTTGCCCAACCCGGAAAAATCCTTTGGGATTAAGACCGACGCGTCCAACGAGGGCGTTGGAGGTGTACTCCTTCAATACGAGGATGACGGAATGAGTCATCCAGTTGCATATGCTAGTCGTCAATTATTACCACGCGAAAAGATATATGCCACTATAGAGAAGGAAGCTCTATCAATTATCTGGGTTATAGACAAATTCAAAATGTACTTGATAGGAAAAGAATTTCAGATAGGAACCGACCACCGTCCGTTAGCCTATATTAGGAATGTACGACACTCCAACGGCCGAATCATGCGCTGGACTTTACTCTTGCAAGAGTATCAATTTAAAATAAATTATATAAAAGGTTCCGATAACCAGGTCACTGACGCACTCAGTAGGAATGCGTTACCGAATAGCGTAGAGAAATTGTATTCATAGGATTAGTATCTCCATGTAGATATATACCGTCTTGTACGACTTAAATTAGATTCTCTTGTAATATATTTAGTTAATGTATATGTCTGAATTTTGTAACGCTCAATGTCTATTTTTTTTTGTATGTATATATATTTGTACCCATTAATTTACGTATAAATTATTTTGTCCCGCATGTAATAATTTTATATCATTTTATTGTTCCATGCCCCTTTTTTTTATTAAGTTGTATTAAAGGTTATTTTCCCCTATAATCAAAAGATCAAAATAATCATATGTATTGAGGTAATACTAGTTAGGTGCAGGAAGGTACGGTTGGTACGAGAAAACGAGTTTTCCACAACGGAGCTATATCGTTGTCCCTTCTCTCTTTTTTTTCGAAGTGACAACTTCCCCCGAAATGGAGGGGTGTGATAGAACGGGTTGAGGCCGCGTTAATTTCAACCACCATCACATGTTATTTAAAACTACGATGCTCCCCACGTGCATCTTCGCTTTGAAGCTAGGCGCCTTATCGCAGCCACCTGAGTCAATGTTTACACAAGGAGGTTTATCACCCCCCCCCCACCGCTCACCCCATCCGCCGATCACGCAAGATTGAGTTAGGCTTATGGGCAGATAAGGCTTGTTCTCAGGCTCGGCTGTGCATTCCCTCGAAGCTCCCATTCCATTGTCCCCCATGCCAAGGGAGTGTCTCGACTATTTAGATGGAAACTTTACCACTAAGATCAGATTGGAGATCCAGATTTTTGTCGCGAAACATCACCACGACCCTCTCTCACCTTGTGTGCCAAGGGACCTCGACCTCGAGATTCACCATCACTTGTCCAGAAGAAGGACAATATCCCTTGAGTGCCAAAGTTCGAGCCTTCGTGACGCCGAGTCCACAAGGCTTCTCCCTTGTTGTTCAGAAAGAGAACAACGTTAGAACAGCCATTGTTCGTTCGAGCCCGTTGACAAGAAACGGTTCTCACCCCCCCCCCCCCTGTTGTTCAGAAGAGAAGAACGTAGAACAGCCATTGTTCGTTTGAGTCCGTTGACAAAAAACGGTTCTCACCCCCCCCCCTGTTGTTCAGAAGAGAACAACGTAGAACAGCCATTGTTCGTTTGAGCCCGTTCGCAAAGAAACGGTTCTCACCCTTCCCCCTTGTTGTTCAAAAGAGAACAACATTATAACAGCCATTGTTCTTGAGCCCGTAGACAAGAGACGGTTCTCACCCCCCCTCCTGTTGTTCAGAAGAGAACAACGTAGAACAGCCATTGTTCTTCAAGCCGTTCGTCGAGAAACGGTTCTCACCTTTCCCCTGTTGTTCAGAAAGAGAACAACGTTAGAACAGTCATTGTTCGTTCGAGCCCGTTGACAAAAAAAGGTTCTCACCCCCCCCTTTTGTTCAGAAGAGAACAACGTAGAACAGCCATTGTTCGTTTGAGCCTGTTCGCCAAGAAACGGTTCTCACCCTTCCCCCTTGTTGTTCAGAAGAGAACAACATTAGAAAAGCCATTGTTCTTGAGCCCGTAGACAAGAGACGGTTTTCACCCCCCTCTTGTTTTTCAGAAGAGAACAACGTAGAACAGCCATTGTTCTTCAAGCCGTTCGTCGAGAAACGGTTCTCATTCCCAAGACGCCACGTCAGGATCATTTTATTCCCCCCTCCTTCGGCTGGAACTCGCCAGCGGCCTAAAAATTACTTCACGTCGCTTTCCTCTGCACAAGAAGTATAAATTACGTAAGCCGAACGTTACCTTTGAGTATTTAACCCTTTTGTCAATTCTATCCTGCTCTTTAAATGGTTTAGCGAACCGTCACCTCCCTTTAACTTTATATTTGTTTTACCTTTTTAAATTTTTTAATCCTCGGATTAGCTCGAGTCCCCACGACCCTTTCCATTCTCTGTTTATGTCAATATTTTCTGTTTTGTGTGTTGTTGATAGTTATTATTAATAAAACTCTATTTTATTAATGATAGCAATATTATTATCCTTGAGCTCAGTTCCACTTCTTAAGCATATCGAAGATACATAATATCGGCCAGCCAGACATCCACGCACTCTAAAGATAATTAAATAAGTTCCCTCAACGAATAGTTATATATGGTATATCGTCGAGAGTCCATTCTACGACAGTAACCACTATGGAAACGAAAAAAGTAAATAATTAAAGTATAATATTGCTTAGCGATGAAGTTCAAGAGAAATCACAAAGTGAAGAAATTATAATGGATGTACCTTAAAGAAGGATAGGATTTTGATTGGTTGGTTTTAATTTTAGAAACTCTTATCATCCCAACATTAAATATACCATTGAATTAGAGAGTAACTATTAACTTCCTTTTCTAGACGTCATTATAGAAAAAACCGACCAACTAAGTAACTCAATGTACAGAAAGCCTACCTTTAGTGGCCTAGGAATCAATTTTTTCAGCCATTGTGACTTGTCACACAAACTCAGTGCAATTAAATCTCTAATATATAGGTGTTACCATCTCTCCTCCAATTATTTCCTAATGCACAATGAATTCCAGACTCTAAATTCTTATTTTAAAAATAATTGTTACCCCCCATCTTTGTTGAGAAGTTAATCAATAATTTTCTAACCAAAATTTACTCTCCATCCTTTCTCTCATATAATGTTCCCCAAAATGAAAATTTTTTCGTAGTACCAGAAATGGGACCTTACAATAAATTATTCACTAGGAAATGCAACAAAATACTCAAAAAATATTTCTTTCATACCAACTTCAAAATCACTTTTGTTAACCCACTTTCCATAGGAAGTTTCTTCTCGTCAAAAGACAAACTTCCTCTGGAAATGAGCAGCCGTGTTGTTTACGCCTTTACTTGTCCTTGTTGTTTGCAAGGAACCTATATTGGTAGTACGGTTCGCTCATTGAAAGAGAGGTTTTGTTCTCACATGGGAATAAGCCATCGCACTGGAAAAAGTTTGTCTAAGAAGGAAGCTTCTGTAATTAGAAATCATAGTATACAATGCAAGAGTGAATGTTCCATCGATAGTTTTAAAATAATAGGTCTTAATAATAATGAATATAGTCTAAGAATTTTTGAATCCATACTGATACAGAGAAAATCTCCTACACTCATTATAGATAATACCGCTGTTCCCCTTCTTATTTCTTAATTTTAATTACCTCACTCAACAACCAACCAACCAATCAAAATCCTATCCTTCCTTAAGATACATCCATTATAATTTCTTCACTTTGTGATTTCTCTTGAACTTCATCGCTAAGCAATATTATACTTTAATTATTTACTTTTTTCGTTTCCATAGTGGTTACATTATATCGATACTTTGATACTCTTGCCTTTCAAATCCCTGAGTTATTTTTTTAATTTTTGATTTATCTACATGGTCTTAACTTGATTATTTTCAATATTGCAAGTTTAAATTTGTTGTAGTATTTTTTAGTTTCCTTAACTTTTTGTATTTTATATCGTCTTTTTTTACAATATTGATCTTTTACTTTAGCATATTACATTCTTGATAAGATCTTAATTGTCTTTAGAAAATGTTACTTTTATTCATAATTTTGGAGTTTTATATTTTCATGGTCTTAATTTTTCTAGTTTAATGAAATGCCATAAAATCCATTTAATTCTTTTTTTTAACACCCCTTCCCTATGAAAATATTTCAACTCCTAGATTCAGCAAAATTTCTGACGTCGTTATAAGTTTTCTGAGAATACAATTTAATCATATCTAACTGTACTTTATTGTTTTATGATTTTAGAACCTGAAGATGGCTAATACGCCCGAAACGTTGTTCCTTAATACTAAATAAATCACATGTACCTCAGCCTCCTGTGTCTTTACCTTCGCCGTGAAACTAAGGATCAGACTGGTCAGCAGCAACTCATATGACTATATATATATATATATATATATATATATATATATATATATATTTATATATATATATATATATATATATATATATATATATATATATATCATAGTTGTGCACTGTTGCTATATAACACCTCTAAAAAAATTTGGTAAAACTAATAGCATACAAAAAACTCTAATCTTCCTAGATCTGCATAACCACATTAGAAATGCATCATTTCAAAAGGTCATTAAGCTTATTCGGGTGGTTGCAACACATTGGCCAAATATTACTGGTCATGAAGAAATACTGTTTGGAACTGCTATTGACCATATTTTACCTCAAAACAATGTGTAGTTTCTGTACAAAAAAAATCCCATTTTTCCAACACATTGTGTTGTGACCACCTGAATAGGCCTCCTATTGCAAGCTGCAACATAAATTAACAGGGCTTGTTCCCTTTCCTTCCCATAGGATGACCACAACTACTACTCTGAATGCACTGCAATGTGGTTGAACTTGATAGCAGATCACAACATCGAGGAAGACATCAGGAGTGAGATCAAAAGGAGATTTGATGAGGTTGCTATACCCAACACCTATTTAGCTATTTAATTACCCATTGATGGAATGATGAGGAGGTTGAAAGTAAGAGGCTTCCATTGTTGCTAGAACAGGGAGAAACGAACGAAACTTCGTCTTTAACCATAGCGAGGAAAATTACACTCTGGTCAACGTTGGCAGCATATGAAACTGAAGACTGCTCCATATTTCCTTCAACGGCATTTCACAAATCCATTCAAAAGCTGTCATCATTAAAATGTTGGCATTATATTGAAAAGATTGCAGTCATGCTGCCAGTGAAAAGGTCCACCCCACAGCGATGGGATAGAAAGGCTTTTCAATTCAACTGGTCTTTTCCACATCAAATTAAGAAATTGACTGAGCAACGAGCAGGTTGCAAAGTTGGTTGCAAGGGTATAGATAATTTGGGTGGACATACAAAGTTGACAGTGGCACTAATGAGTTGGAAGACGAGATGAGATCTTGTAGCAAACATTGATGTCTATGTGGCTTAATTAATGAACTAAAATAATCATGTGCAGTGTTAATGTGCGATGTAGAAATAATTACTAGTTATTAGGGCTTACATGTGAACATCTTATAAATTTAGAATGTATTTTAATTTTAACTTACATCACATACAAAGAAAGTGTTTCTGTTTTATTTTTCATTAAATAATGTTAATAATAAGTTGTTTGATGTTATTTAGTTTTTATAGCATTTATTCTCTAAATCAGTTTTTTCCAGTTTCTCTCAGGGTTTTTCTAGGGAAAAATTAATGTGGGAAACCCCCTCCCCTTACCAACCCTGATTATTATTGGTGATACCTCTGTTTCAATTTTAACAGCCAATTAGGCTTCATCTAAGCCAGGGGTCGCATAACTTCTTTTTTTTTCACAGTGAAGCGCAGGCCGCATAACCATTTTGTTCAATACATTATAGTGAATACACAAAAAGTAAAGACAACCAACATATTTATTTACCAATAAACAAAATACACAAAAAATAAATAAAACAAACATTTATTTATCAAAAGAGTTATCAAAGAAGGCGTCGTTACCAATCATATAGTATTATCACACCCAGTGCGCAAATATCCGAGTCTCACAAACTAAGCAGCAAAAAAAGTTAGTGATATCTATTTGTAAAACTGGCGTTTTAGCTTTAAGATATCATCAATATTAGTTTTGTTATTGCTGCATCCAATCAAGTGAATTGCTTTTAAATGTTCATTTTTGGCACAGTGCAGCGGCGTAGTTTAGAGACCCCTGATCTAAGCCATCGGTTTCTTTGTAGCATCCTCTCCACCTCACGTTAATCTTCGTCTCGGTTTTACATTTGAAGGCCCATATGAATATGCCTTCAGTCTTTTTATTATTTCAGCTTGTTTCTTTCCTATTGGCAGAGGAAAGTCGTTACTAATATAAACTTTGATATTGAACTTGGCGGCCTCACTACCAATAGTCTACGTAGTTCTATTTTCCTCATGGGTGCTTTCTTCTGTTGCGTTGGTTCTTGTTCCTTCTACAATATTGTTGATTTCGGTTGCTATTTTTTTGGCTAGGAATTTCTTCCTCAGAGTTTAGAAACCACTCAAACTCAGTATTTATGAAGTTTGAGGGTTCTCAGGGAACTATTATAGGTGAAGGTACCAAGTTTATTGGTGCCACGGGAAGTTGGTAGAGTCACTACTTATGGAGGGTTTTTTATTTGTGAGGCCGGGCTACCCGTAAAGGGAGTGTCGGACGAAGGCGTTTGAGGTTCTTACCGTCGAGTTTGCTCTGACTCCTAAAGTTCTTACGGGGTATCCATTTATCGGTTGGGTTCAAAGGTAACTTGGTTATCATAGGGTTATGGAAGGAGTCAAAAGGAAAATGATGTTTTGTCGGCTTTATTCTTGGCTTAAGTCAACCTTAATTGGTTCAAGCGATATAGTCGAGACTTAAGCAGATTTGTTGTAAATTTCGTCTAACGTTAGATAATTGGAGCTACAACAGCTAGACTTAAGGACGAGGAACGGACTCGTGACGCTAATAATAAACGATTCAGAATGAGAGTAATGACGAATGAATAATTGTCTTGAGAATGTTTCAACCCGTCTATTTATACTCTCTCCAATTCAGGGGATGTGACATTTCTCCTAATCTCGACGCGGGACGGAGCTTACGGTGTGAGAAGTATATTGGTGTGTACTTTGTTGAGACTGCTGGGTAGAGTCAAAGGGTGTGTGCTTGTTCAGAGTGGGCAGGTGTGCATTATATTTGGCCACCTAATCGTGGCTTTATCAAACCAGTATTCATAGCAAAGTTGATTCTACCGTCTCACAGGTTCACGCCACATCTGGTTGGTCAGAACAGATTTAACCCTAATTTTGCCCAGCTGCCTTCTTTATCTTGTATCGAGACCTTTCGTCTTGCAGCTACTTCCTTGTGTGTGTGTGTAGTTTGTGTTTTCGCGTGGGAACCTCCAACTATTCGCTTGCCTTCTTTTTCTTAGTAACTGTACATTTTTTTTATATAAGTATTTCACTATATTTTGGTTCATTGTTACTACTTGGCATGTTATTTCAGTAGTTAATATGTGTGCCCAATTTCAAGATTTCATAGTTCTAACAGGGTGCTCATTTGTGAGGTTGCTCGTTGATCCTATTTCACCTTACAATTCGGGCGTCTTTACACATGTACAATTGTAATTTAACATTATATATAAGTATTTCACTTTATTCTGCATTGGTTCATTACTAGTACATGTCATATTATTTCAGTAATTAATACGTGTGCCCAATTTCAAGATTTCATAGGTCCGACAAGGTGCTCATTTGTGAGGTTCCTCGCTGAGCCTATTTCACCTTGCAATTCGGGCGTCCCTACACCATATCTTCTTCATACTAATTTTCTTATGACGTCAGCGTATAGTATACACCTTGATACTTCAATGGATGCGCCATTAGGTACCGCCAGGTGCGTTTTAGCCTCCCTTATTTTGTTGACGGTGGCTTTCGCAATTCCAGCATAGGTGGCATTTATTTTTTTCTCTTGATGTTTCTTTTCTTCTTTCCATTTTGTTTCGATAATTTAATGAGCTTGGAGCACGTCATTGTCATGAATCTGTGGTGCCCTCGTAGTTAATGCATTTTTTTCCTTTTCTTCTTCCATTTCTTAGTTAATGCATGTTTTTCCCTTTCCTTTTCCTCTGCTGCATTCAGAGCATATATGTACCTTCTTTTAGCATTGGGTCCTCCACCGTGTAGCGATTGAGGCGTATCTAGATATTGATGCACTTCTCTCGTTCCATGTGTTCCGGAGGTATTCTCATAATGAACAAAAAGAGTCCATTCTGGGCTATTTTGTTGGTCATTTTGGTTGCTGCACACACACTATCTTGAAGACATATGTTTGACTTCTAAATTTTATTACTTCCTTTATATTAGTTCTCTGATGATTCTTCTCAGTCTCTGATTTAATTTCCTCTTTTTATGTGCACTTACCCATAGGTCGACCTTCTTACTTACGAGGTTTCTGCTTGCGGTCATTTGCGATGAGATTCTTGGGTTTAGTCCTATATTCTTTAGTGTTTTCAATACTTCGATGTAGAATAACTTCTCTACCTTGTTTTCATGTGTTGCAGATGACGACGTATCCATTTGCGACGTCTATAGGTTGTATCAGGGCAACCTTCAGGTGAACGTATAATGCCTCGCACACTTTCCTCTTGTCCGATCATGGTGATCCTTGCTCGATGTTCATGAGCGGTACTCAGAGGGATTCGAGTGCCGCTAGCAAGGTTGATCCCTTTAATATTTCTGAAGGACAATCTAAATTTAACAAATATATCTCTAACACTCTCGCCCACATCCATTAATAAACCGCCAGAATCGGTCATTCCCCGGGATTAAAAAGTTGCCGCCAGAACCATAGACATATTTATATCTTTCATTATATTTCCATTTTGTTTAGCCTGATTTTCCGCCTTTATATATATTGGAATCGCAAGTCATACCTTTCATTATACAGTTGATAATGGCGAAAGCCAAAACTAGTTCTGTTCGTTTCGTGAATAAATTTGATTCAAATATTCTGGTTTATTATTTCTTAGACTGAATATTGAATATATATCTCGTCAATGTAATATCTTCTAACCATATATATATATATATATATATATATATATATATATATATATATATATATATATATATATATATATATATATATATATTATATATATATATTATATATATATATTATATATATATATTATATATATATATATATATATATATATATATATATATATATATATATATATATATATATATATTAATGGGATTCAACCGGTTCGTAAAAACCTGTTCTTGGAATTTCATTGATCACGAGAACCGGTTGTTAGCTTAAATGAGCGGTTCTTAATCTTTTTTCCTTATGAACATCTGTTACTTATTACCTATTTTGGTAGAGCCATCACAGATCTGTTACTCGGTATTTTGTTAGTCAAAAACACGACTAAAAACAGATCTGAGTCTCAGTGAGGAAGGCGACGGGAATGTGGAAACACTGATTCGAGAATTTTGTTTACATCTCCATTTCTGTAAACACCACTGTAGCAGGTAGGATTTTAGTTTCGGGGAGGGGGACTGTAGTTATTATTCTCTGTAGTCACGCCTCACGACATATTGAATCGTGATCTTTAATATGTCAAGATCATTTTGATAACCATCCGAATCAATAAATATGCCATATATGATAAGACTGAGAGACAAAATAAGTGCAAATGTTTGGATGCATTCTGCTCAGCTGTTTAGTTATCGGCCGCATTGTAGTGTTGATGGGTGTGGTCAAATGGAACATAAAGTGGAAGAGGCCTGGCTGACATGACGAAGATAAAATATTTATTGAAAGTAGAATGTGCATATATGATAATAGTATTAATTATGTTATTTTTTGATGTTAGTGTTATAATAACCACAAAAAATTATCACCAAAAAAGGTGCCTCAAAGTGTGGTAATTTTTTACAATAGGACCAAAATGCATTTCGAGGACAAAACTATGATACGAACTCGTTATTGGTTTTGTATGTTATCGATATAGACGATTTTGAGCATAAAACACGTCGGAAATATTTAATTTAAGTTATAATGTAACTCTACGGGAAAAACCTAACCTGAGCTAACCTAACTTAACCTGACATAATCTAACCGTTAAATTTTCAGAAGAGGGGTTATTCTCTTATAACTAAACAGTTTTCTTTGTGAAACAAACAATTCTTAATTCTATTTGTGGTGCAAAATGCTCTTTGTAAACTTTCCATGACCCCATCTTTATCATTAACATTCTAGGGTAAGTGTATATTACTATTACTAATTCTATCCATTTCCTTTTATTCTTCTTGCTTTTATCCAAATTTGACTCATCATTTCACTAATGTTAATGTTTGCTCAACCCAGCCTAGGGTCTAACACTAACAGTTAAATCTACTAGATCTAAATAAAATTAGCATTAAAGAAAAATACTGCATTTTGGATTATGCAGTAAAAATATTGTAGCAATCCTAGTAACTTGTGGCGGTTTTTATATTTTAGCATTGGACCCAAAAATGAAGAGACAACAAAGTATAATTGAAAATTAAAAACAGAGCCCCTGGGGATGAAACACAGCCAGCTTCACTGCATGTTGCTAATGAAAATTCTGCTTCTGATGAAATGAAAACTAGAGGTGAGGCAGATCAAATGAAGCATCAGCTCTTCCAACCTGCTAGAGTATAGAACAGTATGAGAACTCCCGCCCCAAAAAGTACCGTATGATGGATTGATTGTTGGTAGTAAAAAACTTAGATGTGATCACTGTGCCAGATTTGATTCCGAATCTTTAGACGAGAAAGGAATTCAATAGAATGGGGCGGCTGCAGTATTGTAACTTCGAGAAGGGATAAAACAATTCAACAAGCTTCTCTAAGACAAAAAGAGAGTGAGCACTTCTTTTCAAAGGTATTTGTGTTGAGCGCTTACACAAAGAAACTTTTGTGTAAGCATAGTTTAGAATAGATAGGCCATCTATTTTATGAATGAGCTTCAAATAAAAAACGGAGTAGACGAGAGTGTTGGACTTCACTCTCGCAAAACAGCTGTGAAAATAGTAGATTAATCATCATCATCATCATCATCATCACTAACTCTATAATTTAAGAAGGGGATTCTTTTGAGTATTTGAATAATAATTTCATCTTAGTTTGGTTATGACTTATGTTTTTTATCAAAGTTATTTCTAATAATTCTTTTATAATATCAAAAAACAAAATGGTGAAGTTCAGAAAATATATCTTTATATATCTTCTTCTATTACTCTATATTTTAGCAAAGTGATATTTTGAAAGGGGGGAACTTTAGTTTAGAGTTCCTTTTTAAAATTATTATAATTAGCGAAGTTCAGAAAACTTATACAAATTTAACCATGGCTGCTTTTTTTTAGATTTTAAATTTTAATCTTAGTAGCGAAGCGCAAGCTCCCCCTTCCTGTAGGGGCGAGTGGCGAAGCCATTGCCTGGTATATTATATTGCAAAAGGTATACAAAAAAATATTCACTAAAATTATTTAACAAAACTTAAAAATATGTCTCATCATTGATGAAGCTTGAACCATATCCAGTAAGCCTGTGGTTGTAATTTTGGGGGAGATCGAAGATTGCGATCTATCACCAACAATTATTTTGGATTTGGTTGAATTGTAAAGGAGAGGAAGCAGAAACAGTATACACATCCTTGTTAAATAGTTTGCACTTTGATTACTTTCTGTTTAGATGGGGCAAGTGTATTGATTGGCCGCAATTCTGGATGGGGGCACTAGACCTCAAAATGATTTATTATACTAACATTGTTATATGGCATTGTTTAAACCATCGGTTAGAACTTTGTTTTGGATGAATCTGTCAGTGATATAAAACAAGCGAATTACTTCAGAATATTCAGGGATAAAATCGACACAAGCTTTCACCAATCAAATAAAAAACAAATGGAACTTGCCAAAATTTCTATTAAGAACTCGGGAAACAAATTAGAAGGATGGGGAGAGTTCTGGGCCCAAGATAGGCTGCTTGCAGTTTGAGATCTGAACTTGCTGTATGGTGTGCTTATCCACCACAAATGGAAAAACAAATAGACGACAATCAAGTGGCTATTTGGAAATTTTGTGAATGAAAGATCATGAAGAAAAGACTTAAGCTAATGCATTTTCCTTATTATTTTTTCCTTTTCAAAATTGCAACATGTAATGTAAATGCAGAATTCAAACACATTTCAATTATGAACTGATATTACCCCTCACAAGTAAAGGTTGCTTAATAATATGCAGAAAAATATTAAAAATTACCATTACTTATAAATTGATTAAAAGATATTTAAAGCACAGAAAATCGATATTTTATAATTGCAAATAATTGTTATAAAAATATTAGCACAACATTATCACACTTAGTAATAGTCTAATGGATAACATTTGACCCTACCCAAACATTTAAATAGTCATTAACCGTACACAGTCTGTTAAGTATTAATTATGCTTTAACCATCATTTAGACATTTTTGGGGAAGTTGCGAAAATAACTAAAATTAATAATTTTACTTGCTAGACTTATAGCCTGTAACAACCCAAAGATGAACCTTTGTACATATATCGAGCCAGCCAGCATAGTATGCTGCTAGAGACTGATAGTGAGAGAACCAGTTCTTAAAACTTTTTAATCCCATCTCAGAGCCACAACATCACTTAATTATCAACACAACGTTTCGAAAACTACAAGTTTTCATCTTCAGGCTAAAGAACAAGATAACTAAAATTACTACATAAAAGGAATATACGAACAAGCAGTGGTCAAAAAGACATTAAATTTCTTTGAAAATGACTAAATATAGACTAATGAAATGTATATGAAGATAAAACTTTAAGCAGAATAAAGAAGTTTTTAAAATTGACAAAAAGAATAAGTTTTAAATTTGTTTAAAAATTGTAAGAGCAAAAAAGCTTTTACGGAGTAAAAGAAATTATAGAACATTAAAAAACGGGAGGCTTTTAATAGTTACTGAAGCAGAACCATCCTAGAAACTGAATGATAGATTTATACTAGGGGATAATATCTATAGGTTTCAGGTTAAAAAAAAGTGACGCTTGAGAGAGAGTGAAAGGGATTGGTACAACCAACTAGCCAAGGGTAGTTGAACTTTATGTAATCAATAAAGGTGTGCACTAAAATCTTCATTGAGAGTAGGTTTGTAGTGTTTTATGTATGTTTCAAGGGTTCTTAGGCATTGAAGGTTGTTATTAGAGGCTAATACTTTAAAATTAGCAATAGAAATATTGGTCTTACAAATAATGACGTGTTCTCTAAAAGAAGACATCTCCTTTCTCCTCAATATTTTGCCTGTGTGCCAACTAATTGCTATATGAGCAGAGAACCTAGCTCCAAGAGACCTAACAGGGCTCTTAATGAATGTATATAAATTAAGTTTGATTTAGGTATAAACTGATCGACCCACCTCGACAGATGCTGAAGAGTTCGAAGGTGGTGGAGAAACAGATGGAGAAATCTCTGATGAAGTGTCAGGTATAATCTCCTCTTTTTCGACTTGAGTACTTCTGTCATCCATTGTTTGAAATTAACGTTTGTTTATGTTTTAATTCGTGGTTCCAACAAAGTAGAAAACTTAGTCCATAACACTCACGCAGTATTTACCTGTTTATGAAAAAAAAATTCAACGGTGAAAGTTATTATAATCGAAGGTATCAAATACACAAATTAAAGTGGAAAGGTCATGTTACACACTTCTTTTCTGATTCCTTCATTTAAAACCATTTTTTGAGAAACCACAAAGAATCTTTCTTCACTAAGCTGAACGTTTTTTCTAAAAGGATACTTGGTTGTATGCGAGAGAACCCTTCCCCCCCCCAAAAAAAAGAATAAAACCTCAAAGTGTTTTCTTATATCAAAGATAAGATAACTTTGTCTCCCCCCAAAATATACTATATAAAAACTGGAAATAAAATTATATAGCAGTTAGTTATGACCACACTCTTCACTCTAAGCACAGAAAGATAAATTATACAGATATTCCTCGGAGTTTATTGTCTCAGAAGGAAGGGCCACCACCTCTGCTCTTTTGGCCAGACTAATTCTTGCTCGTTGAGGTCACTCCAATATTCTTCAATTGAAAAAATAAGAAAGAACAAACGAACGAACATTGATTTTTTTTACCTTCTTAGGTTATTAAATTCATTCGGTTGCCCTCGACGCATTTTGTACGACGCATCGGCGGGCTCAAGGAGATTGATTTGGTCGCCCAAGGACTGGAGGTGACCTGCTTAAAAAGCTCCTTGGAATGGTTTATGCGAGGATCAAACTTAAGACATATTGATGAATGAATTTGGTGCGTTCGTGATTGTGCCAAGAAAACTGGCTTAGGAAACAAATTTGTTTTCCCCTTTCGAGTTTCATCGACGTTATAAACACTACGATGGCTGACGTTGGCAAATACACATGAGTACATATTCATAGCAATATATTTGGCCTATATGACCCTGTCTTATACGAAATTGAGCCATACTTTCAAATGGATTTGGGTAATTGTTCAATGCCAGAAAACAAACATGCTCTCTGTCTGAAATCACCACCTTGTAAGAAAATTGCTCTGGTATGTTACATATTTTGACATAAGATAAATTAAAATTATACGTTTGAGTACCTAAAGTATTTTTTGCGTCACTTAGAACTCCAAACAAAAGTAAATTGTTCATATTTAAATGAACAGTTTAGTGCATCAAGGCACCGGAAAGGAAAAGCAACAAAGCATAGAGTGAAAAATCGTTTGGATGGGGCTAAGGGGGTGTGTTCTCTTTTACAGCCATACATATGTATATAGGGCTAATGGGGGTGTATAATAGAATCTCACTGCAAGTTCACATTCATGCATTTAAGAGTTTGTTTTCTCTAAGAATACTTTGTTTCACAGTGGATTTAATACATTTTCTGACACAGTATTTGCAATTGAAACGGTCAGTGACTGCAGTACTTCTTTCGTCATGGTTATATTCACTCTTCATATTTTGCATTCATTTGTCTCTTTTTCCATTTTTTTACCCAGCCATATTCCCTCTTTAAGAAAGGAGGGTAGTATCATTGGCTTATGTTTGTTCTATTCCCTCTTCAAACTAAATTCGCTCCACCTAGGTAGAGAGACTCAAAGAAAGAACTTCTGATCGATTTACACTCAGGTAAAACTCACGAAACCTCTGCATGGAGAAAGAGAGAGCCGTAAATTTGATAAGGATTTCTGCGCCTTTGCGAGGGTTACCCAATTCAAGATTCAGACTACTGCAGAATCTTAGTAAGTGTATAAGTAAATAAGTTTATATACCACGCTCTTCAGGGTCACAGACCTTCAAAGAGCACCTGGCCGTTGGTTGACCAGGGAGAAGAGAATTACGTGTCTTCAAAACACTCTTGAAGTCACCAAAGGAGGAGCAGGATGAATTGCATTGGGCAGGGCTTTCCACAACCTTGGAGCAAAGAGCGGTAAGGCGCTGTCCCCCATATAGCGGAGCCTGCCACGAAGATCTTGCAGGTTTGTAGTGCTCGCGCGGGTTGATCCAAAGAGAGAGAGAGAGAGAGAGAGAGAGAAGAAGGGGGGGAGAGACTATTACTCAGAATTGTCTTTATGTAGTTACATTTTCTCTTTGTGTTTCTGTGCACCCTCAGCCATGCATTGCCTAACTGATACAATCACTGTTCTTGATTGAGGTTTTTGTTATCAATCAAGGACGTAAACACTGTAAAAATTGAAGTCGAAGAAAATGAGTGTGATCAAGAGCGCATGTGGTAGGAGTGAGTGAGAAGTGGCATGGAAGAATTTGTAATTTCGAGTATTATGTATATAATTTTGAGATTTAGTGAGGCGAAGTCGTTTTTTTATAGGGCTTGGATTAATTAGCGCACGATATCGCCGCAAAGGGTGAAACGGTGCGTGATCGGAGTGTATCTGGGTGCGGCAATGACAAGCGGGGGAGTTGTAGAATATTTTGTATAAAAATATAAATATATGTAAAATTTATTTTATAAATAAATTTGGTAGATTTAATGAATAAATTTAATTAATAAATTTGATAAATTTAAAAAAATAAAAGCCCACGATTCGGAGAATAATTTGATTTAAATTAACTAAAAACCAACCAACGAACAATTGGGCGGAATTCATAAGGGTATCTCGGAGAAGCTCGCTCCCCACTCGCTCTAAAAAATCTGATAGAGCAAACGTCGCTCAGAATTTTCATTCGAGCAAACAATGAGCCGTCCGTAATTATTTATTTACGTCTAAAATTGCCCCATTGGGTAAAAGTAATATTAACATTCGGTGATTTTATTTTAGGAATCAACGAAGCTATCTTTAATGAAGCCTTCAGCTTGCAAGAAAAGTGGCGAGGCAAGAAACTTCACACATCAGACTAGTTGTGGACGAGGAGGAATAGACTCGGGCTGGAAACTCAAAGAAGACGTGGCACGGAGGACCATAAGGTAGGAACCCCAATTGTTGTTTTGTTTATCTTCTCCAATTTTAACTTTGCTCTAGTTTAGCATCTTCAAAGTCTTAAACGGATAGGACCCTTCAAAATAAACTTTCCTCCTAATCTTGGGTTTTCTTTCTCTTTTTAGGAGAGATGAACGCGAGAAAGATGGGCTGATTACCTTTGAATAACCTCATACCCAGATTCAATTAAATTTTATTGAAATTTAATTTTTCCTTTGGCTTTATTTGCCCATCCTCCCTCCCCTTTTGTGTTTGGGCGCCCGAATAGGGACTCGATCCAGCAGTTCCCCAGCCCAGAATCTCTTATTCATTCCCTTCTTTCGTAAGTTACTCGCTGTGCGAAACTTAATATATATATATATATTACCGAGAATTACATATTTGGGTCACTCCTTTGTGGGGGATAAAAATAACTTAGATAATAACTGGAATAGCTTTAATAATGGGGCAATTTACCAAATAAGGTATTATAGCATACCAGGTTCAACCTTTAATACTTGGTTAAATTTTCCCCCCAAAATGCAACAATGCTTTGATTACAAACCAGATTTTTGGGTAGTAATTTTGGGAAGTCATTCAATAGTAAATGTTATTTCCTTTATCAATTACTGAAAGAAAGTTTGCCAAATTCCCGCAACTTCCAGTTCAAATTGAACTTAGATTTATAGATTATGATAACGTATATGAAAATCCAGACTCAGAAACCTATAGAAAACGTAGAGATAAACTAAATAAGTTCAATAAAGGATTGACATTTAAAGACTTCTTAGTTTGTATCAGAGGCCAGGGAAGAATAGATAATGTAAATTATTATAAATGCCGGAGACTTATTTTTACGTAAAAGTAAAAGAATATCAGTAACCAAAACCTTGCAAAATATATCCCCAAATTTAAGTACAATTCCAATTAAACATCTCGTAGCTAAGTAAGTAATTTAAAATCAGAATTGAATCAGTTGATGATAAAATCATCGAATATGGTATTATAAGTGGGCAAAGGGAGGATTATTATTATTTGGAAGAACTGGAGGTAGCCGAAAGTTATCAGGATAAGTTAGAAGCTATTTTTTATCTAGAAGAAAACTTACAACGTATTAAATTAATAATTAAAAAAAGTAATTATGGAAAAAGCAGTAGAGTAGGATGTCAAAAGATTAGTTTACTACATATAGAATTGCCAAGTTCGATGGTGAGCGAGAGAACTGTGAAAAATTTATTTTTTTCATTAGAAAATATTTTTTCCCAATTCAATTTAACACAGTATGAGAAATATACATACTTGCTAAAGCAAGTATCGGGTCCTGAAAAATTTCTGCTTTCCTCATTGTCTGCAGATGACCTTGACTTTGACTCGACTAAAGGCCTTCTGAACGAAGCATTCTGCATTAAACCAGATCAGCAATATTGATTAAATTAAATTAATTAATTTAAAACTTTCAGTTAATGGGTTTAAGTGGATCGGAGAGCCCCGTATTTTGCATGACCAAGTCGAGCGTTTACAAATAGACGAGAATGAGCACAATTTACAATTTCAAATTGAAAACGACAAAACTACGCATGATAATGAAACAAAATTATTTGGTATGGTTTGGGAAAAGAATAATGATAGAATTAAGAATCGAAAACCTTATTTAGTCCCTAACGCCGATACAAAACGAAAGATTTTGAAAACTCGCAATTCCAATTTTGACACATTTGGTATAAATTTACTTATGCTTAACGGAGCAAAACTTTTCTTAAACGGACTACAAATTAGTAATAATAATTGGGAGACTCCTTTGGATCCTTCATAAGTTAAGGAGTGGAAGAAAATCGCAGCTCAGGTTAATCAAAGTATGGAACTTTCTGTTCCACGAAACATTGGTGAAAGAATAAATACATATAATATAATTGCATTCACCAATGCCAGTAAAGACCTGTATGCCTGTGTATTATATTTAGAAAATATATCTTCTGATTCCTTAAAATTTTTAGAAGCCAAACACAGGGTGTATCTAAATCACTGTCAAACAAATCTATTCCTGTATTGGAATTAGTTACTGTACATTTCGGTGTAGAATGTATGAAAGTTTTGTATGATAACGTTCACTAACGCTACCATTCCCATTAAAATGAATAACCCTGAGTTGTATACTGACTTAATGATAAGTTTAAACTGGTTAAAAGCAAAGTTATCAAATTTCAGTAAAATTGAGAAAAAAAAGCAGTTTTCATCAATAATAAATTAAATTCAATTTAACAATTGAATTTACTTTATTATTGATGAAAACTGCTTTTTTCTCAATTTTACTGAAATTTGCTAACATTGTTTTTAACCAGCATATGAGCGTAGAATTTCATCATTAACAGGCTTAAAAAATCCCGCCGATAATGTAACTAAGTCTGTTTCAGCAAAGGTGTTATCAAAAACAAACCTTATAGTAGGACCTAATAAGAGTGAATTGGGTGATGAAGGCGTGCATTTCCATGTTCCTAATTCTAACATCTGTACAGTAATAAATACACAAGTAGACGATGTAAACGAAAGTTTCTTTGACAGTGAAAAATATTCATGATTTAACAGAGCTTGTAGAGTAGTGCATTTAGTTCGTAAGTTTATAAATTGATTAAAATTAAAGAGAAATATTCATGTTAAGAAACTTTTATTTCAAGATAGTTGTAATTTTTTGCTAAATTTATATCAAAAGAAATCATTTCAGAAGTATCTAAGTTTTTGAAGGGTCAGCTAACTATGAACCACCAATCATAACTCAATTAAATCTATTTGTAGACCATAATATTATCATAATGGTTAGAAGTAAATTAAAAAACTTAAAGCCAAAGTATACCGAAAGATGCCCCGCTTGATTGCGCAAGGCTTGCCCATTGGCAAAGTGTATCATTAATGATCCTAATCTTAGATTGCGACACGCGGGAATTAATAAAGTCCTTGCGACTTTAAGAAAAGAATTTTGGGTTTCTAATTATTTCGTAACCCTAAAACAGATCATTCAGAGTTGTATGACTTGTAAAAGGATTTACGGTCGAACAATTAGCATAAATCAAAATGCATACAAATCATATACTTGCTTTCCCTTTAGAGAAATAATCATAGATCACATAAGGACCCTTTACAATTAAGGAAAACAACAAAGCTGTTAAAGTGTATACGAGTATATTAATTATAAGTTGCTTGTGATCGCGAGCTGTAAATTTACTCATATGAGGAAATATAGATGGAGAGTCATTTCTTAGAACATTTAAAATTCATATATTTGAATATGGCATTTCTCAAAGAGTGCTAAGTGATAATTAATGGCTCCTTGTGAGAGAACGGTCTGAGGCCGATTAATTTCAACTGCTATCACATGTTGTTTAGAAACACGTTGCTACCCACGTGCATCCTCGCGTCGAAGCAGGGCGCCTTATTGCTACCCGAGTCAATATTTAACCAAGGAGGTTCATCTCCCCCCCCCCTTCCGTTTCGCCCCATGCGCCGATCTCGCCAGATTGAGTTAGGCTTATGGGCAGATAAGGTATGTTGTCAGGCGCGGCTGGGCATTCCCTCGAAGCCCCCACTCCATTGTCCCCTACGCCAAGGGGATGGCTCGACTATTTATATGGAAACTTTACCAATTAGAGCAGATCAGATCCAGATTAACTTCGCGAGACATCACGCCAATCCGGTCTCACCTTGTGCACCAGGGGCCCTCTACCTCGAGATCCACTATTTTTGTCCAGAAGAGGACAATATCCCTCGAGTGCCAAGGTTCGAGCCTTCAAGACGCCAAGTCCCCAAGGCCTTCCCTGTTGTTCAGAAAGAGGACGACGTTAGAACAGCCATTGTTCTTTGAGCCCGTTGACAAGAGACGGTTCTCACCCCCTCCCCTTCTGTTGTTCAGAAGAGAACACCGTTAGAACAGCCATTGTTCTTCAAGCCCGTTCTTCAAGAAACGGTTCTCATTCCCAAGACGTCACGTCAAGATAATTTAATCCCCCCATCCTTCAGCTGGAACTCGCCAGCGGACCGAAGATTCCTTCGCGTCGCCTTCCTCTGCACAACAACTTGTAATTACGTAAGCTGAGCATTACCTTTGAGTATATAACCTTTCGTCAACCCTACCCTGTGATTTAAAGGGTTCAGCGAACCATTC
This sequence comes from Ceratothoa steindachneri, assembly GCA_963969495.1. Taxonomy (NCBI): domain Eukaryota; kingdom Metazoa; phylum Arthropoda; class Malacostraca; order Isopoda; family Cymothoidae; genus Ceratothoa; species Ceratothoa steindachneri. Next base: position 136,434,141 of record OZ018318.1, on the reverse strand, counting down.
CATCCCTTTCCATTCTCTGTTTATGTAAACATTTTACGTTTTGTGTGTTGTTGATAGTTTAATTAATAAAACTCTATTTTATTAATAATAGCCATATTATTATCCTTGAGCTCGGTTCCACTTCTTAAGCATATTAAAGATAAATAACATCGGTCAACCAGATAACCACGCACTCGAAATATAATTGAATTGTTCCCTCAACGAATAGTTATATATGGTATATCGTCTAGAGTCCATTCTACGACATATATATATATATATATATATATATATATATATATATATATATATATATATATATACCATTTAAATTGAGATCAAGTGTGTAAGGTTTAACGCTATATCTTTGCAAGCACTGGTCTCAATCGAGTTAAGCATAGTGTTATTCGTTATAAGAATAGAGAATAGTAGTTCCCTTTTGTTTTAACGATTGCTATCCCTTTTTTTGAAACTTAAGAAGCTGGAGTAGCTCAAGGAACTGTTATAATAACTTGTTTGTGTTTTTTTTGTGTGATTTTAGTCATTGGTTATCTAGGTCGAGAAACCATTTACAAATAGGTCAGTGCCCATATTTAAGTAAGCTAACTCTCTAGAAGACATAACTTATGCTTATGTCGGCAGTCGCCAGATAGCCCCTTAATTAAAAAAAAAAAATAAATCTAGAAGGCATAATTCTTATTGCAAGGAATTTAGTTGGTTGACTATTGCACCCCCAAGTGCAAATATGACTCAGTTCGAAATCTTCAAAGCGTAAGGAGAATCCTTGGGACTTTCCGGAAGAGAATTGATTGAGTACGTTCAAGAGGAGCAACAAAGAGAAAGAGAAATCCAACGAGAAGAAAGAGAGGAACGGAAAAGACAAGCTGAGCTTCACCATCAGATTGAAATGGCTCGTGTAGAAGCCGAAATACAATCAGCCAGTTCACGTTCAGAAGCCCCGCCCAATCTCCCACTTATGCTCCCCAATTTCAGGGATGGAGAGGATTTCGGAGCATTTTTAGCCCACTTCAAAAAGTTCCTCGAGATCCTTAACATGTATCTGGAGGCTGAAGGTGTAGCAAGATTACTTCCCTTGTTAAATTGTAAATTGCGCGAGATTTTCATGTCTTTTCCATCTGAATGTACAATTAACTACAGCACCTTAAAAGCTGAGTTATTGGCCGCTCATAATATGACTCCCGATTGATATCGACAAGAATTTCGAGGAGGTCGTATTAAACCCGGACAGACGTTCCGTCAATTCGAATACATTCTTCAGAGGAATTTTAAATTCTCGTTAGAATCCTCAAAGTTTGATCCTAACTACGAGTCCTTAATAGACCTCGTGTTGCGGGATCAATTTTTGGCGTTTCTCCCGACGGAGACCTGCGCGTTCGTCAAGGATCGTCGGTGCCAGACCTTTAAAGAGTGTACCGAAGAAGCGGATGTCTATGCCGCAAGCCATAATTTATACCCCAAGGAGAATCGAACTTCTCACCAACCCCCCAACCAGGAAAGAAGGAAGGATTCGTGCCCCTTCCCAGGAAAGCCGATGAAGTTTCCGAGCCCCATAAAACCCCAAAACTTCTTTCCCCAAAACCAACAACGGGACACCAAACCTCCCGTTAAGATTTCTCCTCCATCACTCTTCCCGAAGCGACCAATCATATGCTTCACCTGCGGTGTAGAAAACCACATGAGCTGGAATTGCCCCCAAAATTCTAGGCTTAAAAGCGGACCAGCCCACTAAGTTCACCAGATTAATGCCACCCCGGCTTCCCCGGTGGTGCAGCCTTAAGCAGAAACTTCTTCCCCTCCGTCAGGCCACCAGGTAAATTTTATTTTTGATAAAAGTTCATCGGGAACTTTGAAATTTGAGGAGGGCAGCGTGAACGGCTGCCGTGTATCGACTCTCGTCAGGGACACAGGGTGCACGTGTTTCATCGTGTCCAACGAGCTCCTTCCCCCAGTGGACCCTAACCGCGAAAAATTTGCGGTGGAACATGACTACCTTGGGCGGGCGAACCAATTCCCCGTCGTTAGATGTTACCTGCGGTGTCAGTATTATGATGGCTGGGCTGAAGTCATTTCAGCACCCATACAATTCTGTTCCGTACTTATAGAACAGAGCCCTCAAGTAAGTTCCGACCCTGAGTGCCAGGCCGCCCTTCCTCGAGGCCGAGCTAAGAAAGAAGCCCAGGAGCCCGTCCCCATCAGAACCCTGATACCGTCCGAATTCTCGGAGACCGTTAACCAGGACTTTAGGACGGCACAAAAGGAGTGTGAAGTACTAACACCCTTATGGGATAAGGCCCAAAACAAGGACACGGAGACTGTCCGTGGACCCAAAGAAAAAAAGTACCACCGACGCGCTCATGGAGATACGTTCGTAGCACTGGATGAAACATCGGCGCTTGAAGAGGATTACTCCACGGAGTCCCTTAATGTAATACACACAGTGTGCATCCAACCTGATGCCGATTACCCTCTTCCTTCCCTACCAGGCGAGTCTTTTGAACCCTCTGACCTGGATATCGACGCGCAGCTGACACCCCATCAAAAGAGTCAGCTACAAGAACTATTATGTCAGTTCGACGACGTTATTTCAGAGAAGCCTGGATGCGCTACTAGTTTCGAGCATGATATTAAATTAACAACCTTAGAACCGTCAGTTCAAAACCCTATCCCATGCCGATTCATTTACGCCAAGCTTTTAACGCCGAAGTTGATAATTTGATTAGTTTAGACATAATAGAACCGTCCATCTCTAGTTATTGTTCCCCAATCGTCATGGTCAAGAAACCTGATGGCTCTTATCGGATGTGCATCGACTTCCGGAAGTTAAATTCGGTAACTGTGTTCGACGCCGAGCCCATCCCGTTGGTAGACCAAAACCTCTAACTTTTTTAAAAACGCCAAATTCATCTCAGAACTCAATTTGTGCAAGGCGTATTATCAAATTCCCCTCCGGCCCGATGTGAAAGCATATACCGTCTTTGCAACACAGAAAGGCTTAATGCAATTTAAGCGCCTTTCTTTTGGCCTGGTGACTGCTTGTAGCAACTATAACCGTCTCATGAGAAGGTTGTTAGATGGACTTCCGAATGTATCCTTTTACTTCGATAACGTCTACGTCGCTACTCGTGAATGGAATCACCATTTAACCACCCTATTAGCTCTCTTTAAGCGACTGCGCGAAAATGGCCTCACCATTGGCCCCAGCAAATGCCATTTCGCCCACGAAACCATAAAATACTTGGGTTTCAAAATAGGACAAAGCCAGTTAGGTCCCCAAGAGGACAAGATTAAGGCAATTCAGATCATTCCTAGGATCAGCTTCCTACTATCGGCGATTTGTCCCGAATTTCGCTGCAATTTCGGCGCCCCTCAGCTCCCTTTTAAAAAAGAATTCCCCCGATCGTCTACGTTGGAATGATGTCGCTGTTTCCCATTTTAATCAGCTCAAGAGTAACCTCATTTCTGCCCCTATTTTAAAGTTGCCCAACCCGGAAAAATCCTTTGGGATTAAGACCGACGCGAGCAACGAGGGCATTGGAGGGGTACTCCTTCAATATGAGGGTGACGGAACGAGTCATCAAGTTGCATATGCTAGTCGCCAATTATTACCACGCGAAAAGAGATATGCCACTATAGAGAAGGAAGCTCTAGCAATTATCTGGGTTATTGACAGGTTTGAAATGTACTTGATAGGAAAAGAATTTCAGATAGGAACTGACCACCGCCCGTTGGCCTATATTCGGAATGTACGACACTCCAACGGCCGAATTATGCGCTGGAGTTTACTCTTGCAAGAGTAGCAATTTAAGATAATTTATATAAAAGGTTCCGATAACCAGGTCGCTGACATACTCAGTAGGAATGCATTACCAAATAGTATAGATTAATTTTATTCGTAGGATTAGGATCTCCATGTATGTATATACCGTCTTGTACGACTTAAATTAGATTCTCTTGTAATATTACTAGTTAATGTATATGTCTGAATTTTGTGGCTCAATATCTATTTTTTTTCTCGTATGTATATATATTTGTACCCATTAATTTACGTATAAATTATTTTGTCCCATATGTACTAATTTTATATCATTTCATTGCTCCATGGCCCTTTTATGATTAAGTTTGTATTCAAGGTTAGTTTTCCCTATAATCAAAAGATCAACATAATCATATGTATTGAGGTAATACTAGCTAGGTGCATGAAGGTACGGTCGGTACAAGAAAACGAGTTCCCCACAACGGAGCTCTATCGTTGTCCCTTCTCTCTTTTTTTTCGAAGTGACAACTTCCCCCGCAATGGAGGGGTGTGATAGAACGGTCTGAGGCCGCTTAATTTCAACCGCTATCACATGCTGTTTAGAAACACGTTGCTACCCACTTGCATCCTCGCGTCGAAGCAGGGCGCCTTATTGCCACCTGAGTCAATATTTAACCAATGAGGTTCATCTGCCCCCCCCCCTCCCCCCCGTTTTGCCCTATGCGCCGATCCCGCCAGATTGAGTTAGGCTTATGGGCAGATAAGGTATGTTCTCAGGCGCGGCTGGACATTCCCTCGAAGCCCCCACTCCATTGTCCCCTACGCCAAGGGGATGGCTCGACTATTTATATGGAAACTTTACCAATTAGAGCACATCAGATCCAGATTATCTTCGCGAGACATCACGCCGATCCGGTCTCACCTTGTGCACCAGGGGCCCTCTACCTCGAGATCCACTATTTTTGGCTAGAAGAGGACAATATCCCTCGAGTGCCAAGGTTCGAGCCTTCAAGACGCCAAGTCCACAAGGCCCCCCCTGTTGTTCAGAAAGAGGACAACGTTAGAACAGCCATTGTTCTTTGAGCCCGTTCACAAGAGACTGTTCTCACCCTCCCCCCCTGTTGTTCAGAAAGAGAACAACGTTAGAACAGCTATTTTTCTTTGAGCCCGTAGACAAGAGACGGTTCTCACCCCCCCTGTTGTTCAGAAGAGAACAACGTTAGAACAGACATTGTTCTTCAAGCCCCTTCGTCAAGAAACGGTTCTCATTCCCAAGACCTCACGTCAGGATATTTTAATCCCCCCCCCCCTTCGGCTGGAACTCGCCAGCGGACCGAAGATTCCTTCGCGTCACCTTCCTCTGCACAACAACTTGTAATTACGTAAGCTGAGCATTACCTTTGAGTATATAAACTTTCGTCAACCCTACCCTGTGATTTAAATGGTTTAGAAAACCATCCCATCCCTTCAATTTTTATTTGTTTACCTTTTTAAATCTCTCTCAAAACTTAATCCTTGGATTAGCCCGATATTTCCACGACCCTTTCCATTCTCTGTTTATGTAAACATTTTCCGTTTTGTGTGTTGTTGATAGTTTAATTAATAAAACTCTATTTTATTAATGATAGCCATATTATTATCCTTGAGCTCAGTTCCACTTCTTAAGCACATTGAAGATAAATAACATCGGTCAACCAGATAACCACGCACTCGAAATATAATTGAATTGTTCCCTCAACGAATAGTTATATATGGTATATCGTCGAGAGTCCATTCTACGACACTCCTCTATAGTATCCTATGTAAATTAAGTTAAGCATTTTCTGAATGATGTCCATGTACATAATTTCTTGAAGGAAAGAAACATAGAAATGCTAAATTTTGAACCGTATCCTTCTGGAGAAAGCTTCCTTGGTGGACTGGTTGAATCTTAAGCTAAACAAGTAAAAAGTATTATTAAAACCAGTATTTTATCAAACATATTAACATTTGATAAATTAAGAGTTTTTAGTAAAAGAAACAAATATGTTATTAAATAAATGACCCATTGCTTACACTCCATCTCTTCATCAATTCAGATTGAATGAATCATGTGTTGACACATTAACACCAGAGATTCTTGTCAAGGGTTTTGATAATCAGAGTATTTTGATAATGTTTCAACTACACATAGATGATTTCCTGCCGTCTACCGATCAAGACTGTAGTGAGAAATACAACAATGATAACATAATAAATAAATTAAAAAAGTAAAATATAATCTTCTTCATTTATATTATAATGAATATATACAAATATTAACGATCATGGGTAGTTATCGTAAGGATAAGTATCGAAATGTAAATCATTTCAGTTTAAAGATAGAAGAATTATTAGCTATTAAGCAAAGATTTACAAAACGTAATAGTTATCCCTTAGGTGTAGTTGAGGAAATAGGAGAAAATGACATTAATGAACTGCCTACCATAACTATAAGGAGATCAAATTCCAAAACAATAAGAAGATATGTTTCAGATGTGATGTTTTTAGAAAGAAATGATTCAAGTAAAACAATTAACCCCCAAAGCAAATGTTTATCCCGATGCATCCAAGAAAGATCGATCCACTGAACGACTTTCTGCAAGAAGGTGCAAGGAGAAAAATAAAGTATTGGCTAATACAGGTCTAATATAAATATTTGATTATGAAAAAACTTAAATTATCCTAATTTAAGCCCCGCTCCCAGTGTAGAATATTTTGTATAAAAATACTAATATATTTTATAAATCAATTTAAAAGATTTAATGAATAAATTTAATAAATAAATTTAATAAATTAAATAAAAAATAACAGCAATTGGGCGGAATTCTTTTGGGTATCTCGGAGAAGCTTGCTCCCCAGTCGCTGTCAAATTCTGTTAGAGCAAAGGTCGCTTACATTTATCAACCAAAGCAAGAAGTGCTAAGATGAGCCGTCCGTAATTATTTATTTACGTCTAAAATTACCCCATTGGGTAAAAGTAATATTAACATTCCGTGATTTTATTTTAGGGATCAACGAAGCTATCTTTAATGAAGCCTTCAGCTTACAAATAAAGTGGCGAGGCAAGAAACTTCACACAGCTGTGGACGAGGAGGAATAGACTCGGGCTGGAAACTCAAAGAAGACGTCGCACGAAGGACCATAAGGTAGGAACCCTAATTGTTGTTTTGTTTATCTTCTCCAATTTTAACTTTGCTCAAGTTTAGCATCGTTAAAGTCTTAGACGGATAGGACACTTCAAAATAAATAAATATATATATATATATATATATATATAGATATATATATAATATATATATATATATATATATAATATATATATATATATATATATATATATATATATATAGATATATATACATATATATATATATATAAATATATATAAATATATATAAATATATATATATATATAAATATATATAAATATATATATATATAAATATATATATATATATATATATATATATATATATATATATATATATATATATATATAAATATATATATATAAATATATATATATAAATATATATAAATATATATATATAAATATATATATATATAAATATATATATATAAATATATATATATATAAATATATATATATAAATATATATATATATATATATATATATATATATATATATATATATATATATATATATATATATATATATATATAAATATATATTTATATATATGAAAATTAACCCACAGGATAATGAAAAGATGAATCCAAGCACTTTCGAACTATATTTGCAAGTTCATTTTCAAGGAATAGCATGAAAATGGAGAAGACAAAGATACGATGAGAACGCCAATCACATAGTACAAACCAATGAAAAAACATTATAACAAGACAGAGAAATACCAATAAAAAGATCATTAGGCAACTAATAACAGACATATGCATCCCAAACACGATATACACACAACAACGCCGTGTATATGAATGGAAATGGTGGGGAAAAAAACAAAAATATTTAAAAGATTATCATTAGAACGAAAACATTTAGGGCTAAGAGTTAATCCACGATCATAGCAGAGACGCGTGGTTGGGGAGGCAATGCGAATGATATTACACTAATAAAGAGCGACAACAGGCTGCATTATGGAGTTATTTTATTTTGTACAATTTTTTTAAAACAGGGTCGAGTTTAAATAAGGCAGTGTAGATATTTATATTAGGCAACATGCCAATTAATGAACACTCGCCACATTTCTTTTTGTTAAATCACCAGAATGATAAAGGAATTTTGCAGAGTTCCAGTCAATGGGGTGGTTATTTTAGGATAAATGTAAAAATAAAGCACTGTTTAATTCACCCTTTTCTAATATTATACTTATGTTGGTAAATTTTAGTAGATAAATATTCACCAGTTTGCCCGAAGTAAGGTAATTTGCAAATAGAACATTCTATAGAATATACTCCACATTTTTTCCTTGTATTATTGTGTACTAACATTTTATATAAAGTGGATTCATATCTAAAGTTTACAGAGATATTAAGTTGCTTAAAAATACGGGTGGGACCCAAAAATAGATCAAAGTATGGTGAGATAAGACAACTTTTATAACATGGCTACTATCGCCTGACAAAGCTTTTTTCAACCCTCTTTCATTATGATATTTAGTCGCGTGCGTCTCTATATCTTACTATTTCGGTCGGTCCCCGTTTTGTTTTTGTTTTGGTAATAACTTTGTAACTATTTGACTGAGTCTAACAAAATTTGAAACCCTTATGTTTTTTACATTCTCTTTTGAATGATAGTCGAATAAATGTCAAGGTCCTCCCAAAGTTAGCCGGGTAATTATTTGATAATAACATGATAACTATTCGGCAGATTTTAATAAAATTTGAAACCCTTGTGTTGTTTTACATTCTCTTTAGATGGATACAATTGTCAAAGTCCTCCCAAGGTTAGCCGGGGAATTATTTTGTTTTGGCGATACTATCATAACTATTCAGCCGATTGTAATGATATTTAGTCGCGTGCGACTCTATACCTTACTATTTCGGTCGGTCCCAGTTTTGCTTTTGTTTTGGTAATAACATTGTAACTATTTGGCCGAGTCTAACAAAATTTGAAACCCTTATGTTTTTTACATTCTCTTTTGAATGATACTCGAATAAATGTCAAGATCCTCCCAAAGTTAGCCGGGTAATTATTTGATAATAACATGATAACTATTTGGCGGATTTTAATTAAATTTGAAACCCTTGTGTTGTTTTACATTTTCTTTAGATGGATATAATTGCCAAAGTCCTCCCAAGGTTAGCCGGTGTATTATTTTGTTTTGGCAATATCATCATAACTATTCAGCCGATTGTAACGAAATTTTAAACTCTTATGTTGTTTTACAATCTCTTTCGAATAATTTAATTGCCAAGTTCCTCCTAAGGTTAGCCCGGGAATTAAGAAAGTTTTGAAGAGCGTAAGGTCATAAATCAAAATAATTCAGAGCACGCGACTTTGGTCAGCAGACCTTGTTTTTAATTTATTTTAACCCAAACCCTACAAAAAATAATTCAGTCGAAATATCTTTTTTCAAACAGCTTCATTCTTATTACAATCAGGAATTCTTAAATTTTGCTGTTTCTTCTTCTTTTTCTTCTTTTTCTTCTTTTTCTTCTTTTTCTTACTATTATTATTATTATCCTCTTCTCCATCCTTTTCTCCCCTCCCTTTCGATCTCTTCTTCTCCTCTTCCTTCCCTTCCTTTTTTCCTCCAGCTCCTACTATTCATTCTCTTACGTCTCTTCGATTTCGTCTTTCTTTATGGCTCCCTCTTTTTTTCTCTTCTTCCTCTTGGTTTCTTTTCTTTTCTTCTCTTTCTTATCCATCTCCTATTATTTTCCTTCTCAACTCTTTCTCTTTCTTATTCTCATCCTTCTTTATTTTATTTTCTTCTCCTGCTCTTCAATCCTTGTTCTCTTCCACCTATTTCTTTTATACTTCTCCTCCTCTACTTCACATTTTCTTCTTTTTCTTCCGTCTCTTCTTCTTCTTCTTCTCCTACTCTTCCTATCTTCTTCTAATCCTCATCCTCTTAAACTTCTCTTTTTACTTCTCTTCCTCCTCTTTTTTCCCTCTTTAAACTCTTCTCCTTCTTCTTCCTCTCCTCATCTCACTTTCCTTCTCTTCTTATTCTACTTGTCTTATTCTCCGTCTTCTCCTCCTCCTGCATTTCTTTTATTTAACCCATCCCAAAATTCACGTTCTTAAAATATATTATTAAGGCCAAGATGAGCCGCTTCTTCACTCCAATCCTCATTTAGCGCTACGCGTTTTTAGGTGCAAGTCGATATTTACTCCTGATAAAGATCGAAATTTTATAATGTATTTTAGAAATAACTTCTATAAAAATTTTGACTATACAATTTTTTTTAGAAAATAATAAAGTAGCCATAATTAATTTTTTTATAAATATTCCTAACTTGACCAATTATAATATTAGTAATAATAATAATATCTTGATTTTAAAACACTACAAAGCATACCGGGTTTTTCATTACCTAAGCAAAAAAAATTTATTACTTTTGCACTTCTTTCCAAAAAATCAAGTTCTAAAAATTTAGCAAAAACATTATATAATAACCTTTATCTTCAAAAGGTTTCATCCCTAACTCTATATCTTGTATCGTTTTTCGTTTGAAACTTTTTCTTTTGAAAGATAGTTTTCTTCTCTAAATATTCATCAAAACATCCGATAATATTTTTGTAAACGATCAAAATTCTCTCCCTTTTCTTCCAAGCAGTGTTTGAATTCCTTTGGTGTTTGAAAAAACAAAGTGGTGAAGTTCAGAAAAATATATATATTATTCAATGATTTGGAATTTTAAAAAAATAAAATGAAAATCGTGAAGTTCAGAAATTTGCTTAAAATTCAGGCAGAGCTGCTTTTTTTTATTTTATTAAAGTTGCATCTAAAATAGCTTTTTAATTTTACTACGAAGTCATTCATTAACTAAGCCAAAAAGAATTGGCTATTATTATTATATGATGGATCCAACCTATCTGCCTCAACTTCAACTCTGCAGGTTTGCCCACCTTTCCGTATTTATGACCTATTTTCTAATCTTTCATTGCTATTAGACACTGAAGCTCAATGTAGTATCCTTCCAGCCTCTCAATGTGACAAAACTTTCCTTTCTTCGGACTTAGTTTTTCGAGCGGCCAACAATTCTGACATCAGGACAAATAAAAGGGCAACTTCTTGTATCCCTCGGACTGCGGAGCTTTTCGATGAACTTTCGTCATTGCTCAGGTAGACAATCCTATTTTGGGCCTAGATTTTCTTTCTGCTCATGACCGCAAGCTTCTCGACCGCACGACATCTCACCATATCTGTTTTTTTCTTCCGTTCTCAAAGTTCTCTCCTTTATGTCTGTCTCCCTTCGACAAATCCTCACTTACAGCGCCATTTCTCTTTCGAAGGGTATATCTGTGAAACACAGTGTGGTTCACCGAATTTAGACTCCATGATGACCGTTTTTAGCTTGTCTACTTCACGACGTGCCGAAGGCTACACCTGTCTAGTTTTACGGCACTGAATAATTACTGGTCTCTGAATGCTCAGACTAAACCTGATTGATTTCATTTATCAGATTTCACCTTTTCTCTTTTCGGTTACTCCATCTTTTTTCTCCTGGCTCTGGTTAGTGCTTAGAACAAGATTCTTGTTCATCCAGATGACAGTCAAAAGACGGCTATCACAACACTATTTGTCTCCTTGTGAAGGTTCGAATGCCTTATGGCCTTCGAAACAGTAGTCACACGTTCCAACGCTTCATGGATCAAGTTCTGAGAGGTTTTCTTTTAGTTTTTTGAGATATACGACCTTCAGATAGCATCTCCATCTTTAGATGAACATTTGACTCACCTTCATCACCTCTTCTCTAGTTTAGAAGAGTACAAGGTGGTGCTCAAATCATGTAACTACTCAACACTGATGTACAGTGGCGGCAACAAAAAAAGTGACATGTGACAATTCGGGGAAAATGAAACAGAAAAATGTAACTTACATATTTTATTATGAATATTTCATGAAAGTTAATACTTGGTCATGTTGCCCTTGCACTTGATGACCATTCTGAGTCGATTGGGCATTGATTCAGCGAGGTTTGCGAAGTAGGTGGGGTCGATCGTAACCCAGATCTTCTTCAGTGATTCTATCAGGTCCTTGATGCTGCCGGATGCTGTCTCTTGAACTTTGGATTTCATCAGATTCCAAGCATTCTCAATAGGATTTAGGTCCGGGGAATTACCAGGCCACTCCAAAAAACTAATATTATTATCATTGAAGAACCTTTTTACTAACTGGGACCTGTGAGCAGGGGCACCATCATGCATGAAAAATTCACACCGATGAATTTCCCAAAATGGCAGCATGTGTTGCTTCAAAACTTCGAGATAGTTAGTCCCCCTCATGGTTACATTCTTGGGAAGGAAGTACAGACCTCCTCTGCCCTTGTTTCCACTAAAGGCACCCCACACCATCACACTATCAGGGTGCTTCACAGTTTTCACGGTATATTTTGGGTCATACAGAGACACATTGCTGGGACGACGCACGATCTTTGACTCTCCTCTGACCAGCCTAAAGGTGCTCTCATCACTGAACATCACCTTCTTCCAATGGGCAGCTGTCCAATGTTTATAGGTCTTGCAAAAATTGAGCCTTTTCATCTTCATAGCCTTGGTAAGAAGTGGCTTCTTGGCAGCGCGGCGAGCCGGTAGGCCTAAGTCCTTCTGTAAGCGATGACGGATGGTCCTGAGGGCGACGTTCTGGAGAAGGTCTGGGTGTTTTTTCTTGATTGAAGCGGAGGTTACAGAAGGGTCTGACATCACTTCACGCCTTAGGATATTATCAGTCCTTGGAAATGTCTTCCTAGCTGCACCAGTGCCCTCCTTCCTCTTTGGTATGGTACCTGGTGGCAATAACTCAGCTGCCCGTTTTAGGCGATAAATCGTATTTCTTGAGGTTCCTAAATCTGCTTCTACATCAATAAAAGACTTTCCCTGCTCTAATAGGGTCAAGGCACGGCTTTTCTCTGTCATAGAAAGCTTTTTTCGCCCCATTGTATCCACTTGCACAGAAGTTATAGCACGTCAAATGTAGGCACGAATGCAGGAAATCAGCACGCTGGAGCGTTGTACACCAAAACCTCACTGTACGAGCTCAAACGAGACAGTGAGTTCCAATAAAGCGCAATTCTGTTGTCTTAGCTCAGGAGAGTCATCCACTCGTGGCATAAGCCCCGCCCCTTTTCATTGGCTTGTTGGCAAGTAAAATCGTGAAAGCGATTTTATGTATCGATTTCTATTGCCAATATTCAATGTCACTTTTTTTGTTGCCGCCACTGTAAAAGACTAAAAAGAACTATTTTCAAATATGGTCTTAAGAGGCGTTTGCTTCCGTTGTTTGTTTGCGCCATTCTTCTACTGGGGCCCCTATCAGCGTCGCCTCAGACTCATCATCCACTCATGTTTGTGTAACAGATGTGTATGACCCTTGAAAACCTCTCACGCTCTTTTTTTCGCTCTCTTTCTAATTCTCACGCCAACTGCTGCGTGTTTACCTCGTTGTCCGCCACTTCCGGGATTATTTGGAAGGGCGTGATTTTGCTATCATCACTTTCCCAAACCATTGGTTGGTACATTCCATTGTTGATTCGCTTCAGTTGAATTTCATTCTGTAACTAACAAGTGGCATGCACTATGTTGCTGGTTCTCCAAACATCGTACCGGACTTGCTTTCTCGTATTTCGTCAATTTAAGGCATGCAACTCTCTCATTCCTCTCCCATCGACTTTACTGCACTAGTGCTAGCTCAAGATCAGGAAATAGAGACTCAATCCTTACTTGAATCTAATCAACTTATCGTTCGAGAAATCTAACTCCCAGAGATTCCGTTAATGCGCATCCTGCTAAAATTTTCCTTTCCCTATTATTTTCGGCCTCTCGTTCCTTTATTTACTGTCTGGATGCTTTCGATCCAATTCACGGTCTTTCTTATAAAGGTGTTCCAGCTACTTGAAAGCTCACCCCACATCTCTTTCTGTGGCCAGGTTTCATACCTGGCCAAATGGACCCATCCGTGCTTGTCTTAGAGTAACAAGGTCCAACGCCAAATAAAAACACATTTGGTCCCTTTCCCTCTTCCATCATCGGGTTTTGAAGCCATTCACCTCAATCTGGTTGGTCATCTAATCTATTCTCAAGGTTTTACTTATCTTTTGACCCTAATAAATCGTTTTACTCGTTGGTCAGAGGCTCAGACTACTCCATACATTCGAAGCTCGACTGTTACTCGAACCTTTATTGCGAGTTGGATTTCGCGTTTTGGTATTTGTTTAACATTCATGACCGATCGCGGGAGCCAATTTGTATTGCATCAATGACAAGCCTTTAAATTGGTCATTTGCTCATTTTGCCTACGTACTACAAGCTACTATGCTCAGAGTAACACCGAACTTAAACAAATCAATAAGCAAGTCAAGACCAGCCTAGGCTCCACGTATCCTAGTATCACGTGGATGGACAAGTTACCTTATCATACTGGGAATTCGTTCAGGCTTAAGGGAAGACGATTTGCTCGGCTGAAGAATTAGTTTACGGTGCACACTTTCGTCTCCCCAGTCAATTATTTTCTTCTTCTCACCGACCTCAACCCTTTTCTCTATATCCTGCTTCCTACGTTCACAATTTAATACGACCGATGGTACAAATGGAATGACAACCCGTTCTCATGTTTTGTCTATTGTGACTCAGCACGCTCACTGCTACAGCTGGTATATGACGGACCATTTCTCGTCACTTCAAGAAAGCAAACATTCTTTGTCTAACAGCATAGGACGAAGAAGGGTGCTGTTTGTCTGGACCGCTGGAAACCTGCCTTAATGATGTTGTTCACCCTAAGCAGCCCTCGTTTTTTCTTACACTGTGTAGACTAGCTCGGCGCTCAGAGTCGTATACAAGCACGGGCAGGCAGCTAACCAAAAGCAGCTTGGGACATATTCTGGGGCGATTAATAAAGAGTGCGATTTACCGTTGGCCGGGTTTTGAATAATGGCTTGCCAAGTTGCAGTTCAAAGGATATATAAAGACAATACACCAAAATAGAATTTTAATATATATAATAATAGGGGGAATATATATATATATATATATATATATATATATATATATATATATATATATATATATATATATATATATATATATATATATATATATATATATATATATATACAGGGGGTGTCCACAAAGTCTGGGTACATAGGAATTTTAATATTTTATTTATTTGTTATTTTTTATTTATGTATTTATCCACTATGTACCCAGACTTTGTGGACACCCTGTATATATATATATATATATATATATATATATATATATTACGGTCGTCCAAAAATATATGCAAAATATTGACTAAATTGATGAATATTTAGAGGTCGCTATGTGTCTCCATATTTATAAATTTCAGTCAAAATATTGGAACTTTTTAATAGTAGGTATTTATTGGTTGTTACTTATATACTATCATATATTTGTCATTGATAACTCATTCCTTATGAATTACAATAATTCGCAAAAAAATCAAGATATTGCATTATCTGAAAAGTGTAATGACATTCACATACTCGGCGTATGATTCAATAATAATTGTTGTTTCAGCTTGTTGTTTCAGTGATGCGCAATAACGCCCCCTCGTTTCAAATAGTGATGCAATCGCACCATTTCCTATATAAGTCAGCGAGGATTGATTAATTGTTCATTTGTAGTTTGAAGTTTAACAGTTGACGTAATACAAGTGAATACAAGTGCTGGTTTATGCAAGTATATATATATATATGATTATTTAGGTTAGTAATATACTTTGTCTATTCAGTGCATAGATAATTTGCAGTTTTTTATCAATATCAGACTTACTTAAAGAATATTATAATTATATGTTAACACACTTTATATTCATATTTTAATTCACAATATATATATATATATATATATATATATATATATATATATTTTAATTAAGCAGGACTGCCGTAATTTTTCACAAACACGGTAGCCTATTTATTTATGTCAAATGAAAGCTTATTCTTTCAGGAATATTGAATATTTAGATGTTTTAGAGTATAAAAAAATATCTTCTAATTATAACTAAATGGAGGGGAACCGTGAGCTCACTCAGTTACAATAAATTTTTATTTCTGTTGTTTCAGATTATGGCTGTAAGTACTCGTTCATCTGCGGCAGTCTGGCTTTTAGAACATCCTACTAGTGAGCTTTCATATGCAAGACTACGAGTATGTAGTAATGTGCTTCGTGTTGTTCAGTACCACCATCAAGTGGAGTCAATAACTTTGACACAAAGTTACAACCTCGCTTGCAAAAAAGTCATAAAAGTATGGGAAAGAGCCCAAATTCCCACAGAGCGAATAGACTCTTGCGTTAGGAAACTCTCAAGATTGTATGAAGAATACCTTTCTTTGAAGAAGAACCGCAAAACCGAACTGTACTCATGTAGAATGAATCAGCGTAGTTTCGAATCTATTGACATGAGAAGGCTTTACAATACAAATAAAAAGTATATACTTCTAAAAATAAAGCAGAGGCTGCTGCTCATGCAGATTTCGAGTCATCATCATCTGAAGGAGAAAGTTTAATTGCGGCAGACAAAGAGTTTTGTCCACCTTCTTCAACTAGAAAAAAGAATGCACAATGTTTTCCTTCAAATTCAAAAAATATCTTTACAACTTCAGGTGTGGCTGCTGTTCTTGGTCGTGCAAATGTTAGGGATAGAAAAGCAACAATGGTTGCTGGATCAATAGCACAAGCCTTGGATCAGGATATTGCAGCTATGACACTTTCCAGGAGTTCTATACGACGTTTCAGAAAGCAAGTAAGAGACGCAACATACAATGAAGACAAAGCTTAGTTGTCTGTTGAAGGACCGATCTTTCTTCACTAGGATGGAAAGCTACTACCTGCTATTGATGAAGCAAAGGAAACAGTAGAACGAATTACAATAATAGTTTCTGTAAATGCAATGGAAAAACTTCAACACGATCAACAGGAGAAGAACAGGCTATGGCATGCACTTCATCAATTAATGACTGGAATCTTCGTGACGAAGTTCAAGGACTTGTATTTGACATAATTAATCAAATACAGGCCTACAAAAAGGAGCCTGTACCATAATTGAGAAAGTATTAGGAAGGGAGTTTGTTTGGATTGCGTGCCGTCATCATATTTTCGAAATTATGTTGTAATATGCTTGCAATATTTTACTTGGGCCTACAAGTGGTCCAAAGAGGAGTCTCTTTGAACGTTTTAAAGAACAATGGTCGTCACTTAAAAAGGATTCTTTTTTAGAGGCGGAGAGCAGTTTATTCGTCAATCCAGTAATGCATAATCTTCGAGGAGAAATGGTCCCATATTTTCAGGAAGCTTTGAAATCTCGTCAGTTGCATGACGATTATGAAGAATTGCTGCGACTCATTCTCATCTTTCTTGGGGGCATTGATAAGACAGAAGTTACATTAAGAGCCCCAGGAGCGACTCATCATGCACGCTGGATGGCTAAGGCTATATATGACCTGAAAATATACTTGTTTAAGCATCAACTGAAACCAACGGAACGTGAAAAGGCCAATATTACAGAGTGCTCTCTTTTTATTGCTTTGGTCTACTCGCGTTTTTGGAATGAAGCTCATTTTGGAATTAATGCTCCTTTAAATAACATTCTGCTTCTTAAAACTTTGCAAAAGTACCCAAATCAGACAATATCTAAAAAAGCAACCAGAGCCCTTTACAGATACCTTTGGTATCTTGGAGAATATCTTGTTGGTCTTGCATTTTTCGATCATAGAATTAATGCTGAGACCAAACAGAAGATGGTCTCCAATCTCCAACGTAATGAGGACACCAAAGTTGTTCGCCGATTGAATCTTACAAAAAAACATCTAGGATTTGGACTTGCAGAAACTGGTAATTCAAAAAACTAAGCTAATCTTCAGTCTCCTAAGGAAAGATTAATGAATTTACGGACAACGCGGGTTTTGTGTAACTTTGTGGAGGTCGTATGTATTAATCAGGAATATTTACTTATATTAAGAATATGTACAATGCAGTATGGGGCGATGCTAATTGGTGTTTTGATAATGAACGCGAAGTACGAATCAAATGTGTTTTCTTTGAAAGTTAAGGCCAAAAGAAGGAAGAATGTTGCCAGATTATAGGTATAAAATATGAAGATAAAATAAAGAGAATACTTGCTTTCAAGAATTTCAACGTCGAGCGATTAACTTAATAGTTGTTAACGATCCAGTAAAAAGAGGTATTGCACTTATCAAATCGTATAATGCATCTCTAACAAAAGATAAAGAACAGAAACAGTTGCTTCTCAGACTTGTGGCAAAACATCACAAAACTTTCTCTCATGCTCAAAAGGATCAATTTTCAATCAGCAATTTTAGTTATAATTTGTGTCCAAAAGAAATCATTTGCCATTTAACTATTTTCTTTTCACTTTAATATAAATATTTTAAAAAAATTGTCTTTCAACATCAAAATCTGTTTCGAATAAACTAGTATTTGCAAAGACTGTTCATTTCTATCACAAAAATTAATTTACCAGCAGACTAATAAGTTAAGATCCATATATCGACCAGTAAATATTGTTCGATTTTGATGAAATTGAGTATGTGACCTACTGTTCAATGTGGTAATACAATCAGGCATGTAGAGATATTAAACTAAAAAAGTTTGGGGGGAACCACCCTAATATATATATATAAAAAGGGGTGAACAAATTACTTATGGTAGTTAAATGAATTAAGTGAAGATTAACGAGGCAATCTGGGGATGACCATACAAGATCGCTTTACCTTGAAGCGTGAGCGAATTGGAGGGGGGTGGGGGGAAGACAACGGCGCAGGTCTTCAAGAAGATACTTAGGGGAGTCCTGGCGAGGAGGACTCGAAGATGGGGTTGGATTACTTCGTGATGAAGAATGAGATTTTATCTGCTCCAGAGAGACGTAATCACAACTCGAGATGATTCTGCCGATCGGCAGGGAGACTTAGTCTCGAAAGAACGGGAATCTTGAAGCGTGCTCGATAGCTTTTCTCTGAACAGGGGCTAAATTTTAACGAAGGTAGATCTGCTGGCGATATCTTCGACGAGGTACTACCACGACGACGGGTTACGTGGGTTCACAGGAAACAGACGACAGTCTGAACGGAGTGGATGGCGGGCTTTCAATCTCCTCGAGAGATGGTGAGCTTCGGGTTAAATACCCGGGTGGCTGATCCGATAGGCGCCTCAGGGACTTGCGCTCCCTAGGGGAATCTTGGCGCCAGTCTAAGCAAACACATTTTATGATAACGCGTAGTTCTAGACGATGAAACTTGCCTCGTGTTATGGGGTTAGGGTTAATGTGGCTGGGCACGTTGTTATCGCAGGAGAGGGGGAACGAGTGGCGTCCGAAAGCAAACACAGCTGTGATGGGTGATTAAGCGATGGAAGGATTCTTTCTCGAACTTTCTAAAATACTCACGCTAGACGCACATGGTTTTGAAAGAATCGAGGGGTATTTCCGAGGGGGATTCCTCTCGCGGTGGTCCTTCGAGGGCATCCCCTCACACTATGGATGTACGCTATAATTTTTTGCGTATACCTTCTATTGTAACCTCTACTCTCCCATCTTCTACTTCCCAAATACTGCCCCCTCCTCTTATTTTGCATGCACCCTCATCGCCATCGGTAGGCAGTTAAGAGAAGATTCAGTCACAAGATTCTCTTGCCTCAGTGAACATAATTTCTTGGGAAAAATCTATGCAAATCACCTTCGGTCGTACCATCTTTGTGTGCACGAGTGCCTCGCATTTTCAAATATCCCTGCCAACGATTTGTATCCCTAATATGTTCGTCAGCCAGTAAGTATTATTATTGGTCTGGTCGGAGTATCCGTTTCCATAATTGAACTTTTTTAGAGATTTTTTTTTTGTTAATTTTGTATAAAGAATGAAGATAGATAATTTTTAATGTGCGCAACTCATCTTGGCAGAGAGTATAACAGTGAATTACACTCTATTTTAAAATATCCCATTTTAAACATTTTTTCTATTCATTTTAAACTTCATATTTTTTACCTATAATCTGACAACATTCTTCCTTGTTTTGGCCTTAACTTTCAAAGAAAACACATTTGATTCGTACTTCGCGTTCATTATCAAAACACCAATTAGCATCGCCCCATACTGCATTGTACATATTCTTAATATAAGTACATATCCCTGATTAATACATACGCCCTCCACAAAGTTACACAAAACCCGCGTTGTCCGTAAATTCATCCACCATTAATTATAAATCTCCTACCATTATAAAGATTCATTCCATTATGTATCTCAACTCATATCTAGCCAATTTATCTTAATTCTTGCCCAGTTACTCTTAGTAATTACACTAAGTCAACCCAAATCGATATAATTTCCTTGAAGCAAACCAAATATTAGCCAGTCCTAAAATCACCTCACGAATTCGTAAATTAAAAATATTTATGGTAAATATGTAGACGAGCGGCCCGGCCGATAAGATGTACTATTTCGTCCATGTTCCAAAATGTTTCACGTTTTTGGAGTACATTTATAGGGGACGGCTCGTGGGGGGATAAACACGATGCGTGGACCGCACTACGATGATCCTGAGTTTCATTATAAAAATCCTAATTTTTATAATGTTCTGACGTTTACATAGGTAAATGCTTTAACTACAACATGGCAGCGCTTTTAATCGTTTTGCGAATTATAATAGGGGTTGGGGGTGAGGTATGACGTCAGACGACTCAAACGACATGAGTATTCAGAAACGCGTGAACGATAATATTTACACAAAATAATTTTTTTCCGGCCGGGCCGCTCGTCTACATGTTTACCATATATATATATATATATATATATATATATATATATATATATATATATATATATATATATATATATATATATATATATATATATATATATATATATATATTCTTGAAGTGAATATATCAGTCAAGTTACTTATTAATTAATCAAAGATAGAATACTTTTCTATATCCAACTCTTTAAATAACTTTCGTTACCTGTCGCATTTTCATTTCACTTGGAGTAAGGTTGCCTAATGTTGCCAATTTCGTATCTGTAAATATATTAAATTAATAGCTAATTTCATTTTCAAACTAATTTCCCCTTTTTAATTACTATATTTTTATTCGTTTTATTTTTTATCTACTTTAAAATATAATTCATCAACCATGAAATGCAAATGTTAAACTGTTAGTCGTTTGGTTTTCTCTTTCCACTCTCACTAAGCTTAAATTAGATTATTCTTTTATAAAACTCATTTTTCACTTTCCTTCATATCAAACTTTATAGAGAAGTGTAATAAGGTACCCAAAAGTCTTATATTCTACACCTTACCTCGATAGTACTAACAGGCATTTGAACAGAGAACAAAGTTCGAAAGAGATTAACGGATGGCAATGGTCGAAAGAGGTATCTCATTGGACTGTATCGTGAAGGAGTTGAGTTCCTTTGAACACGGTGATTTGCGTCCGCATGCAGTTGGAAGTATTCTTTGAGAATTAAAATGTATGTTTAACTTTGGTTACTTTTGTATATATACTGCATATACTTTGGGAAAGAGTAATTGGCGGCGATTTGGTACAGAATGTAAAATATTTGTATTTTCCTCCATTATTTTTCAGTTGAGAACTCTCCGAGCTTTTCTCTTGTGTGTTTTTGGTGTGCCATTATTGAGCTGGTATGTCGTTTTACTCGAGTGTTTTGTTTCGGGCTTTCCAATATATGAGTGTGGTAGGAGCTCATAGTCTCCGAAAATCCATGTGTAATCAAATATCAGATGGCTCTGTTGTTTCAGTTCTGGTGTAGGTCTTGGGTTGTTTTTCATAATAAGTTTTGAGTACCGTCTAGTTGATAGTATACAATTAAATTGACTTTTGTTGGGCTCTCCTCGCAAGATTCACGATCAATCTGGACTATACATCATGCGAAACATAAAGCATAATTCAATGATTACTATGAAAGATCTACAACGCGATTTTGCCATTCTCTGGGACTTAAGTGAGTAAAAGAACTTTAGTAGAGAGCTCCTTCGTAAAGATATAGATTCCTCCAATACCCCACAAAATTGCACTTCTTAATAAGCAAAGCATGTAATGAATAATTTAAAGTGTACCAAAGAGAATCTTGAAAAGGTAGGTGAGGTTTGGAGCAATGCTATATGGTCAGATGAGACTAAAATAGAACTTGTGGGCCAAAATGAGGGTCGTCATAATCAGTAGCATAGCTAGGGATTTGGGGACCTGCAGGCATTATCTCCTTTGGGGGCGCCCAACATACAAATGTTTAATATCATGAATGACAAAAAGAACTACTACTGCAATATTTTTTTACTTAATTTTTAAGGATACACACGGCTCATGGAGCTATAAAAATGACAAAGAATACAGAGAAACATAAAAATTGGAAATCCTGAATTAGACTTAATATAAAACAAAGCCTGTAGCAAGGGAATCACAAGATTTCACTTTTAAGTAATTTTTTATACTTTGCTTGACTAATGTTGGAGCTAATATCTGTTTATACTTTTATATGTATCTATATTTAACCGTTTTATTAACTTTTTTTGGCATTCCAAAAGAGATAGGACACTCGTTTGGGGCTTCCTTCCAATGAGGACCCAGAGTAACTTTTCAATTTGTGCTCCTTCGATTACTCCCTCTAGCTACACCACTGGTTATAATTGAAGGGCATAAGGAACTGTTTATGGCCCTAAGCCCACCATCCGAACTGTGAAAGACGGATAAGGTAGTCCCATTGTTTGGGGCGGCTTTACTGTATATGACACAGGAACACTCCACATCAATGATGAGAAAATGGAAGGTGCCACGTATCGAAATATATATGTAAGAAAAGTGGCATCCAAGATCAAAGAAAATATACGGCTGACATCAATGGATATTTAAGCAGAACAAAGATCTTAAGCAAAGGGAAAATTTACTCAACAATGGTTTAAGAAAAGAAAAATAAACTGTCTTCAAAGGGCAAGTGAATCACAAGACCTCAATCCTATTGGGCATCCGTGGCGAATACTGAATGTTGCTGCAATCCGAGATAAAAACTTACATAACCTTGCTTCTTTGATGAAGATTTGCGTAAAGGAGTTGAAAAAAATATATACATAAATGATTGCCCAAAGATGTACCGAGAGCCATGAAGATCTAGGTCCAGATCCTCATCATGGTAGTTGGGGTGGTCAGTAGCGAGGGCCACACTATGCTCCCGTATATCTTCCCAGAAAGTTACATTAAGTGCCTGGAGGATTTGGTATTGTACCGAATCTAGGAGATGGCCGTTGGAAGGCCGTACGAGGGGAGGTCAATAAGTTTTGCGAATCGGGAGGGCAAAACAGAGGAAGGGAGATGGTTGTTTGTGGGGATGTTAGGACAAGTTAGGACAAGTCAGGGCCTGCAGCCGCACGCTCCTGCCTCGTCTATTTAAGAAGCGGCAGCTGATCGCAGATCGTCAGTCACAAATTTTTCAACAATGGAGAAGGTTGAGCACCGCGCAAAATCAAATTTTTGACCAAGGAAGGGAAGAATGCAAAAGAGATCCATGAACGCATGGTTGCAGTGTACTCCGACACTGCCCCTTCCTACGCAACATTGCTTGCTGGAATAAGGAGTTCCGCCATGGTCGTGAGTCCCTTGAAGATAACCCCCGTCCAGGACACCCGTCAGACGTGACCAACGAGAACAATGTGGCCGGTGTTGAGAGGATGATCCTCGAAAATCGACGGGTGAAGGTCGAAGAAATCTAGCGAGAACTTGGAATATCACATGGAAGTGTTATCAACATGATCCACGACAATTTGACCATGACCAAGGTCTCTGCCCGTTGGATCCCTAGAAACCTCAAGAAACCTCACACCCCATGATCGACTTCAACGTCGTCAAAGTCCACAAGGCCAGTGTTGCACAAGCTGCCCTGCGCAAGTGCAAATTCGAGGAGCTCAACCATCCCCCTACAGTCCAGATCTGGCACCTAGCAACTACTTTTTATTCCGCCAGCTTCGACCTGCACTGCGTGGACGCCGGTTTGGGTACGATAAAGATGTCCAAGCTCGCCGTCTAGGAGTGGATTGAACAGAGGTCGAGAGATTTCTGGTTGTCGGGAATTCGAAGCCTCAGGGACAAGTGGCGCAATGCCTTGAAGTCGAAGGTAGTTATATTGAAAAATAATAATACACTTTTCCTCATATCTCGTTTCCGTATATCCGAATTGCAAAACTTATTGATCCCCCCTCGTATATATATATATATATATATATATATATATATATATATATATATATTAGGAGAAAGTGAAATTTGGAATTAAATGAACAATTAGACAAGAAACCTTTTATATTGTTTTTTAAAGTTATTTTTAAGGCAGAAATTAAATATGGCGAAAGCCCTGTGGTGGTTGTTACCCCCCGCAAAACTTATATATATATATATATATATATATATATATATATATATATATATAGATATATATATATATATATATATATATATATATATATATATATATATATATATATAGATATATATATATATATATATATATATATATATATATATATATATAATGATAGTTGATGCACTATCGCAAGTTTGATGAGGAATTAAACCACACTTCCTGATGAAATATTTATTCCAGAACAGTTTCGGTGTACCACATACCCTTGCCAACTGGGTAGAAAATTACAGAGAACTCCATATACACCTCTGACCTGATAGACAAAGATCATGTTACCTTTCCCACTCCTCTGCTCGAGCTAAGCCCGAGAGGGACATAATTTCTACTTGATTAGGGGTGGGCAGTTTAACAATTTTGTTTATTTGCTTACATGTCAGACTATTAGAAGAAAATTGACCTTCAGATAAATTGAAATTAGAAATGGATGTGATTAAACTTGATTCTACAATTCTTCTTTTGAAATATTTTTTTATTTAAGACCAATTTACTTCCTTAAAAATCGATGGAATGATTGAAATCTCTGACATGACATAATACTCCACTACTTTCATTGCCAACTCTGATCTCCCTCTTATGTTCATACAATTTCCTATCTAAATTTCTTCCCGTTTTACCTACATAAGCATTTCCACAATCTTTACATGGAATTACATATACCCCTTTATCCTGTTGATCTTTAGAATTCCTGGAAATTATTATTTGGTTTTTAGAATTATTATATTTTAAAGCTATTTTAATTCCTGTTTCCTGAAATAAGTCCTTTTACTTATTTAGTTTGTCATTAAATGGCAATGTTAAACATTTGCTGGTCATTAGCCTTATTAAAAAAGTAAGTTTTCCTAGCTGCAAAATGAGCGGATGTTATAAACCAGGAGTATCTAAAGTGGTTGGTATCGACCCCTTGAGGGTCGATGAGACTATTCTAGGGGTCGAAAGGGGCTTGATTACTTACATGGTGGGTCAATTTGAACTTTTGAGGGTCAAAAGAAAACATTCGTAAGAGAATTTAAATTACTGATAGAATCAATTACTGACCATCCTAAGCTGTGTCAATTTTTAATTGAAATTACCGAGATTTTGACTAAAATTGTCAAGATCTTAGGCTTGTAGTGACAATAAAGATGTCTCCGAAGAATCCTGCACATTTCCTGGGAGGAACGAATAACAAACATCAGCTTTCTAGAAGAGGCAGAGTCCACCAGCATCGCGGCCCTCCTAATGAAATATCAACTCGTATGGGCGCGACACTGAGTTCGGATGCCTAAACAAGACTGTCTCGGCGAGTCTTGTTCTCCGAACTTCAAACTGGCACCCGCGCGAGAGAAGGACAGAAGAAGCGATGGAAGTATATATTTAAGCCCTACATGAAGAAAGGCAACATTAACGTCAATTCTTGGGAGACTCCCGCGGGGGATCGCCCTGATTGGCGATGTGCAGCCCATCAGGCAGTGGAGAGGTTCGAAAACACCCGACGTGACAACGAACAGCAGCGAAGAGAGCGTAGGCATGCTAAAGTTGCCAACCCAGCGCTGCGGCAACAATTCGCCCCTGCCACCATCTACGGGACGTGCGAGAAAATTTGCCGGTCGCGACTGGGCTTCCTCAGCCACCTGAGGACCCACGGGTTCGATGGCTACTCAGAGGAAGTCATCCTTGCTCGCGAGTGAGTGACAGCTGACTACTACAAACATAAATTATTTGGGCACTAAAGAAATCTATTATATGATTAGCGTCCAATTATAATTATACAAAAAAGGGCCTAAAACGTTTGTTTTAGGTAATGTTGGTTAAGTATTATAATTATGTAATGAATTTCAAGATAAACCAAATTAATTCAAAATGACGGCATATACTTAAATCAGGATGGACTCCCTGCCTAAAGAGAATATTGGATAAAAGCATTCGTGAAATTTATGGTACGGAAATGATTAACTAGCGCGGTTCATTGGTGAAAGAAGTAACTTTCGTCTTATAAGCCTATCATTTGTTAATTATTGAAGTTAACATGGAATAGGACACAGTTGTTTAGGTCTAACAAATCTCTTGAAGTTCTTTCGCCAAATAATTTCCATAGGAGATAATAATAGGGCAATCGACTTAATTTACTTCAATTTTCATAAAGCGTTTCATACAGTACCGCATGAATCGTTCTTACATAAACTTGAAGCTTTCGGAATAAGGAAAAAAAATCTACAAAGGATAGAAAATTGACTCGCAGATCGTTCACAGCTGTTAGTCACAAATGGGATAAAGTCTGGCTTACCTCCAGTAAGCAGAGAGGTTTCTCAGGGGTCAGGTAATTGGTCCATTATTTTTTCACATTATTTTTTTAAAGTCTACAGCAATGGCAGCGTTATCCACTCTAATTTTACTCTCTTTATTCTACTTACTAGTTGTTTTACTGGGTCCGTGACTAGTCATCTTCAGGGAATGAGCAATGACAATGATTTAGATTTATTTTATTTATTCATGTAGAAAGATGGTGAAAAAGGGGACCCCCTTCTTGGAAAGGGGGAGAGGGGTAGAGAGGAATAGAGGATGAAACTTAAGTACAGGGAGAGGTAGAAAGTGTGCCCGGGATCGGGCAATCTCAGTAGTAATATTGTAAAAAAATACATTGATATTAAAAAAGTACTAGATAATACATAGTATTCCGTTTGTAATGATAGAATAACAATTAGTCCATATTTAATAAAAAAAAATCAAGAATCACTTTATGCTAGTGCATTTCATTATTTTGGTCTATATTTACTTCACAAAGTGGTAGTTAAGCTACTTTTCGTAATTTTAATTATTGGGTTGAGGAATAAGTTCTTGCGGTTTTATAAAATTTATTCATTACCATTAACAATTTTAGAAAAACTTCATTTTTAATTGATAACAATATGCAATTTAATCAATAATGTATTCACCGTGGTTATTTACGACTTCTTCCCAACGTTCAACTAGTTTTTCGATGCCTCTGCAATAAAAATCTCTGGATTTTGACTCGAAGAATTCGTCTAGCCAGGTTTTCAAATCCACATCAGTATTGAATAAAAAGCCGCGCAAATTGTCGGAGAGCGATCGGAACAGATGGAAATCCGATGGAGCCAAGTCTTGCGAATATGGAGGATGCGGCAGGATTTCCCAATTAAGCGTTTGGATGGCATCTTTTGTCATATTGGCAATGCGAAGACGAGCATTGTAGTGTTGCAGAAGGAGTCCATAACGTCGATGAGGTCGCTTTTCAAGAATAGCTTCGGCGGGTCGATACATTTGTTGAACGTAGAGATCTGCATTGACAATCTCGTTGTTCGCAAGGAGCTCATAAAGAATGATGCCTTCGCAATCCCACTACACACACAGCATCGTCTTTCGCGGATGAAGTCGCTTTAATCGCGGAGGTGGTTTTTTATTGGGGCTAAGTCATTGTTTTCGATAGTTCATGTTGACATAAACACACTACTTTTCGTCGCCAGTGATGATGTGGTGAAGAACTCTGTCTTTATATCCACGAGTAGCTTTGTGACGAGCAAGCAAACCTGCGGCAGTCGTGGAGCGTTTAAGTTTGTTGCTTTCGCTCAAAGCGTGCGGAACCCATGCACCGAGTTTTTTTAACTTTTCCCATCGAATGGAGGTGATTCACTACAGTTTACTGGTCACACGTCAATTGTACAGCCAATTCTCTAGTCAAGAATTTTCATGAAGAAGATCGTTCAATCGATCTTCATCCAACTTAATGGGGCGACTAGAACGTTCTTCGTCACTAAGATTGAAATGACTGTTTTTAAAACGTGAAAACCACCATTGAGCTGTCCTTTCTGATAAAGGATTTTCTCCGTACACCTCACAAATATCGCGACGAGCTTTGGCTGCGTTTGCATTGTTCCCGTCTCGATCAAAAATGATAACAACAAGTGTCGAAAATGCGCCTTTCTTTCAACTTGAAATTCCATTTTAAGGGTACAGAACAAAAATTAAATTAACACAACTTTTAAATAAACCTCAATGACTTATTACTCAACTTCAAGACGTAGCATAAGCAAAAGCCTAATAGTCTACGCTGTTAAGAGACGTAACCTAACCTTTGCAAATTTTGCTCTCATTATCTATTATTGGTTCTTAATATGTGTACAAATCACGTCAACAAAACATTAAAAAAACGCAAGAACTTATTCCTCAACCTAATACTATTGTTCACTTATGTTTATTCATTTGTAAGGGAAAGAGCCGCCAAGAAAAATACCCCTCTTCATTTGTTTAATGAATTCCTTCCCTTTCTATGTCTACTAAGTATAACTCCACGTGGAGTAATCTCTAAATCCAAAGAGAAAAATAAAAGAAGAAATAATTTGAATATCCGTCAGCCGCTTCACAGATGCAGTTAATTAGGTTGAGCGCTAAAAGTTTGACCTCGTCGAGGAAGCGCTAATCTCTGTAGTCGGGAAACTGCTAGCCGAAAGTTCCCCGCCCACATCGTAAAGGCCATTAACACTTGGGTCAGGCGACAGACACTAATCAATCTGGCCGCCGAAAGTGGTCAGCAGTCGTCTGAGTCTGACAACCAGGAGAAAAAAAAAAAATGACCGTCATATAAATAACCTGGGTTTTCGAATATCGGCAGATTGAGTTTGGTGAGAACCCGTCGCCTTCGGGTCAGCTCGTGAGTCTGTTTTCCCAAGTCCATGGTATTCGCTTATACCATCGAGGTTGGATCTCACCAGGCAGATCCATCTTTTTTGTGAAGGCTTACTCTGTTCAGAGTAAGCCTCGAATCGTTTCATCCCCGAAAGATTGGCCGGGATTCTTCTCGTCTTATCTGGACCTTCCCCTCAAGGACCTCCAGTTTCCCGTGTGAGACTTCGCGCCGAGCAGCGTCAGAGTCTCGATTTTTGGAGATTGCACTTCCCTGGAGCAGAGGTGCCACCGTCCGTCTTCAAGGAGAATCGTGAACTCGTCTTCTGGTCCCCTCCCCCCATTTCATCCTCGTCATCATCAGGATATTCAGCTGAGAATCACGTCCATTTTTCGTCTCCATTTCCCCGCGCCCACTCGCTAAAGTATTCCCCTTCCTCGAGGTGACCCCATTAAGGTAAAACAATCCTTGCTTGTATCTCCCGTTAATCGACCCACTTTCCGACATATAAATATTTCCTCTGTATAACTGATTTATAGTAACGGATTTAAAAGCTGATTAAGAAGTAATTAACGTTACCCGATTGCCAATTAATCTATATCATGTCAGAATTGTGCGTATTTACATTACCTATATTTCCCGTATGTAAATATATGTTAACGAGTGACTTATTAAAATTATATATTGGGTTTTCACTCTTTAAATATATCATTGAACTGCAACTTTGTAAACTCATTAAACGCTATCGGCCCCTGTAGTAAATCGCACTCTTATATCTCGTAATCAACGGATTACTCTTACGAAGTGAACGTACTTGTACGTAGCAAAGGTCGCGTACGTACATTAGAGGATATATGTATATATAACTGTATATATACATATTGTCGTGGTTTTATCTCTTTCCTCCCAACCAATATATATATATATATATATATATATATATATATATATATATATATATATATATATATATATATATATATATATATATATATATATATATATATATATATATATATATATATATATATATATATATATATATAGATATATATATATATATATATATATATATATATATATATATATATATATATATATGTATACATTGAGGTATTGTCTGGGGGAGGTGACCTATTCTTCGACACATTTATGTCACTAATAATTTGTTCGCAGAGTCACTTGTAGATAGTCTGTGTGGCCACCGCCCTTGCGGGAGGCATATAAGACTTGTATCTTTTCCGGTCTGTAGTCTGAACAGGTTATCTACAGTACCTGGCTGATGAGTTGCCTCCAGACTGTTCCAGATGGCCGTGCTTCTTTGACGTTGTGGATGAAGCGTAGGGCTCTATTTTGCACCCTTTGCATCTGAATCATCCTACTTCTTGACGATGTATTTAAAGGATACGAAACCTGTGTAGTTTGTCGAGTTCTAGTTTCGCAACTTAAAATTTTGAGTTCATATGGCTTCTTATGCCATGTTTTGAGATCCTGAAGCCTAGGAGGCTCGCGCTCGGGGAATAATAAATAGTAAAGTTTTCCAGTCGGATAGGTTCCATCCTTCGTTTACCAATCGCGACTGCGGTGAAGTCTGCTTGGACTTTCCACTTCTCTTCGTACCTAAGGATTTTCTGGGCCTCGGCTTCAATTGCCCTCGACATCATTCTTTCAGATCTGGTTTGGCGAGTCACAACCTGAGTGATCTCCGTATATACCGTAAAAAGGGTGAGACTCAGACACCCCCATTGAGGGACCCCTGATAGCAAGTCAAATGGGATTCCGACGTGGTACCCAAATGTTATCACCGCTCTCCAGCCTGTGAGGTAGCTGTGGAGGATTTTTTCGAAATGAGGCCATATCCCGAGTCTTGAAATCTTGTAGTTGAGTCTGTCGATCCACACCTTCTGGAAGGCTTTTTTCGCGTCTCGAAAGACTACAACCACTATGCAGCCAGAGGCGAGCCCCTTGGCCGCATGCTGGTATGTTCAGGTGAATGCAGTCTCCGTGCTCTGTTTTTTTGCGAAAGCCATGTTGTTCTGCATTTTGCAATGAGTGCAACGTAAGATCTGAGACCAGTCTGTTATTCAAAAAATTTTCGAAAACTTTCCCAATTGTCTCGAGAAGTGAGATCGGCCTGGTTTGGAAATAAAGATCATTTTGGATGTCTTCAGGCCGTCTGGGAAATATCCTGCTGCCACTGCCACATTGAAAAGGTTCAACAGTCTGATTTCTGTTCTTACTGGGGCCTCTTTTAAGTGCCATTTTGTTATAATGCTTAGGCCAGGAGCGGTTTGCTTGAGGCTGGAGATTGCTGCATTAGCTCTTCCAGAGAGATCACTATGTCTTCCGGAGTACACTCTCGCAACCTGTTAAGATTTGCAGTCCTGTGTTGATTGAACCTCCCTTAGTGCCTCTCCATGTGATTCACAACTCTGTCATCGAAGCCCAGTTCGAAATTTTCATCCCCTTCCTCGGAGAGGCGAAAAACCTCGCTCCAGAGTCCTCTAAAAGGCTCTGCTTTCTCTGTTGGAGGCCTGGCGCATTTGTTGAGGTTCACTACTGGAGAGTCAGCCTTAGATGTAGGTTGTCCTTTTCAGCTTGCTGATGGTATTCCAGAATCTTCTGGGATTATCCTCTACATCCAAGTTGTGAATCGTACGGTCCCACTTGTCTCTGATCTCCCGCAACAGTGCAGAATTCACTTATAAATTGTCTGAGCTGCAGACCATCACAAAGTCCACTGGGTTGGCGCAACCAACAGCCCGGATGTCGTTGTAAATCTGCTTGAATTGCTGTTGAAGGATGATCTTCTCTGGGGTTGGGCACTTCGGAAACAAGACCTTGTGCATTGTGGTGAGTATTAAGCTGTCCACGGTCGCAAAGCTGTCGAAGAAGTTGTTCATTTCTTCGGGTATCACTTCTTGCGTGGTACCTTCCATATCGGGAACTTCCTCCGGGAAAGACTTTCTGTAGCCCTCCCAGTCTGCAGTCGCAAAATTCTTCCTTGATTGCGTCGGGATAGGAAAGGGCATGGGAGCCACCGTAATGACCATAGGGATGTGGTTACTAGGGGTGAGGGGACGAGGCTGAATAAAATAGTGGAAGGGGAAGGTAGAGTCTGAAGGGCACGATGCCCAGCTTTGTTGCTGTCCCTAGATATATAAATGTTGGCAAGTTAGGCTCAATCCTCTCCCCTGCTACCCTACGCAGGAGCAGGTATAGGTTCTTCCATCGCATGTCCGTTTCGTGGTACCAGCTATTCTTGTTCTGGTGATGAAGTCGCCAGCGAAGATGACGGGGTGGGCTTTCCCAAACAGGGTGAACAGGTTGTGGATCGGAAGGTCCTTCTGCTTGGTGTCTAGTACCCTGACCCACTTCAATGAAACCCATGTATGTTTGGAGCGTGACGGACAGGAACGATTAGTCCATCTCTTTCCCCTTATATACTGTATTCCTGATCTTACCGCAATTGCTGCTCCATAAAATCTCTCGCCAGTCAGGTTCTTTTGCAGGACATTGAACCTGATAATCTTGATGGGGTCGTCGTCTCTTACTTCAGTTTCGGAGAGAAATAGAATATCCGGGTAAAATTCTCTGTAGATGTTAAATAGCTGGTGCTTATGGTTGGCTTATCTTGCACGTTATTTGCAAGAATTATCAGTCTGTTTCTTGCGGCCATATTTACTTTCTGGGCTTGGTCGTGGACTTTTGGCACTTAGGAGGGCTATATGGTTTGCCGAAACGAAGCTTTTTATACACACTCGGCTCGTAAAATTTGAGTGACGAGTCATAGAGTTTCATCTTCTTTTTCCAGCAGAGCGTTCTTGATTACTTCCCTTTCTGTTGGGTAATCGTAGAACCATTTAAAGTACCCCTTGCGTATACCAGTTGCAATGTCCTCAGTGGTGAAGGTCCTAGTCTTGCTGGTGTTTTGGTTTACAGCAATTACCAAGTTGATTTGTTTGGCATCGATTGAGTATATCTTGGTATTTTGTTCTCATTTTGGCGCTGAACTATCTTCTTACATTTTCATAGGATGAACTTTGGTGCTTGTTCGCTCAGTGGAGGGGCAGCGGTGTCCATCTCTTCGCCACTCATTCTGCCTCTTTAGTTTGTGTGTTCACCTCCCTGCTGCCTTTGCTGGCACTGTTTTGGCTTCTGGGGTGGGAGCTACGGCTCGCATGCGATTAGACTCAATCATTTCCTTTAGCTCAGTGTTGAAGGGACCAGAGGCCGCGTAGTTTAGGACATATTGTGCGTGTATAATGCAGGTCAGTAGCTTTAGGGGGTCGAGTCCGCCAGTTGCAATACGATATGTGGCTGAGGTTGAGGTTGTTCTTTCTGCGGTGGCGTATGTCCTGTTTGAGGAGACCCTGCTTGCAGTTTTCTTGCGGTTTAGGTGTTCTTAACGGATAACGCATTGGATGCTCATGGTTCTATGTAGTCCTGAGCAGTTTAAGCAATTCAATTCTTTTGAAACGCAATGCATTCATGCGTGTCCTTCCTGTCCGCATTCCGAACATAGATTTTTGTCTTTATCTGGGCAATCTCCGGCGAGGTGATTTTCTAATTCATAACAATAGAAACAGGTTAGCAAGTGGTAGTATTTCTCTTGCGTAATTTGCTAAGAGGCAATAACCATGCTGAAAAGTCTCAATCCCGTCATCTTTGCTTTTTTCGCCATCTTGATTTCCTCAAAGATCATCTTGAAGACATGTGTTAGGTTGCGAAATTTGATTACTTCTGCGACTTTAATTCCTTTCGCTCTCTGACTTTATTTATTCTTCTAATCTTGCACCAACCGATGAGTCAATTTGCCTGCAGACCACCACTTTTCTTGCGGTGACTGAATGGGCAGGTCTCAGCTAGAGTCCGATTTTGGGTAGCAGTTCAACTGCACTCTTAGAAATCAATCCATGAGCTTGCTCTATGAGTTTTTTCACTCTGATGTCCAGCTGACCGAAGATCACTTAGTGGGTTGCGCTTCTCCTTCACGTCGTAGCGAGAACCATAGGTCGGGTGGCTCATCCTGCCCACCTGTTCACCAACGACCAAGGGCAACACAGGAGAAATCTCCAATCAGTCTATGGCATCTCTACTGTGTCCAGGGGGGACAGGGGGGAGGAGCCCGAGTACCTTCCTTTCAATCAGGGCAGGCACAGGAGGTATCTCGAATCGGCCCACTCACGCTCGCTACTGCTACTGTTTGGAGCAACCGAAACAGGAGGAATCTCCAATCAGTAGGTCGCGTTCCTTCAGAGACAAACGGTTAGGTATAAGGGCGTATAAGTGCACCAGTATGCTGCGGTGGGGTAGTCCCTTTCCAGGAGTTCACATGGGTGAAGCCCAGGAGTTCGGTTAAGAATTCCGTCTCACGGAATTCTGGACTGCCCAAGCCAGTCCCGAAAAGTTTCAGCGATCACGTTTTTGGAGCCCTCTTCTTATCCTTAACCTTGGTCTTGCCTCTTTTACCGGGTTGTAGATTCCGAAGTGATTATGAGAACCTTTTCCCCCAATTCTGAGATCCCCCAAATCAAAACATCTCAATTCTATCATTGGACTTGGACTTAAGAAGTTGGTAAAAATGAGAGAGAGTAAAGTGGTGAATTGGGTGAGGTTAAAGAATAGAGGTGGTGTGAGAGACAGAAAAAATAGGTGCCTGGTGAAAGGGTAGCTCTGTTTTTTTTTAAGTTTTGGATTGTATTTGAATTTTTATGTTTGTTTTATTTTATAAACTATACAATTTATAGTTTATAATAATTAAATTAAACTTGTTAATTTTGTTGGGTTAGATTTGGAGGCATTCAAGGCTTTATTGGGGACGGGGGTTTTGTTCCCGCTGTGAGTTTTAAAAAAAGTTTTAGTTAGTGAATTTTTACTTTTTTTTAAATTAAGTAGTTCAAAATAATTGGTAACATTGGTGCTATGATTAATTACTAAAGAAACCTGAAGAATACACTAATTAGTAATTTGTTGTACTTTGTCGAATTTGGAGCCACATCGCCGTCTGTCAAAGCCTTGCTGCTTCTAAAAGGTCTTATTTTTTGTGCGACCTCAATGTCTAAGTGTGTACGAGAAAACTCAGAGGACAGGTGGGTGCCAATAGCTTGCCAAATCCTCTTTGCTCTCTCGTTGAGTGCCACGTTGATCGGAGCTAATCCAACCGAGTTGTGGAGTTCCCTCTGTTTTTTGTGTTCACTTCTTCGGGTGTTTGTGATAATAAGCACTGCTTTGTTCTGCATTCTTTGTAGTTTCACAATGTGGGTCTCGGTGCTCACGTTCAGCGACACGGGGGGGGGGGCAGGAGCCTCAAGTAAATGCATGCATTTAATATCTTGAGTTTATTTGAGAGATTTAAGGTACGGAGCCTATAAAATTCTCTGAAATCTCTCTCGGTATTCACGGCTGTACGCTCGATATGTCTCGACTAAACCCTGATAGTGATCTTGAGCACCAGAACCGTCCTTTCCAACCAGTAAGGTATTCTGTCCCCATCCACACGTATATTATTGAAGGTCTTGCGAAACATGGAAATTATTTTGAATTTGGGTGCATTGGTTGATATATTCCATCTCCACTCGGAGAAGGTGATGTTAGCTATCTCCCTAGCCGTGTTTCTCGCCATAAATTTCCTGTGAACATAAGCAGCGGTACAAATTTGCGATATATCGTCAGCGAACTGAATGTATATCGAACTCTCTGAGAGTTGTTGTGGTAGGTCACATGTCTAAATGTTGTATAGTAGGGGACTGAGACAGCCTCCTTGAGGGACCCCTTCTTTGAGTTTGAATTCGGGACCTTTATATTCCATGATTTGTATGTATGCTCTCCTCTCCATTATGTAGCTACACAAAATCGTCTCAAGAATGTGTTTGAGGCCTACTTACAGGATATTATATTGTAGGCCTCTTTTCCAAACCTTGTCAAACGCCTCTTTTGCCATCGCGGAGCACCAGGTTGGCATGCCTTTTATCTGCCTTGATTTTAGCGAGCTTTTCGGTGACAACAGCTAGTGCCGAGTCAGTCCCTCTTTTTCTTCTGAAGCCGTGTTGCTGTTCGTTGGGCAGGTTGGCTTCCTCAAGAAAAGTATTGACTCTGTTAGCCAATATCTTCTTGAAGACTTTTCCGGCAAATTCTGAGAGAGATATCGGCATAAAGCTGGGAGGGCTGCCTGGGGGCTTTCCCACTTTAGGAATAAATATAATTTAGACCAATCTCCACTGGTCGGAAAAATAGCCTGTGTTCAGAGCGGCGTTGATGTGTTGGGTAGGCCACTTCAAACGTTAGGCGGGGGCCAGGATATAATTCTCGTCAAAGAGCCCCGTGTATCTGGGGCTCTTTGACGAAAGGACTTTAAAGCAACGGAAAGTTCTAGGGCAGTTATTTTGCTGCCATAGTCCACCATTACTCTTTCCTCCGACACATAATGATGAGGAGAAGTTTTGTGTATTTAACCGTTGTATTAAGTCTGCTT
Source organism: Ceratothoa steindachneri (assembly GCA_963969495.1). Classification (NCBI taxonomy): domain Eukaryota; kingdom Metazoa; phylum Arthropoda; class Malacostraca; order Isopoda; family Cymothoidae; genus Ceratothoa; species Ceratothoa steindachneri. The sequence goes on along the minus strand of OZ018318.1, from coordinate 136,397,666 downwards.
CAAATTCGAGGTCGTAATTGTCATTTGCTCCAGGGGTAATTTTAAAGATTGAAGACCAGGAAATTCTAAAGTTTTCTTCAATCTCGTTCCTCTCCGTAATTTTTGTGTTTGATAGTAAATTTTGTGCGTGGAAGTTTTTCTTCTAGACGTTTTACCATCTGTCAGGAAGTGTGAGACTCCGTGATTTGCGTCCGTAGTTCGTCTTTCAGTCTTCTGTAAGCATTGTGGGTGGGGGCTATCAACGCTACTACAATGAACAAATGACTATATTTTTTGGCAAGGGCTCTCATACAACGGGTCTGGAATGTAATTTGATAGGTAATTTTTGTAATTTTCCAAGTTCGATTGCTTGTAGCTTTTATGTTCTAGGATTGCAATTTGTATGTGGTTTACTGCTACGACATGTATTAAGGATCACGGCGCCAGAGACTACTAACATAAATGAATACGAACGCAAGTGGAAGATCAGGACAAATGTGGATCAGTTTAGCATTATTCCAGAGTACAAGTAGAAGAGAACGATGGGAAAGTGCTCGGTCTCAAAATCGCTCGGTACGGATACGAGAAACACGTAAATGAAAGAGTCGGATTAGCGAAGGCAAGCTTAACCAAATTATACCAACTTAAAGGCCTAAAGAGAGAAAAGACGCAAAAAAATATAGAACGCAATCTGCTGGGCCACACTTCTATACACAGATATTCCAATGAATAGACTTCACAAAACAAATACAATTGAACTCCAAAGGGAACAAAATGCGGCAGTGTATATCATTTCCAACACTAAAAGAAGAAAACATAAAAACTAAGCGACCTGCACTGCTAAATCGAACTTCCGGCCATAAATGTGTCCTTGAATAAAAGAGCCTATAAGGCGTGAGACAGAGTTAAACGATTTACTTAGTGAAGAAGAAAAAAGAGCCATGGACATCCCGCAAAATACCGCGTAAACAACAAAGGGAGTTTTAGAAGCCGAAACCCCAGCTCGAGAGAGGATCCGCCCCCAATATACGCGAGTGGGTGAGATTGCTAAGCAATTGCACAAACTCAAACAAAAGAATCTGGAATAAACAAGGAAAGAGGAAAACAAAAACAACGAAGAAAAGTAGAGACGTGAGAGCCTCCAACTATCGAAGATAAAAGTTGAAGAACAAGAATAAGTAAGAAGAAATAAGGAGATGGCTGGTTACCCAGCAACTATCACTAACTATTAACTCATTCCCTTTCACCACTTTATATAAACGAACAATGCTTACTCTACTCTTACTATATACTTTATCTTCTACCTTTTTTCAAGACGACGGACGTAAATCATGGCCGCGATTATGAGTATCGATCAGATTCGACTCATCGTTCGGACGATTGTCGTTTCCAGAGGAGTATCAACCCGGTAAAGGAGGCGAAGCCAAGCGAAGAGGCTTCCAAAACCAAGAAAGAGACTTTTCGAACGTAAGCATTTAAAGTGCTCTCGCTTATACGACAGTATATCCACAACCATGCGGCCTTCTTTAGTGGACCCCCAAAACGCCTACACCCCTCGGGGTAACTGGAAACCACCGATAAAACGCCTCTTCTCCGTCTTCACTGCTCCCCAAGATACCCAATAAAGCCATCTCAGGCTTTCCCCGCCATACCACCATCGAAGGACGTTCTTAGGAGTCTACCCCCTCCTCCCTCCCGCCACACACACACACACACACATACACCTGGACCCACCCCCATCGTAAGAGATGCCAATTCAACCCTCAGCGAAAATCCAGCTCTACTCTTTTCCGTTAGTTGCTGAAGCAGACCGGGAAGGCTAAAGGGCTGCTTCATCCACCAACCCCTGCTACCGAGCGGCAGACTGATTGGAGATACCTCCCCTGTTTCTGCCGTTCTTAACTGGGGCGTTACTATGCTCTCCTGTTTCTAACTGGTTTGGGGGAGAAGCTGCGTCCGGGCACCGAGGCCTCAGTCAGCCATTATCCGTCTGGACTTCGTATAAAGGTCGTCGGTCTGATTGGAGGTGCCCCCTGTTTCTTACGACACTGGGTAGGACCAAGCGGTTTAAGATAGACTGATTGGAGATTCCTTCTGTTTCTATCTCATATGTGTGGAAGAAGAGAGCTACTCTACGAAATTAGAGTACGGCATCCCCCAACAATGAAAGGACTTTCCCGCCATGATTTGAAAGGGGAAGTCTCTGAAATTTGAGTCACACTGAGGCTCATCGGGAATGAGAAACTCGATAAAATGTAGTACTTAAGGATGATCTAAGGGGAAACTAGAGATCGGACTCAAAAGACGAATCGAGGTCCCTAGAGATTACATCGCGATTTGCCACACACAGGCTAATCTGATGAAACAGGAGATAGAGAGGAAATCAGGAATTGGCTAAGGTTGCCGAGGTGATAAAATTTAGAAACCTCAGGGCACGTGTTCACAATCGTGTTCAGCGAAATGGAGATAGCGGCCAAGGCGAAGGAAGCAGGACTAAAGCTATTCTCCATGATAATCTTCCCAGAACAGATTGGAAGCGAGAGATTCTTCGAACTGATAACTTGCTTTTCCTGCTACAAGGTAGAAAAAACACCCTACCAGTGCCTGTCTAGACAAGAAAAACGCCAAGATCTGCTCCGAGTGCGCACAAACCGGCCACGACTGGATGTACTGCGTCAGTGATACGAAAATGTATATTAACTGCACGGATCCCCACCGGACCTTGAGTATGCCGTGTCCTGTCAGGAAGGAGCAACTAAAAAAGGAGAGATACGCAGCTGACCGACCGAATACCTCATAAGCTGCCCCTGCCAAGACCCATCCATAAGCCTACACAAAACCTGCCAACCCCAAATACTCCTGCAGCTCACCGATGCGACCCCTCCTAAATTGCTAGCATGCATTGTGTACGCGCATGTGATTAACCTAGCCAGGATGAATTAGATGCTATCTGCGAATGGCCTGAAAACCTATCACATTTCCGGATAATTTTCAGTCAGACAAAGTTCTCTCGCCAACATGCAACAAGCAAGCACCGGCAGAACCAGCCCAGCCAGCGAAAGAAACAAAAATAAAAACAGGAGGAAGAACTTAGAGCGATCGGACAAGAGCCTGCAGCCGACCAAGCACCTCGGCCTGCTACGCCCAGAGGAAACCCCAAAACAGGAGGAGGGCGCAGAACGACTACCACAGCAGGAAGAGCACGAGTTCGACGGAATAGAATTCAAACTCACCATCGCACTCAACTCCAACACCACTTAACAAAGAGAGATATCCCTAGAGGAATTGGCTACAGGGGTCAGAAGAGGAAACTTTAAGTGGTGTTACGACTCACTTGTAGACGAAGAGTCGGTCAATGCAGCTTTACTGTACGGCAACAACTTCAAGCTCTACGAGCCATCCCTCTATAAGAAGCTTCGCCTGGGCAGACCGTACAGCCAAAAGCCATCGAGCAGCTCGAATACACAAGATAGCAACTAGAAATAGTCTAACTATTCTAGTGTATAACGTGCAGGGGTGGCAAGTGGACAAACAACAGCTGTATAATGTCTATCGAGAAATGGATCCGGACATTCTTTTGCTGTCAGAATCTGGAATCAGGGACGACGACAAGCAGAAGATATTTGGATACAACGTTCTCTAAAAGAACGTCACAAAAAGGAGAAATTCGACGGAGATATGATAACAGTCAAGAAATATCTGCAGTACATACCAGGAAACCCAATGGACGAATAGTTTATGTCGATCATACTGAGATACTCTCTGGATGACATCGAGATGGGCGCAGGCTACCAACCTCCCCGCCGTCGATATTTTTCCATCTCTGACTTGTTCACTCTTTTCAAGAAAGAGCACTCAGTATTGCTCGCCGGGGAACTGAACGCCAGGAACAGAGTAGGGGGCTACACAACGGCAAACGCAAGAGGCAAGAACCTTGAACTCTTGGTAAGAAGGGATATTGCTGAGCGCATCGGGCTGGACTTCCCTACATTCTTGTTTACAGGGTCGGCTACCAAGCCAGATGTCGTTCTCATGAATCCCGACTTTTCCTTCCACCAGCTTGTAAGACCAGGACCACTGACGCCTATTGATCACATCCCCATGTTGATCACCATAGCAGCTGCTCCTATACCAGTTCCCGTTGCTCCCAGGAAAGACTTCTCGAAGGCCGACTGGGAAGCATACAGGAGACGTTTCCATTGGACCTCTCTGAAAAGCACATCGGAGGGAAACCTAGATTATGAGCTTAATACTATAAATGCCTGCATTTCCAACGGAGACGCAATTTCTATCCCGACAATCTCTCTCGAAATCACACTGCCAACAACCCCTACACAAGAGAGAGTGGTGCTTCAACAGCGCTTCAACGACGTCTACAACCGCATCCTCGACGTGGGCTACACTAGGCCCATGGATTTTCGATTCGTTCAACACCTCAAGAAATAGCTGAACATCATGCTGGCATACGAAATGAGGGAAAATTGGAACCGTCTAATTGATATTTTAGACACTGACAGGAATCCGAAGTCATTTTTGGGAACAGTCAACAGCCTAAAGGATAACTTCCGTACTCATGGCTCAACCGCAATTTCGCACAAAGGCACCAGAGCAACCACCTCTAGAGAGAAGGAAAGGCTGTTGCGAGGAGTCTGGAAAAACGTTTACAAAATCTCCGACGAAGAGGAGGAAAACTTTGATCTAGGCTTCGAGGACCAGGTTCTTGAGTACATGGAGAGGAGGGAGGAGAGGTTTGAGCCTTATGGAAACTCGAACCTCCACCGTCTTCACGGCAACTCACAAGAGGGGAACTCTATCATCAGTGCGGAATTGTGGGAGGCAATCGCATCGTTCAGGCCTAAAGCCCCATGGCTTAGTCAAATCACCATCAGGCACCTGAAAGAGGCACTCAAGAGACTTCGGACTAGGTTGTTGCACCTGCCCAATTCCTCCCTAGAAATGGGATATTTCCCGGATGGCCTACAAACCTCAAAAATTATTTTTATCCCAAAGCCTGGGAAGCCAGCAAACCGGGTGATGAATTTCAAACCCACCTCATTGCTGGAGACTATTGGAAATGTTTTTGAAAATATTTTTAGCAGCAGACTATCGAAACACTTGTCACAGCACGAATTCAGGAGACACCGGAGCACGGAGGAAGCCATAGCCCACATGCTTCAACACGCAGCGGCAGGTTGTGCCAACTAGGGGGTGCTTGATCGACGTCGTTTGCAGAGATGTAAAGAAGGCCTTTGACAAGGTCTGGGTTGAAGGCTTGAAATGCAAAATCTCGTGACTGAGACTCACACACAACTTCAAAAAAATATTCTGTAGCTATTTGACTAACAGGTAAGCTGTCATCGCTTTCGAGAAGTATACAGGAGAAGCCTTCGAGCTCTTGTCCGGTGTCACTCAGGGAGGATTCCTTAGCCCCACTCACTTCACTATCTTTATGAGAGACGTCCCTAAACCGATCGATAGAAGAACCCTCAACATTCAATACACGGACGATCTCCCCCAAATTGTGGTTCGCAGGACAAATTCGGCAAGGATGACGGCCAGAGCCACGACCGCAGAGGCTGAAAGAATCTCTGGGTTCTAGAAACGCTGGAAGATACAGACCAACGTATCGAAATTATCAGTAGCTGCAATAGAGAGACGTCGTTTCGTCACTCTCAATATTGAAGACGCAGAAATCGAATACTCACCGCACGTGTCCGTTCTCGGTTTCAAACATGCCAGTACTGGCATGAGCGGACATGTCAGCTCCAGGATTGGATACGCTAACACTGAAATAGACAAACTCTTTCGATTTATAAACCTTAGTACAGCGAATAAAAAGATGTTGTACACCAGTTTAGTCAGATCAAAACTGGTGTACTCTACTATACTGCTTAACGCGGCGTCAAGAAAAAACATGTCGAGACTCCAGAAGGTGAAAAATCGAGGCCTCGGGTTTATTACTAACTGTAGGTGGTATGAGTACCGGGCATCGAGGAGCCTCCATAAAGAGATTGGTCTAGAACCATTGAATACCTTTCTCTATAAACAAGGAGAGGACATATGGGCAAGACTAGAGGATATTGTTCCCATGGAAACTCTAGCGGCTTTTGACCCAGAGGCAGAGGGAGGAGGATGAAAAAGATACCTCCCGGGCACCAGGAGAGCGGGTACCGTACAAACATCTGATTTCTATAGTACAGTTTGATGTTATTTACTGCTTCCTGGTTACTTATACCAAGCACTAGGCCTTCGTGATGATGCTCGCGAATCGTGAGAAGATGCCGACAGTGTTGTGGCCAGTTACCTCCACGGCTAATTACAAGGAAATCTTGTCCACGAAAGACCTGCCTTGGGTTAAAAAGTTCACGAAGAAGGCTGACTACGTCTTTCAGCATAATGGTGACCCGGCCTACACGGTCAAGACTATGCAAGCGTGGTTGGGGTCGGACATGAACTTCTGGTCAAAGGACCTCAATCCCATCGACTACAATGTGTAGACGCATGTCGACCTCTGCAACCGCTTGTGGGCCAGCATGAGGAAGTACTTCTTCCGCAACGTGCATGTGGCCATCAGCTCTTGTCCCAAACTTCGTAATTTTTCCTTATTAAGCAATGTTTTAAATTAATTCCGGGTTTTGCTGATGTATCAATACCTAGATGGTGGTAGGTAGTGTACATTTAAATATCTCACGAGGATCACCGGCGTCTATGGTTAAATAGGTTGGTAAAGTTACGTACAAGTATTTAGAGGCGCCTGGGTGATTGATATATTGTGGCTCTTATTATGTTTGTTAGCGCTATTTTTAATTATTTGCTAGGTATTCTTCTGTTATTCCTTGTATATTCTCGTATTGCAGCTCTTTCTTTACTGCTATTGCTGCCCCATCGGATCTTTCTCTCGATGAGTTCGTAGCAATTATGTTGTAGTTCCAAATTCTATGTTTTCATTTTCTAAATTTCTTCCGTGATCTGAGATTACTATCACGCCATGTTCGATTCTTCGGAAAAAAATTCATATATTGCTTCTTTGCCTTTCGATCTGTTTGTATTCATCTTTATTATTTTTAATTTTTTTATTTCCATTATTCCCTTATTTTTTTTTTTTTTCTTCTTAGGTTAACTTCTAATGTAGCTAACGACTGTTTTTGTTATCTCTTCTTGATGTAGTATGTATGGGCTGGCAGAGGTAGCTGGAGATTTTGGAATTGATGTCCTTGTTGATAGACTTCGTTTTGATTAAGATTTTTTTTTCTGCGGGTTATTCGGGTGTTTAATGTTACCCGAGGTTTTTTCTGTTTCGGTTTTCTGGCTATTAGTTTCTTCGTTTTTTTTCCCTGTTAAACTATTTTCGTTTCCCTTAGCCCTATCTATTAGACCCTTGGTTGCATTTTATAATACGTTTATCTTAAAGATAGTTGTCTCTCAGCATATTGTTTAATGTTGATTCGTATTAAGCAGTGTTTCCAAGATCCATCATGTGCTTGCGATTGTAAAATACACTTAAATATTTTTTGCATTTAATGTAGCTTCAAGGTTTATCTCTGTTGGTGGGTTCTGCGGATTGCTCTAGACTATTGATGCATACGTATTTCTTTTTAGTGATTTAATATTTTGCAGTATTTAATGTTCCTTCTTCTTGATGACCTTTTCTTTTGAGGCACGACATAGCCATAATCATGTGGTTTCCTTTATACTTGCATTTTTTTGTTTTATTTTGGCAAGAACGCCAAAAGTCTCCTTCAATTACACATTCAGAAAATATGACTATATCTTTTTCGGGTAGTCATCATTGTATGATCCTCCATCGTGTAGCATCTCTTTGTATATGATCGAGGTGGGGGGGATTCGTATGGTAAATGTGAGTGATTCCTTTGTGAGTATCTTTGAGGCCATTTCCGTTGATTTCTATATAATATGAACACATGCGTATGTTCTTCTAAATTTGATTGCTTCTGATACTTTCAGCTTTTGTTGTCTCTCTTGTAATTCTTATTTAGTTTATAACATGTATGTTCTCTTATTCACGGTTCGATTTTTCTGAATATCACGCTTCTGTTGAGAGTAATCTATGGAAGCATAGAAGCTTCTAATTCCAATTTCTTTAGTCTTTTGTTCTCTACCGAGGAGAGTAATTGCTCTACAGCTTTATTTCCTTGGCAAATAACTATAAATCCCGTTGGTGTTTCTTGGCACGTGATGAGGGTATTTTCTAAATTGGGAGAAAATCTGTTGGGTGACCTCTTGGGACTTGCCTTACTTTTGTTTCAGTATTATTTTCATCGGATCTTAAAATTAGTGGATCTATCTTGCATGGGCGTGTTTTCCCCTTGCGCTCGAGGACTCTTTCTGAAAACGTCGCCTGCAAACGTTTCCCGTATCCAGTAGTGGGAGGAAGGTTACTATGAATCAAATGCCCTCCACTGGGCGCACACTCCCCGAGCACTCTGACTAAATACCTTACCCATATAAACTATCAGTAGTTATATGGGGGTATATAAATTACCAATTTATAGCGAGGTAACAAGTTTATAGCGGTAAGTTACCAATGTCATCTGTTCTAGAGGGTTGGTTACCAGTTTACAGGTGAATGATGAATGAACTATCTAACTCCAAAGATGATTCTTCGCGGGTAATTCAAGGTGAAGAAGGACTTTGAGAAAAGACGTAGCAAAAATATACTTTTATTCTAATAAGGGCCTATTGAAGAGACAAGCGGCACGTTAAAAGGTATTTGCTACTAACCAGCAGGTTTTCATATTCAACGCGAATTATTGAATTCTAGAGCGACAAGACTTAGGTGAATTAAAGATGGTTCCGTAACGCTAATATGGGAATTCCTAATAACAATGACAATAAAAATTACAATGCTTATTCCTTAATAATCAATAATGATAATTCTTCTCATTGCTCGCCTATATACACGGCTTTATTTCCAGGGGGACGTGGCCTAGAGTAGTCTGCGATACAAGCCTCTGTCGTTGGGCTCATTTGTCCCCCCTCTTGGGCGGAGTTACTGAACAGCTGTGTATTTACTATACTTACATATTTCAGATAATTTTAACTCTATTCTATGACCCGATTTTACAGAACTGTGTTATGATTTCCTTTGGTAGGAATTTGTGTTTACCTAGCTGCTTCGTAGACTCCCGTCTTCTGATAACTCTATCCCAAGACGTGAATCGTTTGTTTATTCGTTTCCTCTTGTTGACTTAGGTATCTTGACCTTTTATCCTTTTCTCGCGTTCGCCCTTTTTGTATTTCCCGCGCGTTAGGATTCAATGAGACCACCGCGCGTCCATTTTGTGGAGTTTTTTGCTGTGCCTATTGAATCCTGCAATTTAGTGCTAGGAGCCTACCTATTACAATACATTCTCCCTACAGTTACGTTCGTGCTGCTAGCTATAAAAAGCCCCATTTTCGAACCATAACGGACTCTCCTGCAAGGATTTGCTACACCCTAATAGGAATAGCCCTTTATAACATAACAATTTCACGGATGAGAAAAGCCTCAAGGGCCTATCAAAGGTCATCCGCATCCGTCAAAACCCTGCCACAAATTACATACATAGGATTGTGTCAGATCATGCTCTACAATACACATTTTAAACCACCCACAGGAATGCGTCAAAAACAAAAAACATCACCATCAAGGCTCATCAAAATAAAGAAATCACCCATAATATACAATAATAAAAAGCTGCATTGCAGGAATGAGTACAGAATACGACCCTACCTCCCCCCCCCCAAAAAAAAAGGTCAACCCTCCTTTCCAATTAATAATCATTCAATCTGCGCTTGTAAATATTTAAGTTTGGACTGTCTAGTCTTTCAGGTGGTAGACTAATCCAGTAATCTACCACTCTGTTGGTGGGAAAAGATACTTTTTAACATCCAATCTGTACCTTTGTTTTTTGATTTTCAAGTAGTGAAAATTAACTTGCCAAAATCAAACTTATCCATCCCAGAACAGATTTTAAAAAGCTCGATCATATCTCCCCTCACATACCTTCTTTCAAATGAGAACATATTTAGTACCCTTAGTCTATCTTCATATTCAAGGATATTCAGGGACGGTATTATTTTTTTTGTCCTCCTTTGTACTGACTCTAGCAGGTTGATATAATGTCTAAAATGTGGTGACCATGCTAGTATACAGTACTCTAAATGTGGCCGGACATACATATGTGTTGTAAATTGTAAGGACAACCTCTTTACTTTTGTAACATTCTTCTTAATGTATACTAGCACACTATTCGCTCTATTTTTTGCCTCAATACATTGCTTCAAGAACTTCAGTGTCCTATCTACTATTACGCCTTGCCTTTTGGAGGTTAAAATTTATATGCCAATTCTGAGCCTAAGCTAAATAAGATTATTAAGAAGAGCAAAATAGTGGCAGAAATTAATTTAGTTCAAGCTGATAATAAAGATCCAAGAAAATTCTTTAGCTACTATAAAATCAATAACAAATCTAACAGTAATAAAATAGGCTCTATTAAATTTGAGGAAATAGTAGAGGTTTTTAATGATCATTCTTTTTCAGTATTTACAGAAGAGAATCAAGATAGATTAATTGATGATAATTCTAGGTCACAAGAAGTGATGTTGAAAAACAAATATGTAATTAGGTAAATAATTAAAGGGCTTATATTGAAGTTAAATACCAGTAAGGCGTGTTTGGCCCTGACAACATTCATCCTAGGTTACTCAAAGAAGGTGTAGAGGGTATTGCAGTAGCTCTTGAGAAGATACTCGTATATACTAGATCACAAAAGTTTGGAGACTTACCTAGTGATTGGAAAATAGAGAGTATAGTGCCAATTTTTAAGAAGAGAAGTAAAGTGGACCCGAATAACTTTAGACCGATAAGCTTAACTTCTCTAGTTTTCTAAAATTCTTGAGAAGATAGTTAAGAAGGGGATTTCTGACCATCCAGAGAGTGGTAGGTTAATAAATGATGGACAGCATGGCTTTAGAAGAGGTAGATAGTGTTTAACAGATATACTGGATTTTATGGATTATATAACCAGATAATTAGATAAGGGAGAGAATGTTGATGTAATTTATTTAGTTTTTAGCAAGGCTTTCGATAAGGTTCCATATAAGAGACTAGTTCACAAATTAAAAATGCATGTGTGTATTCGTAGTTATACGACTTATATTTCTACATTTCACACACTCTCACACGTTGATATTTTGGTAGAGATTTTATCTATATATCTACCCTTTTGTACTTACTTATATATATATATATATATATATATATATATATATATATATATGAGAAAAACTCACAAAGTAGCGCGTGAGTAGAGCAATAAATGCAGAAAAATCTCACAGGAAAATGAAAGGCGGATTCCAAGTACATTCGAACTTGTTCAGCTCATTCTCAACGAATAATGAATTATTTTACAAAGGTGGTTTATATAAGAGACAGCAAAGCGGTGCCCCGCCCATATACAGCTAAAGGACACATAATAGAAAAATAATATCAGAAATATGTTTTAATACCGGATACGAAGATAAAAACTCTTCCCGAAGTTCCTACTGTGAAAAAAATGTAGACAAAATAGGTCACATGCTATGAGTACATATACATGCAATTATAAATACATTGAAATTAACAAAAGAAATACAGCAAATTTACGTAAATTAAAGGGCTAAGATTTAAAATGGACAATTTTGTTACAAATAAGCCTTTTATTTACAGGGTCCAGTTTAAAGACACCGGGGGATATATTGAAATTAGGCGAGGAATTAATGAGTGAACATTCAACAATATTTCCTTTAACATAGTCATCAGATTTATAAATAAATTATAAATTTAGCACTTTTACTTTCACTTCTTCTAATATTGTATTTATGTTGGGTCAAGCGTACATCAAATGATTTTCCAGTTTGCTCAAAGTATTGCCTAGGGCAAACTGCACAATCAACAGAATAAACCCCTCTATACTATTGTTATTATTTTGAATCAACATTTTGTTACATGGTAGACGAATATTTGAATATGACTGAAACATTTAAACTTTTCAAGAGGCGGAGGAGAAAGGAAAAGGACTCAGAAAACGGTAAAACAATAGAGTTCTTAAAAGTGTATGCGAGGGATATTTCAGTTCTATAAAATGACTATTTGTTAACCTAGGCACCCTGCAAGAAATTTTTAAAGGTAGCAAAGATTGTTACCTATTTCAAAGATCTTAGAAATCTCAAGATCTAAGTATTCCGGGCTGGTAACCCGCAACCCCGAAGATATATTGAAATAAGTACAGACCGTTTTACTTTATTATTATGACCTGAGTAAAAATGAATATAAGAACCATCGTTGATAGGCTTACGATAGACGGAAAATTTAAATCCAGATGGAGTCCTGTGAATTAGTAGATTTAGGAACGGGAGGACACCATTTTGTTTGAGTTCAAGGGTAAGTTTAATACAGGGAACCAGAGAATTTAGTTCAGTGAGAAAACCATCAAAGATGAGAGGAATGGAGATCAGATAAGGAGAGAAAAAAAAAAGAGAGCGAGAGAGAGAGAGAGACCGGTGGGTAACTTCCATTTGATAAGATGCCCTATAGCGAGCTTAATTGTAACATCCTGAGGTTCCGCAAGATGGCGTGATGGTCTAAATTCACTTCCGGCGCCGCTGTATTTACAAAGTAAAATCCACTTCCGGCGGGCCCGAATAAATAGTTAAGCGTTGGCCTGGGTAAGATTAGTATTTTGCCAAAGAGGACGGAACGCAGAAGAATTCTTTCTTTCAGCCTCCCTTACCTCAAGAGCCCGAAGATAAGAAAATTTAATAAAAATAAATACGAACTAGAAGGAGACTCCCACACTGCTTTTTTCGACCCAGCTTCTCCGCTGCGAAATATCCCTCGATCCCTCCTTTCGAGGCTAGCAGTGGTTGTTAGAAGACAGGTTGTATTCTTCTTCATAACTCTAAGCAGGCCGAGTACTAATCGGCCAAGTGCAAACCCAACTGTACAGTTGAAAAGCAATCGAGCTTGACGCTCTTACCCCCCCGCCCCTAGCCCTTCTCTAGAGTACAAAATCCTCGGGCGGCAGATCTACCCGGAATGGTAGTTTCGTTTTGTCGGTCGTGTAGTTTGTGTGCATGTGCTCACGTCTCCTGCATGAAACTGACGTGTGTAAACCTTTTGCCCATTTAGTTCTTTTGTATTTTTATGTTGTATCCATTATTTTATTTTGTTTGCGGTGTATTATAAATTATTTTGTTTCATCCAGTTTGTTATCCGGAACATCCTAGATATTTGATTTAATTCGGCCAAGAAAATAGTCACTCTTACTCGATTTAGTGCAACCCATGTTTAAAGTGCATCGTTCAGGGCAAGGCCAATCGCAGTGTCCTGCGGGTTTTCCACGTTCCCTTCCGAGTCAAAGGAAGCAAGTGGAGGTCAGGAAATCTAACCTGACCTACGACAAAAACCATTGACATCTTTAGAAGTATGCCACAAACAAATAATATCGTCTATATATCGGAACCAAACAAAAGCAAAATTGATGATTGTGGAGATTAAAGTAGTTTCAAAAAACTCCATATATTGATTAGAGAGGACAGGAGAGAAGCAATTTTCCTTAGCTAAACCAAGGTAAAATTTACCATTAAAAGAAAACTTGCAGTTTTTAGTACACATTGAGATGAGTTCAATGAAAATATAAACAGGCAAAGTTACTCAATTTACCAATAAGGAAGGGGAAAAGATCGTTTACTGGCAACATACATCGAAGCTAACAAGGGAGAAGTCATTAGAGTATGGAACGGAGTTGAGTTTATCAATAAGGTCGAAACTATTTTTAATATAAGATGAGAAAACCGCAAGAAACAGAAAAACAGGATAATTTTTCTTCGGAAATGTTATTTCCTAATTCGCAAAATTCCGTACACGAGTGGAATTCGAACCGTGCACACTGAGGCAGCGAGCAACCTCTTTGATCTTAATTAAACCGTCCCTTAGACCACTCGGCTACGCGGAGGAGAAAAAATCTTCCAAATAAACAAGCTTTTATATGAATCCATCGACCTTGCGAAGCGTACCTTAAAAGCTTAATTGAGATCAAAGCGGTTGCTCGCTGCCTCAGTGTACACGGTTCGAATCCCACCCTGTACGGAATTTTTGCGAATTAGGAAATAACATTCCCGAAGAAAAGAAAAAATATATATATATATATATATATATATATATATATATATATATATATATATATATATATATATATATAATATTTGGGAAACCTTAATCTCTTATAAACGAATTTAATCATCCTTAATATGTCAAGCATATTTTTGCGAATCCAGCTATATATAATTTAATGAACGGACGATGTTTCTATTAATATAATAACAGTTTGAATTTTAATATTTTTTCTTCCTTAATTGTGATGACGTCATAGTGGGGAAGAATCTTTGTTCAAAATTAGTAAAATGACATCACACTGTCTATAAAATTTTGACGAACTAGATTCGCAACATTTTCCCCCGTGTGCCTCTGTTTTGGATTGGAAAGCTTTAATTTATTACCTCTAGTTGATGTGAAGTAGATTTCGAACAACTCGTAAGAAAACTTCTTAGTGACCCTAATCCTCAATTGAAAATTTGCCTTGAGGTTATTTATCCAAAATCTGCTCTTCATTTTTGTTAGTCGTGAGGCGAAATGAGTGCTTGTTTTGAGCTTTCGAGTTGTTTATATTACGAATTAATTAAAAGCAATTCTAGGGTGTAGGTTGTAGATCTCCCACCCAAAAGGGGGCTATGGGGACAGGAGCTTCCCCATTGTTAGATAGGTACAAAAGGTTTGTATAGTTTCACATACTAATCATTTGAAAATTGAAGGTTAGGTTATGTACTATGCAGCTCACGTTATTTTCTGTGCGAGTATTTTTTGTGTTTTGTTTAAATCTTTTATTTGGCGGTTATAAGGCTAAATGCGGCAAAATCGAGGTTTATTCCGATTTTGACTGAATCGGGATAAAACTCTGTTCACTCGCATTTCGTGTTCCGGCAGCCAAAAAGAACATTTAAACAAAGCACAAAAATGCTGCAGGAAGAAATAATAAAATGTACAAAAAAAGTGATTGAGTTAAAGTTGTCGAATTTTGCTATACATTAACCGCAGCAATTTGTCTCGAGACTTATTGTAATCTTCCTATCTTTAAAATGTATTTAGTAGAGAATGTTGAAATTGTAGCAACTTTTCAATTTTCTGTGATGGCAAACTAGACGAGAAAATAAGGGAATCTATTGAAATGTGTCTTTTAGGCACATCAGCTGTTCCTTGAATGTCGTCTGCTTGGTGAGGAGGAACGACGCCCGGCCCCAGAAAAATATGAAAGAAAAATAAAGAGAATTCGGGGAAAATGCACAATAGGACGAAACATCTGGAACACAGGGTGAAGGTATTCATATCTGAGTAGGTGCAACTACTATTGTGCCCGCTACCCCTCCCTTGCAATCACGAACCGTTCCAGTATTACTGGTTGTTGGTGTAAAAAAAAAACACTCGGGGACGACCACCATCCCCTAACGAGGACCGCCCCAGGTGCCTTTCAGCTCACCAATGATTCTCATTCTGACCTACTTGTCCATTCATTGGTCTGGGAATTCGATGAGAGGGGTCAATGAGACTACATACAAGTATGTACCTACAGAATATATATAGAAGAAATTCAAAATTGAACATGATTCTACATAAAGATAGCCAGAAGACGCATCTATAGAGGGTATAAAAGTTGGTGTGACAAAATCGAGCGTTAGACCCTTATCAGTGGAGACTTCTCGCCATGCCCTTTAGCCAACAGTGTCGGGACATTGGGTGAAGATGATGTCATTGGTATTATAATTTTCGCCAGCATTTTTTTATCGTTATTAGCTGCCATTTATTTCTTTGGAATATTAAAGAATACTCTTCAAATACTCTCGATTTGATGGTATCAGTTTGACTGATTTTAAGCGCTATAACCTCGGGTAAAGCTCGTCAATGATAAAGGAGAGAAGGCGAATAAATTGTTGGCGAAAAACGTGATTTTTCACGTGACGCCACTTTTCATTGTGAAAAAAAACAGGAGATACTTATTTCAGCAAACGGAGAAGGCGGAAGAGAACACTCGAATAAGAAGAAACACAGGCGCTCACTGGGTTGATTAGAGATCCCTCTTGTTCGTTTTGAGCGAGGTAGCTCACTGAAGTGGCTGCTTTTTTCCAATTCTAAACCATAACAACGACAAGGTAAAGACTTGCAATTATGACGCCATAGCAGTAAACCCTACGGGAGAACTAAGCGACAGATATGCTATCGCGATCAAGTAGGGCATCAACTAACTAAGTCGTGAAGAAGTGGACGAGCCAGATATCGCTTTAGAAATAAAAATGGAGATATCTAATATCATAATAGCTACGGGATATCAACCTCCAAGGAGAAATTATTTGCCGATTAATAATTTTATAAACACCTTTAATAATATAAACCCGGTGATATTCATGGGTGATTTAAATGCCTCTTGTACAGGGAGCTCATATAGAAATAAAAACAGACTAAGGCACCTTAAGCACTGTTCACATGAAGCATCTGCCATCGACTAGGGAGTCATTAGCCAACTTAGGTAACAGAGACCACTGCCTCGAAACCGGACATCTGCCGGGGCAATAACTATCTCCCTTACAACTACTACACGCATCCGGAAGATATTCTCTGCACAGATCATTTCGTGACTTTCCCTACCATCAAACAGAGACCAATACAAATCCCAGCGAAGCTAAGAAAAGCATACCACAGAACGGACTGGGAGAGGTAACGAAGACAATTAAATAATTATATACCAGAAGCACAAGAAGAAGCAACTTTAGAAGATATAGATACAGAATTATAAAAAAAAATAATGAGCTCGATGCAAGCAGCAGACGAAATTGCAATAGCAATATGCGGCTAAAAGACGATTAAGACTTTTCCTGAACGCCTGAAAAGGTTCAAAAGAACGGAAGAATCGGTGAAATCTCGGAAGAAATTAAAGGAGGGGCACAACGCGGGAGCTACATTCCGAAATAGAAGGAAAGAACGAGAAATGACTATGGAAATAAATAACGGAAAAGCAAAGTGAACATTGAAACGAAACAATACGAATGATTGATAATGATGCACCTGTAAAAGAATGTTGGAGAAAAGTTAATCAAACGAAAGGCAAGGCTGCAACAAGAAAAATGAAAATACAAGACAATCAAAGAAACAACAGAAGACAATGATAAAATTGAATAGATATTCAGTGAACATTGGAAGAGGATTTTCCACATAAGCGCAAAGTAAAACGAAGAATTTGACATCGATTTAGAGCACAATATTCTAGACTCCCTTAACAAGGAAATCCATAGAACACACACACACACCACTTTGTACATACAAGGAAAGATTCCTCCCACGGTATCGATACGAAGATTACCAAAGGGAGAAAGACCATATTTTCGCTCTTCAAGTAGAAAGCACCAGGAAGATCAGGACTCACCAAGAATAATTACGAAGAAGCGCCCGACAACATACCTACTAAAGAAAATTACAATAGTACTGAATGCCTATCTTAACGCAAGCTACTTCCCAGTTGTTGTTTTTTCGCAACCCGGAAAACCACCAAAACAAGTTGAGAGCTACAGACCAATTTATATACTCTACTTTATCTGGGCGGTATCTGAAATAATAAACCAACGACTAAGTGAGTATCTGAAGGCAATTGAACTCCTAAACAGGTACCAGTTTGGATTCAGAAAGAAATGAACCACAGAGATGGCCCTCACGGTCATTACTGAGAAAATCGCTAGAACTAAAAAGGAAAAGTCTAGTGTTGGTATTGTTTGCAAGCACGTACCAAAGACATTTGGCAAGGTTTGGACAAGAAGATTTCAGTATAAAATCCTACAACTATGAATAAAAAAATAGAAAGACTACTCTGTGACTATGTGATGAGATCATAAACAATCAAGGAGAAAAGTTTAAACTTGAGGCTGACCTTCCGAAAGGAGGGTCTATGAGTCCATTGCTATATTCACTATACACCTCAGACATTCCACTACCCTTCGCTGAAGGCTGCCTTAACATTCAGTTCACCGATGATGTGACGCAACTTGTCGTATGCGAAAACAGGTATGGCGATATGCCAGCAAGATTCACAGCAAAAGAGATAAAGAGGATTAATGAATACGAAAACAAGGGTTACTGACCAAAGTCGCGTTCTCTCAATTATTCTGATTTATGATCTTACGACCTTTAAAACTTTTAATAA
The DNA here is from genome assembly GCA_963969495.1 of Ceratothoa steindachneri. Lineage (NCBI taxonomy): Eukaryota > Metazoa > Arthropoda > Malacostraca > Isopoda > Cymothoidae > Ceratothoa > Ceratothoa steindachneri. The sequence goes on along the minus strand of OZ018318.1, from coordinate 136,379,403 downwards.
TCCCTGGACTAACCTTTGGAGGACCTTGGTAATTTTATCTTTCGACAGAGAATGTGAAACAACATAAGGATTTCAAATTTCGTCAGAATCGGCCAAATAGTTATGATGTTATTGCCAAATAATTCCCCATGTTAACCTTATGAGTACTTTAGCAATTATCTCATTCGAAAGAGAATGTAAAACAACAGGAGGGTTTCAAATTTCGTTAGAATCGACCGAATAGTTATGATGTCATTGCCAAAACAAAATATTTCCCGGACTTTCAAATTTCGTTAGAATCGACCGAATAGTTATGATGTCATGCCAAAACAAAATATTTCCAGAGTTAAGCTTGGGAGGACCTTGAGAATTATATAATTCGAAAGAAACTGTAAAACAACATAAAGTTTCAAATTTCGTTAGAATCGGCCGAATAGTTACAATGTTATTACCAAAACAAACAAAGCAAAATGGGGACTGACCGAGATAGTGAGATGAATAGCCGTGCGCGACTAAGCGAAGGTGACTAAAAATCGAAAGAAAAGTACGAAGGGGTACAAGTTTAAGATAGAAAAAAAATCTTAGAGATATATACGTTGTCGAGAATTGTGACTCCCTACTTTCTTTTGTCGGAGAATTATTCTTCAACTGTTGGCCGTTTAACAATTACTCTAATACTATACCTCTTTTTGTCAAAGTATTTATATATTTAATGACTTTAGCGAGTCGAACAGACAGTACTACTTCGGAAGGGAAACAATTCCTCTATTGGCTGAGTGGACTCTTTAATTACCGTATTATGAGAGTACCACAGCGTTTAATCAGTTTTAAGGAAAGAGCCGGTCAACACTTAAGGATCCAGTGAAACACCAAGAATTAACCAAAAATATATATCTTTTTAATTTATCAATTAACTCAACTATTTACTCTAAATTCTATAAGTTTAACATGGTTCGCAAGAATTGAATATTGGACTACTCCTGACCCGAGCCCAGATCAAAACAAAGTAGGCCTCACCTCAACAAACCAATTGCCAGATAGCTAATTTGTGGAGACCTTTCAGTACAGCGTTAAGCCACAATTTATGTTCCACTAATCTAACTAAAAATATGACAGGAGTCACTAAATATTATATCTCCTTTAGTTAGCTTGGGTACAGCATTAAAATCCTACTTAATCAAAACAAATATATATAGTCATTCGGACTTACATGACCTTGAAAGGAACAGGGGTTGACGGATGTCGCTATATTGGATTTTTGACTAGTTTTCGCGTTGTAGTGGACGGAGGGTGGTTGTCCCGGAGACGGTAGAAAACGATGTCTAATTCTTCTTATAACTTTATCTATCCGGTTATAAGTCTAAAAGACTGAGAGAGGAGTTGTGCTCTCTGGCTCAAGGAGTATTCTTCTTGGTAGCTCTTGAGTTCTTCTAGTATCCTAGTCTACTTTTCAGGGTTATCAAACTGTGTTTTGGTATACGAGGTGATCCCGTAAGTAATTAAATGGGACTTACTTGGGGATTAATTCTTCTTTTCTCAAAATTACTGAGATTACGATTTGAGAGTCCCTCAAGGGTGAGCGGATCTTCTTTTGTCTTGCTCCCGAAATTCCTGTTTGGCACTTAGGAATTGTGATCCAGCCAGACCTCTTGCTAAGTGTGTGAAGGATAACTCTGTATGGCCCAGATAAGAAAACGAGACGAACTTTTAAGTCTTAGAAGTCGAGTTCGGAACTGGGCGAGGGACTGATCACAATAATCTACTCCTCTAGAAGTCTCTACCAGAATAATAATCTTCTTTATTTCCTTACGGTGCTTATTTATAGACTGCAGGCTGCCCCACCTACGGGGGACGGGGTAATGCCACTAAGGGGAGCGCGAGGGGGGGTGGGGGTGTCACCGCGGAGCGCAGGTCTTCTTCTTAATGAGAGGCACCGACAACCGTCACATTATTTCTCCTCGGTGGTCTTTTTGATCTGGCACCGCTCTTTAGGCGCTTTAACTGCGGGCCTCCTGACCTCTTAGGTAATTGGAGAGCTGCTTAATGGCCTTTTGCAGCTACCTTGGTCCGGCAGGCCGACTCGACTACCCACTCGGTAGTGAGATCAGAGCCCTTCGGCAGTTTGACTGTTAGTCACACGACTAACGTTCTCACGCCCCTCATCTTCTGGTACGTTTCTCTCGCTCTCTCCGAATAGGGACTTTAACATATATGTCCTCTTGGCCCTCTTGGTGACGTTATGTTATAATTCCTCGACATACGTTGAAGAAGAAAGATACAGATATACTAACGAAATCAAACGAGACTAACGATAACCAATTCCGGATGCGTCAAGCATGTAACGGAACGAGTCAACAGAGGAAAAGGACTGAAACTTCTTTACATGCTTAGATCACTCAACTGGAAAAACAAAAAGAAGATATACCAAGTCCTTGTCCAGTCAGCAATGGTGTATCCAAAATCAAATATTATTAAACTACAAAGAATTCATAACAAGGCAGCATTAATAATCACAAACAAAAGAATAAGAAAAATGAGAAGACAACGCGACATTCATAGAAAACGTCAAATGAAACTGATGAACAAAATAATTGAGGAAAGAGCAAAGAAACGAATAAAATGATCCATGGGGAAATTTTAAAGGAGACCACGGCATTGATAGCACAGAGGGAGGAGGGAAATCTTACCCCCTCTTCACACCTACGCAGCAAAAATTGACCAGGAAGAGGAAGAAATTTACACTTGAAAAGTTTAGAACAATAAGTAAAGAGGAGAGTGGGTTAACATAAACTTTTCTTCTAACAGCTTTTCAAATATATTACAAAAATAAACAAGGGGGAAAAAAGTTACTAGAAAGCTGCACCAGCAGTAGTAAGTATAAAAACAACGGTTTGAATGCCTAAACAGAACAAATATAATACAAACACGAAATAAAGAAGAAGGAGACTCAGGCAACAACTCACTCAAACTATCTATTTTCAAACTTGACTGTGGTGTTACAAAGCGGAAAGAGATTAGCCGGACATCCATGCAACCTAGCATTCATTTGCAAACTTACAACTTCTTTCCGTTTCTCTCTACATTTTTCCTTTATTCTTTACACTTTACGCAGGAAAGGGCACAATAGAAAAAAGAATCCTTACAGGGTGTACACACCGTGGTTCGGAACCCGAGTAAAGTTGTAGGTCCACCGACTAACTATGTTAACTGTCAAATTTACTCCTTCATTTCAAGCTCTGCTATCTGTATTATTTACTCTTCCTCCTTTCACTGACTCTCTCCTCACACCTCTCCTTTCATTTTCATTTCATTTCTCTCGATTTAATTACAACTTTGGAACAAATTCAGAGCACCTTTATTTTATCCTTCCATTATATGGATGGAAGAGTGGCACAATTTTTAAGATAAACATCAGGGGAGTTTCGAGGCCATCGATCCAATATTTCATTAGGTTGTGAACTTGTGTTTCGAGCCATTTAGTTACCACTTATGTACATATATTGAATGGCAGGGTGATCCATTAGGCTGGAAAATGCAAGGATCTTGTCTGATTTACTCGTAGCAGTTTGGGTGAGAATACATATATGTATGAGAGACTCTTTTGACTAAAAGCACCTCTTACATAATGTATGAGAGACTCTTCAAAAGCATAGACTTCAGGAACAAAATTACTTGAATCGACTCGATATATATTTTCTATGAAGGAAATACAGATTCCTTCGCCTTCTAGCTATGGCCGGCTTTGTCCTTATATTTAGTTGAAGTAAAGTCTGAGGATGACTTTTATAAACAGAAATATTTTCCCGAGGTATTCTGAGATCATTTGGTCCCATCACATTGCAGCCATCCTCAGTTTCCTCACCATCCTGATCAACGATTCTTTTTCTAGGGAGTTTATTCCCACCTATCTCCAAGCATAACAATGTGAGGCCCAAAGTGAAGAAGCTAGATCGTGAGCCATTCGTTTCCACCCCCACCTCCCACCGGAATATCCCTATTTGGATGGTGAGCAGGATCAGTAGTCTCGCAAATCATTAGTACTTGATAGAACTTCTAGAAATCTTGATTTTGATTCCAGAGTGTGACATCTTGCACGGCTTAAAGGAGGATTTTATTTTTTAAGATTCTCTTCTCTCCTTAGTTTTTTCTACCGTTTGTTCGTTGATTTGTTATTCACCCTCTTTCTATCGTACACACACGCATAGATGCACACAGACTCATGCACAAATCGATAAAGAACTGTAAGCCGGCAGCGTCTCCATGGTAGAAACTGGGGGGATTTGAGGACGCATGCGTATGAGGTCTCTTGACGTTGGCGAGGTGTCTGCAGCAACCGAATTCTTCGATTTCATTTCCACGCACGACACCAACAGGTGCATTTTACGGTTCATTTTAATTTGTGATCATCACTTTGCTTATAGCGTATCTCGGTGTCTCCAATCAGTAAGTATTAGTGATTCGAAGGGTTGAAAGTGCCTCTCAATGCTCGCTCTGTTCTTTTGCAGTGTTGAATTTGAGATTAAAGTGTGGGCGGGGGGGGTTCTGAAGTCTGGAGTAGTGTGGCCTGTAATGAATAACACGAATATTTTAACATTTTTATAAATTTATTCTTCATTATATATGAGACTATTTTGGTGTAGGTTTTTCAATGTCACCCTGATCGAAAGTGTAAATGCATCGTTCACTGGCTATTGTTTAATCATTTTCCCTAAGTTCTAAATGGCTTAGTAAAATTTGAATTAAACTTCCTCTCCTTTTTTTCTGCCTTTGTTCATCTTTCTTTATCTTCCTTTATTTATCTTTGAATAATTTTTTTGCTTTTGTTTATCTTTCTAAAATTAGAATCCTTTTTTGCGTGTGTCATCTGCATTCTGTCTCCTTATTATTCAACTCTTTTTGCCCCTTTATCTCACTGTGGCATCCAACCTCGTACCACCCAAGTGTTCACCAACAGCGACAGGATAACAACACTTACTTTCACCCAAACTTTCAACACCAACTTGGTATTTCTTCTCTGATTTCGGCCCACGCTCTGTCCTTCCAGGGCCCCATTGTCTACCCTGTAGGCGAGTGTCAAGTGCAGCATGGGCGCTTGCCACAGCTGACATATGGAGCGTTGCCTTCATTCCCAGCCTCAATGCTCACAAATCTATCCTTACAAATATTCCGCGGAGATGCCCTCGTTGGTTTTGGCTTTGAAGTAAAAAAAATTTAAAACATCCAAGTGTAGTATTTTTTGCAATCGTCACATCCAGATCACTTACTACCACGTGACTACAAACGTGCATTGGTTTTGATCGTCCCTTAATTCAGTCAGAGAAGGCAAAAAGGGACTAATGCAGTTAGATAAAGCAAAAGAAGGACTATTGCAGAGAAATGCAGTTGAAAAAGGTAAAAGAAGAACTAGTTCAGTCATGGAGGGCAAAAAAAGACACTTGAGGTTAGAGAAGGCAAAAGAAGGACAACACTAATTGGGGAAGACAAAAGAAGGACTACTCCAGTCCGGAAAAGCTAAGGGATAACTACTGCAGCCACTGAAGGGAAAGAAAGGAATACTTAAGTCAAAGAAGGCGAAAGAAGGACAACTGCATTTGGAGAAGGCAAATAAAGGACAACACGAGTTGTATAAGGCAAAAAAGGACTACTGCAGTCAAATAAGGCAAAACAATAACTATTGTTGTCAGAGAAGGCGAAAAAACGACTGCAGCAGTCATAGAAGACAGATGAAGGACTACCTCCGTCAGAGGAGGCGAAAGAAAGGCAACTGCAGTTGGAGAAGGCAAAAGAAGGATAGCACTAGTTAGAGAAGGCAAAAAATAACTAGTGCAGTCATAGTCGGCAAAAGAAATCACAAGTAAATTCGTGAATCATTTTTCGCAGGTCACTCTATATAGCAAACCGTGCAAAAGAATGTCAGCATTCGGACCATGAATAAGATTACAAAACCTCTACGGGTTCTAAACGAATTACTGCTGATATTTATTATTCTAAACTGAACAAACATAAATATCAAAAATAAGTAATAGGAAATACTACTACTATTACTAATAATTATTATTATCCCAAGCGCTCTGTCCTCTTCTTCGGTGTTTGCTCGTGCAGAATTTTGTAATATGCTTATTGTATTTTCAGTGCTTGCCGTTTGTTTGTTTATTTTGCTCACAAACCGTTGACAAATAATTCTTTATCCGTGCTAGCTTTACTCCACCTAGTTTTAGAAGGCCAAAACTTACTGATGGAATTTGGATTTACTTTTAAAGTTGAACCTGAGCTCCGCGTGCCCCCAAAGAGTTGTAGGTGTGGCACTTTTTGGCAGGCGTGCAATATGTTTCCCACCTTTTGACTAGGTCGTTTACTGCTACCGATAAAATACTTGGTCTCTCTTCTTCAAATGCCAGTACATTAATTAACTTTATGACCATTTGACGTCTTTCGAAATACCTTGCACACTTGGATTATATAAAATTCGCTCCTCATCTAAAATTCTTTTTGAAAGGTCACTCGACAGGTTAGGGGAAATAAAATTCAAAGTAAGAAAGAGAAAAAAGAAATATCCGTAAAGAAACTGAAAATTCTTATTAAGCAAATCTAACATTTTTACTCAGCATCAAACATGGCGAACATTTTTAAAGCCTTACTAAATATAAATAGTACATCCGAAGTGCAAAAGAACTATACTGCAGCAGGATTAGAATAACGAAACGGAATGGGTTAAAATAAAACTCAAAGATTTGAGCGACATAGGAAAAAATAATACCAAGAACGGAAAGCATTATGTAGCATATTGATCAGTAAAATGACTATTGGTTACGAGGACAGACCTTGAACAAAAGTAACAAGGTTCATACAAAAACGAGTATATTCCAAGCACTCTCAGAAACCACATTCGGCCAATCATAGGATCCATCATTTAGCTTTACAAGAAGTGCATCCACTCCTCATTCGTTTATGCTTCTCTGACCTCAAATTCACGTCCATTTGAGGCCACCCAAAACTACGAGTATCTATCTACCTAAAGAAAGCACTCCGCCTCCTCGCAACGGGAGGAACCCCAACAGTACAAGTAACCGTCTACACACACACACACACTGACACATATGTCGTGCACATAAAACACCATCTTGACAAACGCGAAACGCAATTCCTCCATAGGACACGGCACCCGAGCCACCCATTCGATTGCATGTCTTGATCCAGGCCATTTTCCACGAAACATGCACAAAGGGCCAAAAATATACTTCACCGAGATACTTGAGTGGATTGTATCACACCATAATCAGGGCCCTATTACCAACCATAGATTCCACACACACACACGCAAATAGAATCCAATCTCCAAGTCGAAATCACCTCCTCTTCACCGCCATTTTACCCAATATCGATTGGGAACAAACACACATCCTTTCCACGTCACTGGCCGCCACCCAAAACTATCTATCTCTTTATCTATATATATATATATATATATATATATATATATATATATATATATATATATATATATATATATATATATATATATATAACTGAAATCACATGACACATGATATAATAAATGCATTTATAGTCACAAAGAAATGAAAATTGGTATCATAACCCCTTAGAAGTTACCTTCGTTAGTGTTGTGATGCCAATTTAATTTTGATTTCTTTGAGACTATAAATGCATATATATATATATATATATATATATATATATATATATATATATATATATATATATATATATATATATATATATTTATTTTAATACATAGTGGGTCCCTTCTTTTGCTTTAAATACAGCAATCATTCTTTTAGGCATGAATTTCACCAAAGTTTCACAATGCTTTCCCCACTAAGTTGAATTTTTAGTCGCGGGCGACTCTATATCTCACTATGTCGATTGGTTGGTCGGTCCCTGTTTTGCGTTTTTTTGTTTAGGTAATGTCGTAGGTCAGGTATGAGCTCCCTGACCTTCACTTGCCTCCCTGACTGCAATTGGACCCCCAGCCAGATTGGAGTTAGATTTCAACCTCAGATGACGTTAGAATACCCTACACTATACTTATATATTCACCGAACAAGTTTCGAATACCGCTGGACATAAACTGCAATACTGTATAAACTATGCTAATGGAAATCATCTGCCTTTCCCGTGCGTGTCAGATTAAGTAGGCCTCGAAAGGCGTGAGTTTGCCACGTCTCGCTATCTTAGGGTTATAAGCGGTCGCTTGCTTCGCCAAATAACTCTAAAACTTGTGACATCATGGTGGTATAAGTTGTGGAGTCATTTTTCCCTTGCATTAACCCCCCCCCCCCTTCCTTCCCCCTCCTGTCCCTGATGAAGATATGCAGCCCCATATCATGATAGAGCCACCTACATGTTTCACATTTTGTACCACACAAGCAGAATGAAATGCCTCGCCAACACCTTGTCTCACATTGCTAACCCCAGAAGTTCTGAAAATCTGCAAAATTTTACAACAGAGTTAAATTTTCAAATAAATGGAATTCCGTAAATTGCAGGTAAAACAATACAATAGTCTTCCTTATATACCTTATAATTACTTTCATCTGACCGGATAATTTTAGACCATTGTTAATGTGTCCAATTCTTGTGATCTTTGGGCACTAAAGACTTTTTATTTATGTTGATCTTAGATATCTATCGCTTCATTCTGGCCGTGCAAAATTTTAGTCCTTGATATTTAAGGCTCTTTCAAATTGTTCCGGGAGATATTTTTTTAAATTAAATCTTTATTGACCTTTTCCTTGCAAGTTTAAAAGAGATTTTCTGAAATTTTGTTGTGAAGCCTAAATGAGAGAGCTGTCTTCTGTCGGTCTTGTAAGACGTTTGGTGCCACTTCTCTTCCTTGATACACAGCTCTTAGTCTCTTGAGGGTCTTTTTTGGAATAGCTCCAGCAGCGAATTAGGCCTTCGAGGCTATCACACTATTAAGTTTAAGCTATTTCGTTCGAGGTTCGTAGTATAAGTACAGTCTGCAGGTTAGGTCAGGTTAGGTTAAGTTAGGTTAGGTTAAGTTAGAGTAGCTTAGATTAGGTTAGGTTAGGTTATTTTGGGTTGGGTTAGGTTAGGTTTTAAATCAAAGGAACTGGTGCCAACTTCTTGCAGAATGTTTTTCCAATCAGTTGTGTCTTCTGTTGATATTTTAAGCTATTTATCGCAAAACAAATTAGTAGATGTCCACCCTTTGCACCATGCATGAATGAACTAAGCGATTGTCTTTAAAGATAATTTCATCCTGGTAAATATTAAGGGGATACTACATTCATTTTTTCAACTTTATACTACGTTAGATTATCATATAGGTAATTACAGCTTATTAAAAGCCCTTTTATTTCTACAACGCCGTTTTTTGAGATACAGGGGGTTATTTCAGACTCTCCCCCCATCCTTGAAACCTGATATCATATAAATCGCTATAGAGTTACTAAATATTAAGCATTCGAACTCAATTCGCGACAAAATAAGGCAGTTATGATTTAGTTATCATTTGAAATCAGTTTTCTTTAGTTCCATTAAAATTTGTGTTAATGTTGGAGATAAACAGTCTCTACCTAGTTTCAGAAATGGTAGGACTTACGCCGTTCTCTATGCAGTAGTGTAGAATCCCTGGATGCAAATCCAGTTCAAAATATCAAGTATAAGAGAGATTCCGTACGGGGATTGAAATGCCCGAGAAGGTCGTATCAGATATTATCTAGGCCAGGAGACATAGTGCTGGAAATACACATATGCCAATATGCCCATGAGGATTCAATGCGCGCATGACGTAAAGTTCGCTGGCGAATGACTCTAGTTCGATTTCGGTCAATTAGGCTCTGAAAAGTTGAGTTCCGGCGGAAGCGCGAATGGCGCTTTTTATAGTCCTCCACTACAGGGGTGCAATCGGCATTCCACCATGGGACTGATGGTCTGCCCAGCCGGGACCAAGTACGAGTAATTGCGGACTCTGCAGCATCAACCACTAAACAAGAAAAATAATCTATAGCTGCATTAATATCTACAAAATCTACAGTTTGTTTACTGGTGAAGGAAGCGTCCTGGAAGTTTGATAAGTTAGCCCTTACAACATTCCATCTTGGAGAATATGAAGGGGATGTGCAAAGGATCGTGTCTTGTGTCTGGCATTAAAGCTACCGAGAACTAGAAATGGGCTAGGAAGCTGATATAAAAGATCTAAAAACGGAGCCCTTGAAGGTGGCTCATCTGGAGAAATATAGATTGAACAAAAAGTATAAATTTTATTCGTAAGATGAACACGAGCTAAGACTGCTTGTAGTGTATGTAGTCCGCAGAATTTAAGGTGTGCAAAAGTGGTTAATGCTCACCAGGAGCGAGATACCACAATTGGCCACCCCACCAGGGGATGGTAGAGTGTTAAAAACAGTGAAATGACAAAACTTGGGGAAGAGGGGTTTCCCGAGTTTGGTTTCCTGCAAGCATATAACAGAAGGTGATATTTTAGATGCTAAAGAAGAGAATTCCTCCCATTTGGGAAGGATCCCCTGACACTTCCATTGAAGAATTACTGCCATCACTCAGACCGTGAGAGACGACGGTGAGGATAGTGCTGGGGACGGAGGAGCCCTCACGAACAGGTGCCGTGCGAGAAGAACCCGGCACGGGCGTTATAGAAATGGTCTCAGAAAGACGAGGCAACCGCGATTTAGAGGGGCAGAGGCTAGTATTGCGGGAGATAAGTTTGTTTCGACAGACTAAAGTCAGTGGATCATGACTGAAAGGAAGAGGTAGAGACAAGAGAGATATGGGGGTATTGTTACTCCCAGGGGGAGGAGGATGATCGTTCCTACTGGTGGGTGTGCAATCCACATCTGGAGGAAAGTTTGAAGTAATTATGGAGGGTTTCAAAGGAACAGGATTAACAGAAAGGGGTATGGTCTTAGTCGGAGGGAAGTGGTATGGATAAAGGAGGGTTGGAGGTATTGTTACCTTCTGGAAGGGGGGTATATCATTATGATACAGCGTAGGATGGTGCTGCTGCATCCCGGGATGATGACGGAACAGATAAAGTAGTGTACGGGATACAGGGGAGAGCGGGACAAGAGTCCGCTGCCATGCGTAGGACATCAGAGAACCTGATACCGGGGGAATTGAATTTATCCCAGACTAGTCTGGATAAATGGTTGCAGAAATGACCATGGTAGGCCTGCGAGTAATCCACGCATGCAAGGGGGTAGCGGTAGGCAGTGTTCACATGACCAAACATATGGCAGTTAAAGCAGTGTCTTGGATTAAAAAGTAACTCCCTATCCTATTTTAAAATACTAATAATTATTTATATTTTGTAATATTTTTTCCATTTTTTTGTGTATGTTCCTTGTTGTTTTCCCATATATACAGGGAGAAGATCTTCGTATTACCTCTGAAAAAATTTAGAATCGGCTCAAATTAACGTTATGATATGGAATGACTTCGGACAGGATTGTGAGTTCCTTCATTCTTCGCGATACCACGAATGCCGAAAGGTACCTCGCCATGCTGTAAGATGAAATCTGGCTAGTTATTAGTATTTAGAAGAATATTGAAGATTTTATTTTCATACAAGATGGCGTTCCTCCACATTTTGTTATTGTTGTTCGTGAATGGCTGAATGCCCACTTTCCTGGCAGATGGATCGGTCGTCGTGGTTCGAATGAGTGGCCAGCTAGAAATCCTGACTTTACACTCTGCGCCTTTTTCTTTGGAGTTGGTTAAAGGAGCAAATGTACTTTAGCAAACCAACAACTTTGGAAGAACTTGAAGGGCGAATACGCGAAGTTATGTCACTTTTCAATCACCCTGTATAGGGTTTGACTGTTATTTGTAGGTAACCCTTCTTAATATGCATTGACGGTCTACCTCTGAGAAAAACGGCTCTGCCGCGAAAAAGCGAGAACTAGAACGAGATCCAAAGCACGAGGAGCAGAAGTTGAACACTAATACTAAGTAGTTATGTATTTATTTTTCTCCATATACTACTATATATTATTTATTGGGGAGGAGGCAGTCTCGCACAGAGCAGAACCCACCCGATGCGCACTATCGAAGGATGGGAGGGTCACGGGCACGCATCAACCAGCGCCGTCGTTTAAGAAACGGGTGGCTGCCTTCGGGATTTTCCCTTCGAGGGCGCAAAGATTATCGCGCTAGGCAGCCGCGGTCCGGGCACCCACAAAATTCAACTCAGCGCGGTTCAGCCACGGAACAACGCACTCCGGTGAGGCAGGACCGTTGCACAGAGACTGCAAAAAATACGAACTTAAACCTAGAACACGCACTAACACTTACACATTCATTCAGTCAAACACTACAACCGCCCACACACATACATTCATGCGCAATCGACCACACTTAAGAGGAACAGATAAGAGGAGAAGGATATAGAGGGGCACAGGAAGAGACCATGAATAACATAAAAATTATACCATAAATAAAGGTCGAGGAGAGAGGTATAGTAAAACTCCCATTCACAGTCCACTCTAATAAGCGGACTGAGCCCCCTCTCCAACGACAAGGAAGGAGCACTTCCGCGGCGAGCCTCTGAAAATACCGTGAGCATGGATGAGATATTTACGAGGGGCGGTTAATAAGTTTTGCAATTCGGATATAAGGAAACGAGATATGAGGAAAAGTGTTTTATTATTTTTCAATATAACTACCCTCGACTTCAATGCACTTGCGCCACTTTTCCCTGAGGCTTCGAAGTCCCGACAACCAGAAATCTGCCAACTGCTGTTCAATCCACTCCTGGACGGTGAGCTGGACATCTTCATCGTCCCTAAACCAGCGTCCACGCAGTGCAGCCTTGAGGTGGCGAAATAGAAAGTAGTCGCTAGGGAGAAGATCTGGACTGTAGGATGGATGGTTGAGCTCCTCGAATCCGCACTCGTGCAGGGCAGCTTGTGCAACTCTGACCTTGTGGACTTTGACGACGTTGAATTTGATCATGGGGCGTGAGATTTCGTAAAGTTTCTAGGGACCCAACGGGCAGAGACCTTGGTCATGGCCAAATTGTCATGGATGATGTTGTTGGTGTACACTGCAACCATGCGTTCATGGATCTCTTTTGCATTCTTGCCCTCCTTGGCCAAAAAATTGATCACTGCGCGGTGCTCAACCTTCTCCCTTGTTGAAAAATTTGTGACTGACGATCTGCGATCAGCTACTACTTCTTAAATAGACGAGGCAGGAGCGTGCGGTTGCAGGTCTTGACTTGTCATAACTTGTCCTAACACCCCCACAAAAAGGCATCCCCCTTCCTCTGTTTTGCCCTACCAATTCGCCAAACATATTGACCGCCCCTCGTATATCTAACTAATATAAATAGATTCAATAATGGGATGTTTTAGAAGAAATTTAAGTTTGCTAATATGTTTTCTTTGGTGGTTGTATTTGATTCGTATAATTTTTTTTTACCTTCTGTATTGCTTCTAAAATAGGATGCAGAAGAAAAGAAGAAACAAATTCTTTGCAAATACCTAGATATACATCAATTATGAACACTTGCTAAAATATATAACGTGGTCGCGGGACGTGACAGGACACGAACAGCGTCGCCTCATTTCTCCAAATTTGAGGCATGCTAATTATAATGAATTCATCCTGCTACAAATGGTTTATTTTGTTCTCATTTTGTGGCAATGAATCGAATTTATTTATTTATTATAAAATAAATGTATTATAAATAAATAACTTTAAAATATAAAAAAATAGCCACCTAACAACTGTCCATATCGCAACTTTACTTTTTTCTCTGGAAGGAGAAAGTAGATAATAAGCAATGTTAAAACACTCGTTTCAGACTTGTTTAAAAAAAATTCAGGATTTTCGTTTCTCGTCAGGAAAGGAGTCATCGTTTTAAATTTATTCGAAATCATTCAATTTTTCAATTTTAGAAATCTGAAAACACCTCATTGTTAGTGAAATTAATAGCATTCATATTAGATTGTTTTTTAAATTTTTATTTTAAAATAATTGCTTAGAATCAGCTAGGAACTCTTCGTAATTGGATTGATTTTCGGTTATCAGCGAGATGAAAGGAAAATCTGCTAGATCTAGACGAAAATGGCTAAATGGGCAAACTCGGCCTGTCAGAGAGAGACGGTTACCTCACCCTCCTAGAACCCAACGTCTACCCGTAGCGCCTTGGAAAGATGCACCTGCACTGCCTGACGGCCCCGGGGACCAGCGAGAATTTTGCGCGGTCGGATGACCCGTGTTGGGTTCTCTTTCTCTTTCCGTCACATTGCCTGATCAGCGCCAGACCTACGGCGTTGGGGACTTTCGCGCGAGGCTGTGATGCTCGCCTAGAATACTCCCCTTTTTCGCGCCAAGTCTAATGAGATCCCCGTCCTAATTGCGGGGGCCTCCGGAGACCCGTTTCCGCCGAGGCAGTATAAATAATTCGGGAAAAGCTTTGAGAAAATAGTACCATACAGCCCCGTATTGGTTAGCAGCCACGTACAGTCTCGTACGCCCTGCCCCGCCTCACAACGGCTTCCAGCTACGAACGCGATGCGTTAATTCTCTACCCGGCCTCGCCCGTACCTAAGGCCAGAGTTCCCGCCCGAGAGACGATAGACACGCACAGGAATCTATCACTCGGGTATCGACTTCCTTCTCATCTGGAGTACTCCCTCGTTCATTTCTCAGCGAGGTTAGAGAAGAAGAAATTCTGCAAGTGGAACTTTGCAGTGCCCCACTTACTCGTTGTATCCAAAGCCTCCAGTCAATTATGCTGTACGTATGTCTCCCCGTCATTTGCACTCTCCCCTTTTCCCTGGAAGCAATCACCGTACATCTTCTCTCGGACTCTCGTCCCCGTTGAGTAATTTGAATCGTTTGGTCCCCCGGGTTTCATCTTATTTATTGTCATTTATTTACTTTTGATAATACTATTTTTTTTGTATATAGTAAAGTTATTTTTCTACACTCAGTTTCTCTAAACCCATAATCTCTAAGAATTGATTATATAGACCAACCGCACTTGATTTTGATTATTTAACCCTCGCACTGGGAGCTATATCCCAATTTCTGGCGTGCTCACTTCCTGCGTCACAGCAGAATCAATCTTTGGCTAGCATCGACGTTCGACTTTACGACACGGCCTTTGTCTACGAGCGATAATCTAAAATAATCAATTTTTGTTTCTGTTACGAACATTCTGATAAGGAACTAGTCATCAAACTTCGTTTGAGATACAATTGGAACGAAAAATCTTAATGTGTATGAAGGTAGAATTTAGCGGTAGATGTGACAGTATAGTGTTGAAATTAGAAGTAGGTGTAAGGATGTGTTAGTGAGGAGCTGTGTGTGTAGTTTCCACGTGACTAGATAGTCATTTCCTTTCTTTTCTTATCAGTTCTTATCACCTTTTGACACTATATTAACCGGTTTTATTCTTACTTCTCCAAGTATTTCCTCTTGCCTTATCATGGCCATCCACCTAGTGCCTGTAATCTATCAGGTAACATAGTTCGTACCCTCTTCGGAGTACTATGTATCTAGTGGAACAGAGTAGTACAGTAGGGTGGCTCTGACTATTGTCATGTAGTTTCCTCTTGTGACTGGGCGACAGCAGTGAAAACTTTCCAGGTTGCGCCAACCTCACATTTGCTATTCTCATCTTATCTGCTACATGTGTTCTGTACCCGGTTTTAATTATTTTCAGACTCAATTCTTTAGCTTCGTCCTTATATTAATATATTTTGCCCTCAACTGTAATGCTCTTTACCTTTCTCCTGCTGATGGGTAGCACTGCGAATTTATCACTATTCATCTTTATCTTCCATTTCCTCTTGAATCTATTTAAGTTCAAGATCTCTTTTGCTGTAATCTTGGTCGCCTTCCTTGCTGTTCTAGTTGAGGTCGCACTAATCTGGCTGACGTCACCTGCGAACTGTAAATATGCTGTTTCTCTGCCAAGGGGAAACAGTAGATCATTGGTATAAATTACGTACAAGACTGGGGAGAGGCATCTGCCCTGATGGAGCCCCACCTTTGTATTAAAGGTGGGGCCTTCATAACATCTGAGCACCATATAACCCCTTCTGTCGCTAATGAAACTGCATAACAGCCTGGTCATTTTCTCCCCAAGCTCCATCTTTACCAGTTTATATTTGAAACCATCCCTCCACACCTTTTAAAACCCCTGACTCCAGTGATCCTTGAACAACTCCTCTATTTCCTCTACTTTCGTTATGAACCCATTGCCTCTCTTAATCATTAGCTTCCTCAGTGGTGGAGTACCCTGTAATCTTTTGACATATTGCCATAATTGTCTCGAGTTCCGTTCATTCTCTAGTCTATCAATCAAACACTCCCATACCCTCTCTTTCTCTATCCTCATCATATCGCTTACTTCTTTTGGAGTTCACGTTTCCTCCTGTATAGCTCTATAGTTGGCCTTATGCTTCTCGTCCGTTGATTGATTGCTTCCAATTCTAGCATCTTATTTCAGGTTACCACCTTGGAACCGGGAGTGCTCTCGTCACCAACTTTGGTATGCTAACATCCTCTGTTGATTTTATTCTAAATTATAACTTTTCTATTTTCCGGTCAATATCTTCAACACCTTTGCCTTCCATCACTGGCGGCCGGTATTCTCCCAGCACCTCTCGGAATTTGCCCCACTACGCAGTTGGATATTGTTTCCTGACCTGTCACTTGGATTGGACTCAGTGCCAGCAACACTGTAATTGAGTTTTAATCCGTTGAGAACACACGACCCGGTTTGACAAACATCTTCCAGAGAAAATTTTTACTAGTTAATAATATATTCGGCTTTGTAGCTGCTCCCTCCGTGACGTACGTGGGAAACTCAAGTTCATCTCGTACCACTATACCACTATTTATTAATAAATCTATGTTCTTCCCTATCCTGTTCTCTGAGGTATATCCTGAGTGCCTGGAGCAGGCATTCAGGTCGCCAAGGAAAATCACCGGAGTGTTCCCTCCGAATGCCCCAAGGAAATTATGAAGGAGCAAATAGTTTCTTCTTGGGGTTGGTCCCCCCCCCCCATTATAACCACTGGTCCCGTCTAGGTGTCCAGTTTTATTGCCATATAGCTCTCGTCCAACTCTTCCAATTCTCTATGTTCTATACCTTTCTTAACAGCAACTATTATACCATCGAACCTTTCATTAGAGTGACTTTTCGTGTAGGTATAATAATGCTGCACCTTCAGCCTATACTTCCCTATACTCAAACTGTGCTCCCTTATCACTACTACATCAGGGTCTTCCTTAGTCACATATTCCTGAAATGTTTTTTCTTATCCTTTAATACATTGCTGTTCACTTCGACTATCTTCAGTTTATTAACTCTTTTATCCCTAGCTTTTTACTTATTCACGCTCTAAACTTCTTCCTTTTTCCATTCCTTAACTTCCTGAAATTCTCTTTCCTCAGAAAGTGACATCTATCCTTTGTTACTTGTAGGTTGCCAATCAATATAGATCTTTGGACTAAATCCGTCAGATAGTCTGATTGGTGAGTCCATTTAAATCTACAATCTACTAATCCGTCCATGAGATCTACCATATATAGATATTTGGGGAATTCGTTTCCCATAATGGTGGAAATATGTACGCCTGCCTCTTAACACGATGGTAATTCCGTGCCCATCTTCTCGCTCTCAGTTTCCATTTTCTTTGCTACTCTTTCCTTGTTAAAATCTCTTTACTTCACTTGTCCCTGCTTCCTCTACCCATTCTTCACTTTCTGACTCTGTAGTAGAGGCTTCTGAGTTTGAGTCCTTCCTCTTTTTCTGCCTTTTCTTCTTCTTATTCTTTTCCTCTTCTCCTGTTTTTTATTCTCCTCAACCGCTGTAATTTCCTCTTCTTTCTCAAACTCCTCCTCGAACTCTTCCTTTTCGACTATTTTTATTTCAAGTATGTCCCTTGATGGAGGGTTCTCCGGGAACCCCAGCTTCCTCTTCATACCATTTTTTTCCAGTAAGCTGTTGAGTTTCTTCGAGAAACACCTCGGATTCTATATATTAGCCATATGAGCATACATTATCATGGCCATAATCTCTTGTTGTTTTGCCTTTCTAGCAGTCTCTATATCATCGAACGTCATCTTTAGTAGGCTGTTAAATCTACCTAAATTTACCACTTCGGTCACCTTAGCTCACGATTGCTAAGCCTCCACTTCGCGTTTGATCTCCTCCGCTGTATTAGACCCTATTTGTTGGTCAATTTGTCTACAAATGACTGCCTTTAGAGCTATGATCTTAGGTGGAATCACTGGCTCCAGGTCAATCATTCTCAGCACCTTCCTCGCTTCTTTCCCTGTTAGTCTTTCTCTGTCCTCGCCTTGATAGCACATTGCCATGATCTCATACCCGGAGTACGAGTCTATCAGTCTGATCAGGGCTACATTTAATTTCCTATTTATTGTTTCCGTCACTCTCTCCATTGTGTGATATGTCCCACCCCTTACTACCCGTAAAGGCAGCCTTTTCCACATTTCCCTATCTATCCTGTCCACCTCATTTGAACATATTTAAAGTGGTGAGTGAAGTAGATAAAGGGAGAAAAATGTTAGTACCTTGACACTATCTTAATTTGGTCCTTCTATTGAATCCTGCTGGTCTTTGGCACTTCACTATATATATTTTTAGGCCACTGTTACTCTTTCACTTTAATAAATTCCTCACTATTACACCTTAGGATTTCATTGATTTTTACTTCAAAATGTTCACGTTTGGCGAGGTAATTTTCACTTCGTTTTGCCCCGTTTACCGAGAACTGACCACTCGAAGCGCGGTTGTATATATCAGTTCGTGCCCCCCTCCCCCCCAACTATCTTGACAAACATTTGTGTTAAAAAACACGAATGGATTTTGCAAGAGAAAGGGTTATTTTTTAATTGTGGTGATTTTAGTCCATTTTTTGCAATTTTACTGAGTATAGAATGTGAGTGAAACATTAAAAGGGTAGCTAACGCTTTGAAACATCATGCATCGTAGCGAATCGTGCTTCTGGCAATGACAATTGTTGTATCTTTGGTTTTTATATTTTTTTAGGTATGTAATTGTTTGGGCATGGAATGCATGTACAGCCTAATGTTTTATTTCCGTCTTTTTAGACAGCCAGAAATATTGCCATATAGGGAAGTTGCTTGATGTTCCTCAGATGTAGTGCGTTCTCGGGAATATATATATATATATATATATATATATATATATATATATATATATATATATATATATATATATATATATATATATATATCCTAGTAGAGGTGTAGCGGTTGGCAGGACCAAAAAAAGGCGTCCGACTTATAACTTATAAGCATAGTTTCAGCTACAAGATAGTTTACTCGCTACCTTCACCGTACTTTCTTCAGAGGGGTTTATTCCTCCATATCCTTTTTCCTCAGTCGCCCTACCTTCCCTGATGTTTATTTGCTGCTGTTAGATTTCATGTGACCTCTCATCAACGCTCCTATAAAGTTGGGGACCTCAGACCTTACAAGTTATTATTAATATATATGGCTGCTCATTTATTTTTTCGGTTGGGTGTATCAAAGTAGTATGTAGTTTGGGATAAGATTCGTTTTAACACAATTACGATGTTTTAATTTTCAAGGACATAAACGTTTAACCTCTTAAAATGATTCTCACTGATGTTATTTTCAACTTCCGGAACTTAATAATAACGTAGTTAGTCAGTTTTCGAAAATAGGCAATAATTGGCAAATTTGAATGTTCTGCGGCTTTGTCCATTTCGCTTCAACCTTTGGACTCATCATAAACGTTTTTAATTCTTATAATGAGGCTCGCCGATGTTATTTTCAACTTCGGAACTTAATAATAACGTAGATAGTCACGTTTTGAAAATAGTCTATTGTTTTAGTAAATTTGAGACCTATTCGCTTCAACTTTTGACCTAATCTTTCTGCATCATTTCTCCTATTCACGTTTGGCCTGAGTTGTTAACCAATAGTAGGCGTTTTTATTTCTGCAGGCAATCTGCGCATGCGGCCTTTGGCAATTAAGCAATAATATTCTTTCTTATTTTTTGGTATATTTCTGACGTAACGACTCATGCGTTTGTTTCCTGTTATCCCATTCATGCTTCGTTATTTGGTCCAAAACGTTTCGTTGTACTGCTTGTTCCTGAGGCGCGAACGGGGGGGGGGGGGGAAGGGGTATGGTGGGGTGGAGCCCACCCCCCTTCTTATATAGACACCCAATTTTACGGCTTGATAACGGCTTCCAGTAACCAAATGCATATACGAATAATCTATAAATAGAACTTAGCACACTTTAGTAATTAAATTGGAACTAGCGCGGATCAACGAAACACGATATCGTTCAATTTGGAACCAACACAACAAAAGCAACAGAGTCTCTACTCGCTAAGATTACCTTCAGTTCATAGTGAAGGTACTTAAGGTGCTTAATAGTGAAATACTGCGGTAGTTATTACAGTTCCCACGGTCTCCCTTATTGAAGATAGCGACGATAGTTGCATCGCGGAAGACACTAGGAAGGGTCTTGGCCTCCTCGATTTAAAGTTTTTTTCAACGTTATGCCTAAGAGATCTCTTAGATTTTTTGAAAAAAAAAAAATGGTGAAGTTCAAAAAAATTTAATATTATCCAATGTTTGAGAATTTTTTAAAACAAAAAGAATTACAAATGGTGAAGTTCAGAAAAGTTATTCAAATTTCGGCTTGGCTGCTTCTTTTTTTTCGTATATTTGAAAGTTTAACGAAGTTATTTCTAAAATTAAATTTAAATTTTAATCTTTATCGGGAGGAAATGCTAATGGCCCCTAATAACGAGTAAAGCAAAGTAAAATTATTATAGCAAATTTAGATGGAGAAAAAACAAGGTCTGCTGACCAAAGTCGCCTGCTCTCACTTATTCTGATTTATGACCTTACTACCTTCAAAACTTTTAATAATTCCCGGACTAACCTGGGAAGGACCTTTGCAATTATATCATTCGAAAGAGAATGGGAAACAACATAAGGGTTTCAAACTCCGTTAAAATCGGCCTAATAGTTATAATGTTATTGCCAAATTATTTCCCGGCTAGCCTAAGTAGGACTTTGGCATTATATCATTTGAATAAAAAGCGATTCCAAAATGTTGAGATCTACGGATTTATCCGCAGAACCCAAAATTTGAGGGGGACAATAATGAGGTACAAGTATCTGAATGATTCCTTATTACAGAGAATTCCAGTTTATATATATATATATATATATATATATATATATATATATATATATATATATATATATATATATATATATATATATATATATATATATATATATATAAAGAGAGAGAGAGAGAGAGAGTGAAATGTTTGATTGGCAGTCTCGTAGCTCTTAAGTTGCACTGCTATTCCGGTTATGGTCACTATAAAGACCTCGACCTCTTCTCGCAAAATTAAAATGATTTTTTTTTCTCTTCCAGATGATGATCACTGAACTAACGCTTTGCTTCCTAACACTCTTTATTGGGAACACTCTCTCCTCTTCTTTCGGCACTTCGGAGGTAAGAAAACATTAAAGTCTAGATCAATTTTCATTATTTCTCGAATCCAACTTTTTGATACACCAATATAACTCTCGAAACAACCAAGCCATCGGTAGTCATGCAGTTTGTTTGCATATGACATCACGGTTTAAATGTTCTTACAACTTGTACAAACAGAAAGATTGAATAACTAGATAACGTGTGATTGCTCTCTCTTTTATTGATTTGTTTTAACGAGTTAAAAATATGCAAAAGTGAAAGACTAAACGGAATGTTACTCTTAGTTGACTATAAACAAAATAAATTAAAGCAAAATGGACTGGAATTATAACGATGAGTTAAGAATTGGCCAAAATACCCCCCAAATTGCTAAGTAATTTTAATGGCACCGAACGTCATCGAAAGACAGTAATTAAGTGGATACCACTTCTTGAAGTGTATTACGAAGAAGAGACTAAAAATCCTGAACATTTCACAAAAGCATATATTTAATTAGGCAAACATACAGTGTGAAGAGTTCTCTTTATGAATATGTAAAAAACAACTACTCGAGCTTAAACGATGGCTGAAAACGGGGAGGAAAAGAAAAATGAGGCAAGTTTGTTGGTGTTATGACGGGGCGCGACTCGTTGTATCCTTTGTTTTGCTACCTTTGCTCTCTGACCATTGCACCATATGCAACCAAAAATTAGTCCGAAAGCGTATTGCAACCATCATTGAGTCAAGCAAAGCTATCTTACTTGTGGTCTGTAGTTCCAGATCATTTGGTATGTATTTCCTATCGACGATAAGTAGCTTTCTGAACTAGATCACTCTATAGTTTTATTCTTTGCTAGCTTATTTAGGACGGTAGTACAAACTAAATGATGGCACAACTCTTTTAACTAAAAGAACGTTTGATAAAAGGCTTTATTCATACAAAGAAGCAAGACACAACACGCCCTGGAACCGAGACACAACACGGTTTAGAAATAGTTCCAGCGAAAATATCTACTGAGTGTACAAAGAGAAGTCGAGAGAAGAGTGATTGCTGCAATTTTTTTCGTGGGGACTAGTTTAGTAATTATGGTATTTTTTCATTTTCCAATATGTCAACCGCAAAAATCCTAGATATACACCTATCATTAGGTTATTTTAAAATAAATAATAATAAAAACAAGAAGTATTTACAAAACTTCAAACCCATACCCAAATCAAGACAGACAGAAAAAGGTCACGCCCAGGTGCCGGAGGGAGGCCCGTTTCCTTCATTCGCCTCAAGGCGTATCTAACAAATTAAATGTTTAGATATGACGGTGGCGTGCCTCTCCCCTAAACTCGAATACACGACATTCAAGGGTGCACGAATCCATCTAAAGTACAAAGGACAAATGGTGCCGAACCCCTTACCCACAGGCTCGACACAAAATAGGAAAAGGTAACGCCTGTGCTCCCTCAGATTGGGGCATTCAATAAGAATGCGCCCTACAGTCTGAAAGATGTAGCCATTATCACGCTTAAGTTTTGGTGAGCGATCCATTAAATGGTGCTGCGTCGCGCGAGTATGTCCGATTTAGAAGCGACAAAAAACAAACTGAAGCCACCGATGCAATTGGAAAATGGCTCCACGGGAAAAGTCCAGGCAAAATGGCACGCAATTTTATATTCTCTTCGGCCGTCAGTCATAATATGTGCGTTGCAGCCCAAAAGGCTGACCTGATTCCTGGATTGTTATCAGAACTAGATAAAAGCAAAATGCAGGTCCAGTTGCCCACTCTGTATACAAGGCTTGACACAAAATCCCCACGTGTCATATGATCGTCGAGATCGGTGGAGGGTGAAATAAAAGAGCCGTTGTCGACTCAGGAAAACGATGGAATAGCTCACACAATAGCTCATACCTGCCCACCATCGACAAGGGAGGTGCCTACAGGGGATGTATGGCAGTTGCCTGTCGCCAAGCGGATGTGGCCTTATAGATTACGGTTCAGTGCTCCTGGGGTAAAGGAGAGGTGAGGTGGCTTTCGAGAATTTGGCCTGAATCCTTTTGAAATGCTTCTTCACCTCTGTAAGGGGGCTCTTCCTGTTGATTGAAAACATTTATGCTACCAAAATAGAGCAGCGAGCGTGGTTTGAAACATGGCGGATCCTGCTCTCGCTCAATCAAATTCAAGGAATGGGGAATCATACGGTTTATAGGGATATCACTTTTCTTTAAGGGGTGCATCATACTCGGCCGACCTTCAAGAGAAAGAACAACGTGCAAAACCGCCAGGCGTTTGAGGAATAGTAGTCACTTACTTAGTGATAAACTGTAGGAGAAAAGCTAGACTGCCTCATCAACCAGCTTAATCATCTCAAACGAGAGAGGGAAGTCAGTCATTTCCTCTAATGCGGACCACCGCGTCAAGCACCTGGTGCTTTCTCAGGGGACCACAACCGGTTCTATTAGGTCACCCTGGACGACTCTGAAGAAGGGGGTAAAGGACAAACTAACTTACTCATAGGTATATGAGATGGGGAAGCCCTTATCTGCTAAGAAAATTTTGGAGGGGCTCCTGAGAACGCAAATAGAGGGTGTGTGCCTTTCTTTATAGATGGAGCTACCTAAGAGTGGCGCGTTAAAGGGGCGCATTAAATTGTCCTATCCACACCTGTGCGACACGCACACTGGCCGGAATTTACCCAGCGGACGGTCAATTTCCGA
The DNA here is from genome assembly GCA_963969495.1 of Ceratothoa steindachneri. NCBI lineage: Eukaryota > Metazoa > Arthropoda > Malacostraca > Isopoda > Cymothoidae > Ceratothoa > Ceratothoa steindachneri. Next base: position 136,355,233 of record OZ018318.1, on the reverse strand, counting down.
AGTATGTATTTCCCATCTTAGCAGCCAGGGATGCAGGTTCAACAAAGTGAAATATTTTACTAAGTCGTACTAGTTGACGACAAAACCGGCAGAAACTGAAGATCTGTCATGTGACAGCCCTACAGACGGAACCCGATACTTTTAGTTGGCATGGAATGAAACATGGCAGTAAAGCCCGCCCCCATAGAGGGGTGGAGAAAAGGCGCATGGGGTTGTCAGCCCATTACACGCAGGGAATGGCTCATTGGGGGCAAAAGTGCACATCTCATTATTCGAGCTCCAACGCCCAGGACGTCTCAAGTTTGGCCTTTTGCAACTTACGGGCATTAAAGGTCTTTGTTTATTGAGTTCTAAAGCCTTTCTCATGACACTGCATGAAGTAGCCGGTCAATTCCTTAAAACTAGATAGAGACCTTAATACTGAATGAGAGGATATTGTTCAGGAAAAAGGGGACGCATATAGAGACTGAGTTACGCCCCCCCCCCGCCATCCCACACACACACTCCCTGCCAATGAGTTGAAGCCAACTCAGTGAGCCAGGCCCTTCTTTACGGGCAATCGGGCCGGTCGGACGTACTGCCCCTTTCAGTAGTAGATGTAGCAGCATGAACAGGGTACCCTCCCACGCCTCAGAAAGTTACGGAGAAATCTATAAGGAAAGTGGTGAAGGTATCCAAAGTGAAACTAGTAGAAGGTCTTGCAAACTGTGAGGCATAGAAGGTGCTCAACTGTGGTCACTGGGCATTAGGGCTTGGAGGACGTGCTTTCCCTAGAGGTACCAGGTGTAAGTCTACACAGACTTCCCCCTCGCGATTGATACCTCATTCAAATGTCCGTACTTCATTTTTTTTTATTTCTCATAAATTATCTCCTCCTTCACATCGGGTCATTTTCATTAGTAGCTGCATTCAAGAGTACCCCTTTCCTATAACATAACTTCCTCCTTTAGGAATAAAGACTTCAGTACTACAGATGACTTCGAAGCAGTGTCTTGACAAAGGCAGTCACTGTACTTGATAATTATTTCTTAAAATGACCAAACGAACAATTTTTAGCAGAGCTTTAATATATCCTCTTTATTCTAGGGCTTTTATGGAGATATGTTGCTCAGAGAAATGGTTGCAAGAATGGGAAATGACTTGGTCGATCGTGAAAGAGACTACATAGATCTGCCTTCACAACGGTGAGCAAGATGCCCTCACGAGTGTATTTTTTGTGTGCACCTATTTATATACTCATGTTTTTGTCCCTCCACAGGTGTATCGACTGTTAGAGTAGCGATGTCAGTGTTCTTTACCGCCACGCAGAGCTGTGACGGTTTATCTATATAAATGCATTTCCTGGAGTTGAGTCATCGAAGAATTCTTTCTGTTAACGTAATAAATAGACCTATGGATAAATAGACTGACCGGTCGGTCGTTGGGTTAAGAATAGAGAGAGATGGGGCGAGAGGAGTCGACTAGGAGGGATAAAATGGTTAAGGAACATATGGAAGACTAGAGGAGAAGGAATAGAGAGAGGTGAGGGGATAGGGTAGGGGAAGGAGTAATGAGGTGATAAGGGTAGAGGAGGAGAGAGATGAGAGGGTAAGAGAAAATGGAGGTGAGGGGGATAGAGATGATCACAATCGTTTTGAAGGATTAAAGAAGCCGAAAGCCAACAGCCCGAAGGGCTGATAGTGAGCATTAATATATAATATTAATGCGAGAAATATACATATAAATTAGTATTTTTAACGTATGTGACTTAAAAATTTCGAGACGAAGTTCAATATGTGGTATAGAGGAAATTGATTTTAAATTTAAAATTGGATTATATTAGGATATCTTCTTGATAGAAGTTAATTGTGAACCTAATACTAGGGCAAGTTAGGAAAGGAGTGAAATAAGTATTTATGTATATTTTTAATATACCATTTCGATTATTTGATTAAGTTAGGATTACGTAACAAGGGATGGAATAGGGTTATGGATATTTGGTCAAATAGTTCACGTAAATTGAGTTAAGGTTTTGTACAAAACAGCCAAAGGTTTTCTTATGGTAGAGAATTTGTCGCCAGAATGGCGGAGTCATGCGTTATTCACGCGAGCCGAGAACGAATATTGCGAGGTATCCGATTTTAGTTGGAACACCTGAATAAAAAAGCTAGCTAATCAGGATTCTGCCTCAGAATCTTCTTAAATTATGCACACTTGTCTCTCTATTAAGTGAATTAGATGATGTTTGTTCACACGACTAAAATAGACCGAACTCACAGGAAGGAAGAATGAGTTTGCATTTATCTGACTCTGGCCGGTTGCACTCACTTACTTGCGACGAGATTTTGACTAAGGTGCAAAGAAGTGTATGAGAAGTGAGCTAAAAAAGAAACTTAGGTGGTGCTGAATTGAAGAGTCGCCACAAAAGAAATACAGGGTTTAATTTAACAAGGTCAATAGACTTAATTCGTGTGCTCTTAATTATTCTGACTTATGACCTTACAACCTTCAAAAATTTCAACAAGTAAGCAATTGTGACCAATAGTTAGTTTTCTTGTAATAATTCCCGAACTAACCTAGGTAGAACCTTGATAATTATATCATTCAAAGGAGAATGTAAAAGAATCGGCGGAATATTTACGATGTTATTGCTGGAAAACTCATTGAAAAGTAAAATAGTTACCATCCGACCGCCGACCTACGGACCGACATAGTAATTTATAGAATGTCGTGCATTTCGATACAAGAAAGAATGAACAAAAGAGAGTGGTGGCGAGAAGTCACGCAACGGAGATGGCTTCTCCTAAGATGGGCCAGGTACATCCCTCCGCCAAAGTTTGCCACGATAACGGCAGCTCCCAATCCCTTGTCTGGATGGGATTGGGACATCCTCAAAAATCAGCATTATAAGAATCAGGGTCAACAGGATCACACAATCGCGGGCGCTGCATTCACGTCCCATTGGGCACTCCCCAATTGCCCGTGTTGAGGGGGGGGGGAGGGCGAATAGACACAACAAGAGGTTTCGAGAAGCCCATCATAGTGTGAACAGAGCCCAACTTTGGGGTCGACTGGATATTTTCACTGATTTCTCTTCCTGAGCCAATATTTTTTGCACAATAATATAAAAAAATAATAATGACGATTACACCAATTTATTAATCTCGAATCCCAATCATGGCACAATAATAAATAGAGTCTGGATAGAAGTTGTTCAGGAGTCTGAATAGAAATTTGGTAGAAACCGGTCGATACTTTAATGATTACACCCGAGTATAGTCGGATACTGTAATTATGAACATCTGGTAATGAATTTCTATAAAAAGATATAGTCTAAATAGCTAACTTCTGATTTTTATAAGTCAAAAACAGAAAACAGAGTTAAAATCTTCAATGTTTGTGCGAACAATTTCGAGGAAAGTTTGCCGTTGTGTATCTGTCTAAAGATGGGTTAAGGAACTTCTCCAGAAGCGAGAAGTTTCCATGATTTCTTATGCATAGTGGTGCCGGAAAGTGTGTATATATATATATATATATATATATATATATATATATATATATATATATATATATATATATATATATATATATATATATATATATATATATATATATATATATATTATCGTAGCAAGTTCTGTTAAAAACGATGGCTAATTTCGTATTTGTTATTTTCTTTTCACATCTTTCCATTTGTCGTAAATTTGCCTTTACGTATGGGTTGAGGCCATGGTTAAGTTCTCCTAAATTCCTTAAAACTCGGATTTTAAAGGTAAATGGTGAATAGAAGAAGAATTCATACGTTCGAAGCAAGGACACGCGAGTCGAGCCAGCCGATTTTAAAACAGCCCTCCGGTTGTCTTGGGAAAGAGAAATAATACTTTTTTTCATCGGTCACGCAAAACTGACATGAGTGCTTAAGCTCCCTACATCGTTCCCCGCCGGCGGGCACCGTGCAATCGTGGACCTGGACCGCTCATAACCCTCGTCCCAACTATGCCAGTCGTCTGTGATGTGACATAATTGCGGGAATTGATGGAAGCTGGTTTGAGGAGTAGCCCACAGCAGAAATCAACTTCAGAGGCCCCCCGGGAAAATGGGACGGCCTGCCAACACCGTTGATTTAGCTTTTAGCTTTATCGATGGGGGTTTACCACCCAAGATCATAGAGGGACACGCAACCGTATCTATGCTATGGAGGATGCAGTCGCGAATTTAAAAACCCCAAGGGGGCGGCACCCCCCGAATGAAGGAAGTTGATTCGGCCTTTATTCTTCATCAAGTCCGCCATAATTCACCCCTTGGGAGGATCCCTTCCCGGGCCCATCCCTCATCATCCATCACCCCATTAATTGCAGTACTGGTTCACGGAGGCACGGGACCGCACTACGGCGGGAAACACCCCTATTCTGAATTTATATCTCACTCACTAAGTGCATAACATCACTCACATTAAACTCATTCACATAACACGATTCAAGAAAGAAGACTTGGAAAAATAAAAAGGAATAAGCCGGAACAAGGCCCCCTCCCCACACACACACTCAGGGGAGATGGAAACAACGAAAAAAGTCCCCCTCAGGGGGCTCTTCGGCCAAACAGTTCCGGCCAAAGCTCAGGTGTGCATGGTTCTTTTTGAAGAAATTGAGGTTGCGCTGATCCCCTTGATCGACGTAACCAATAGCTACATAGCCCTCTGCTCGGAAACGAGGGACATGGACGAAATACTGTTTTCCCGAGGAACGGAAGCCCTAAAAAAGATTGGGCTTGAGGCAAGAATCCCCCACAGGTGGCGGCCAATAGTAGCGTCATCTGCCGCAAAATTGAAGGTTGGATTGGGGAAAGAACCACCGAAGAAATCAAATAGGAGATTGAAGCACAAAACACATGGGCGAAGATTAAGGAATTAATCAAGTTTAATAACCACACCCATGTGTTTAAAATCACCCTCCAGACCACTGAAATGGCACAAAACAAAAGGAGATGGGCTCCTAGCCTTCAGTATGAAGATCCCATCAAAAAACATTAAACAGGAAAAATTTCACAATATCTAAACGTGTTTATTCAGTTACAAACTGGAGAGTCATACAAGCCACTCTTGCCCCAACAAGGACAAAAAGCTATGCTCAGAATGTGGGCAAAAGGGACATAGATTTAAAGAATGTGCCTCAACAACTGAAAAGTACCTAAATTGCAAAGGTGACCACCGAACATTGGCCCTAAATTGCCCCAGAAGAAAGGAAAAAATTAAAAAAAGGAAGAAGAAGCTCGAGTCCGTAGTACCAAAATCTATGCGACCGCAGCATCAAGAACTAATCAAACAGCCGTAAACAGCCGACGATGCAGCATTTGACATGCGTCATCCACGCCCATATCACTAACATTGGAAGCCCAGGAAGCTATGAGAGTGAACTCAATTCACTACTACAGACAAACAACCTGCCTACTATCAAAGTGCCCAAATCGCCGGACTCACAAAAGATACTGAATATGAGCACAGCCTCATCCATATGACCACGAAAAGAAGAGAAGCAGTCTATATCTGAGGAAGATTCGGATGATACTGAAGAAGAGTCATCAAGCGACTCGCAACCCGAAATGGATGAGAAAGAACTAAGAACGAGATCTCAGAGGGCCTCGAGGAGTAAATCGAAGACTCCCAGCCCACACAGAAAACAGCTACCAAAGAAGAACAAGGGCATGGAAGTAATCCACGAAGAAACAAATCAAAATCCATCCCCTGTCCCTCAAAAGGTCCCTAACAGGGAGTACAGACTGAAGAAGCGGTAGATTAGTCCTTATAATGCAAAGAGACAGCTTAAGAATCTTGAGTATCAACACCGACGGATGGACCACAAAAAGAGTGCACTACGGTAATATTTTCCAACAAATCGATGCTGACATAATACTCATTTCGGAACACGGAATTAACACGGATAGGGACATAATCAAGATATGGAACTATGACGTGTTGACAGTGAACCATTCTCAAGAACGATACGACGGAGCAGCCATTGCTATAAAGAAGGGAATCAAATTCAAGTAACTCAGGAACTTCAGAAGAATCCTACCTCACCATAGAGGTAGAGATAAACCTGGGAAAGATGGTCGTTGCCAGCGGATACCAACCTCCAAGACGCGACTATTTACCAAACCACACTATCGCGAATATATTCGCGCGAAGGGTCCCTACGATATTTATGGGTGACCTGAACGTACGCTGTGCCGAGTCTGAATATACCGAAGCAATGCTGTAGGCAGATGCTTGAATACTCTCCTGGACAGGAACATCGCCCAGAGACTGGGCCCCGATTTTCCGACCTTCATCACGGAAAGGTGCGCCACCAAGCCAGACATCTGCTTGGCCAACTTCCTCTTACCCTTTAACTATCACATGAGCCCTGAAGTGATACCTTGTAGCGACCATATAGGGATTAATCTACTTATCAACGTTAACCCTATAATGGTACCATCGCATACAAGGAAAAATTACAGAAGGGCGAATTGGGATAATAACGAGCGAATGCTAAGAAATTACATCCCAGCGAGCCTAGACGAAGCAACGCTCGAGGAAATAGACTAATAATTTAAGCGACTAGAGTCCCAGATGATCAAGGCTGACAGAGAGTCGATTCCCAAAAGTACATAAACAACGATCTCAACCGTGAACTGAAAGGATTGTATCAGGTGAGCATCAACACGGGAACACCCCGTGATATAATGTACCGTATGAGAGAGATAAAGGAAGAACTAAAAATTCTAATTTACGAACAACAAGAGGCAAAATGGAATGAAGCTATCGAAGAACTAGATAGGGAAGCAACACCGAAAGAATTCTGGGCGAAAATCAGGAGAATGAGAGTAAAGCCTCAGAAGAAAAAGATGGAATTAGAAGACGATCAAGGTGAAATTAAATGGAGGAAAATGAAATGGAGGAGATTCTTAGACAATACTGGGAACAGATTTTCAGAATCAGTGAAGAATAAAATGAAGACTTCGACATAGATTTTGAAAATCAGATTATAGACGAGCTGAATAAGATCATTGAGAGGACGCATCCTAACAACCAAGTGAACAGGCAGAAAGGAGAAGAAGAAAGAGTGACGCTAAAAGAACTAGAAAGCGCGCTCCACTCCTTTAATCAAAAAGCTCCAGGACGGTCATGCTTAACAAAGTTAAACTTCGTTAAAGCACCAAGATGCGTTCGGGAAGGTTTATTCAACATCTTTACTGCCTGCCTAAATGTTGGCTACTTTCACGACGCATACGAAACGGCAAAAATGATCTTTATTGCCAAACCTTGAAAACCAACGACGAGGAAGGAGAGTTATCGCCCAATATCCCTTCTGGGAATTGAGGGGAAACTCTTAGAGAAAATGCTGAACAGAAGACTCGTCGAACACTTGGAGGAAAATTCACTCGACAATGAACAGCAATACGGCTTCAGAAAGAAGAGAAGCACCGAGATGGCAATAAATGTCATCACGGAAAAGATTGCTCAAGCGAAGAAAAACAGGAGGTATATCGACATAGTATGCAGGGATGTGTCAAGGGGTATTCGATAAAGTATGGCTAAGGATGATGCAATACAAGATCCTCCAGCTGGGTTTAAGCTCAAAACTTGAAAAAATCCTCTGTGATTATGTCATGGAGAGGTCGGCCTACATCAGTATAGGGCGCACGGACGGTCCCGCCTTTAATTTACATGCAGGATTGCCCCAAGGCGGGTGCCTTAGTCCAACCTTATACTCGATATATACAGCCGACATACCAGAGCCAACCCACCTCTCTAGCCTGAATATCCAGTTCGCCGATGACATAAGTCAAATCATAGTTAGTGGATATAGAAAAGCTCCTTGGCAAGCTCGAAATACTGCCGAGGAAATAAGAAAAATCAACGCTTATTAATCCAAATGGAAAATCTGAACTAATGGCGACTAATTCAAGATCGTCCCATTAGGAAGAAGAAAAACAGCTGATGTGAGAGTGGAGGATACGCGTTATCCCAACACAAACGAGTGCAATGTACTCGGGATGAAGATCACTTCTAACGGGTACAAGAAGCAGCTCACAGAACGGATCTAAAAAGCAACTTCGGCAGTCAGAACCCTCTACAGCTTCAGAAACCTCAGCCCCCCCCCCCTCCAAAAGAAACTGTATCTGACGCTAGTCAGACCCACCCTCATCTATCCCTCTGCATCTCTGTTCGGAGCCCCTAAAACAGCACAAAAATAGTTGCAGAAGATACAAAATAAAAGTACCTATCTATCTTGTTACCAATACACGAAGGAGGGAAATGAGGAAGAAAGTGGATCTGCACAGAGCGGTGGACATCAAACCGCTCAATACGATCTTAAAGGAAAGAGCGTCAGACATGAAAGAGAAAATTACAATGTATAACAACGAGGAAATTAGAGCACTTATCGAGGAAAACCAACAAGGTCCCAGTCGCGCAAAATTCCCAAGCAGTGTCAGCAAGCTTGGAGACGCAATTGTCCCATTTTTTGCATAGGAATAAACTATTGACCAAAACCGATGATGAAAAGCAACCGATAATGACGAACCAAACCGATTTTACCTCAAGACCAAAGAAGACCAAAAGAACCTAGTGAAGCCAACGAAGAAAAAAATAAAATGAAGAAAATAGTTAAGTGCGAAACACAGAACACACAAAGCACAAATACTAAACAACCAAAGATGAATATAGCAAAACAGTTATAAAACCAAATAAGACACACGTAGGAATTGATGTAGAAACAAAAACCATAAAATTAACTTGAAGTGTAGTTTACACGTCAAGTTAATATTAAATAAGCAAAATAGTACAAGAATCCAAAGGTTTTAACGCCTTATAATAATATATATATATATATATATATATATATATATATATATATATATATATATATATATGCATACATACTTGTCTAAATATATATACATTTATAAAAAAACAATAATAATAAAACAAACAATGAAAGAGATTAGCCTGATCTCCAGGCACCTTTGCAAATCTTGCAACCCTCAGATTTCCTTATTTCACCACTATCCCCAAACCCCACTATTCTAATACACCACTATCTCTCACACTCACATTCTCACCACTTCCACAAAGATAAAAAGAAGAATCCTTTAGCAAAACACTTTATTTATCTAAAGCGTTTCGATAATCTTGTATCATCTTCAGAGATAAAGTAAAAAAATACGAATAAAAAGAGTAGAAAATTGGTTTATATATCAATGAGTGAACGCACTTATATACAAATAAACAAAGAGATCAGCAAGTGAGAACGTACTCACAAACTAGTGAGCATATTAAGAGAAGGTTTAAAGGGGTAGGCTTAGGAACGAAGGTTAAATTAACGGTCGCGTCCTCCAAAGAGGTGATGGATCTTCATAGGGTGTGATTAAGTATTAGGAGATTAAGAATTAGGAGCTGAACTACAGGCCTTCTAATCAAGCATCCAAGACGCTACAAAGTGCATGAGTTTCAAATCTGGCGAACGGGAAGACCAAACCCCCTTAAAATTTGCCGAACATCAGTCTAGAACTTTTTTTTTTGTGTGTGAGGTTCCTTAATCTTGAAGAAGAGTTACATAGGCATTTCCTATGGTGGGATCCACCCAAAGGATGAGTTTCTCTTTCATCATCTCCAAAGAAACATGTTAATTTATCTTTACCCTTTCCCCCTACCCTTTCAGTGAAGATGAGAGGTGTTTTTTTTGCCCGCTGATGTTACACCCGCCAACATCATCACGGAAGCTGGTTCTGTCGCCTAAAAGATGTCTGCCATTCAGCCAGAATCTCATTTTTATTTTGTTCTCCACCACGACAATTCTGTGTGTTATGGGTGGTATGGATAATCTCGGTTAAAAAAAAATAAGAGTTCAACCACTCTTTCTCTTATTACATAAAATAATAACTTCTCAATGAAACAACAAAATTAGAGCTCTATAAGTTTTTATTTCTCAAACCAGGTGCCGTGGATGAATAGGGAAATTGAAACGTGCATAAAGGAACGTAGCCAATTGAACTTAACCTTATTAAGAAAATGGAAATTCCCAAAGCACCGATGAAATCTATCCGATCAATCTTAAAAAAAAAATTATAAAGTTAACTGTTAGAACCACTTTGTGCAATTTTAAAGCGTCTATTAGCGAGGGCATAGTGACTAAGGCGTTCAAAGAGGTAAATGTCAGTCAGTCAGTCATGGCACCACTCGTGGACGAGTATAGCTTGTGCCCGGAGTTTAAAGGTTCACGTTGGCGATTTCTTCCCGGGTACGTCTGTGATCGATTTGTTTAGCGTGGATGCACTGGCGGATGGACATTGCGCCCACGATCTTCACTGCGGAATTGATGCCCAGTGGAACAGTAAATCGCGACGACCAGGTCCTCTCCGCAATTGCAACCTCTCCTCTGCCCTTGCAGACATTGGAATGCGGAATGCGTCTTCTCATCTGCCTCTGCTTGGCCGTTGGAAGATTTGAGTTGGATGATCGTTCTTTGTCTGGCTCCTCACCCTCGACCAAGTGCTCAAATACACTGAAGCTGCTCTGCGGGTGATTGGAGCACGCGAGGTGCTTCACCTTCTCTACTGAGGAGACCCAGTGATATATGTTAAGCAACAGTCTGGTGTCTATTGAAAAGTGTTTGAAACTGTCTTCTGAAAGGTAGAATAACATAAATTCTATACGAAGTAACTTATCTATTACGTTAAACTCCGTTCCTTTGTTTTTTTCTGCTTAGCGGAGTGCCTACTAAGGATAATGGCCTCAACTGTAGGCTCCTCACTCAGAGATGCCTGTGATAAAAGTTTTGTGGGTCATTTTTGGCTCGGAAAGAAATATCCGAGCTCTTTGAACAGCCCCCAGACATGCCTCAGCCGAGACTGAAGTAAGGTGAGGAAAAAGTCGGTTTAAGGACACATCGATTCCTCGTTTGCCTCCCAAATGGCAACTCACAATTCCCCAGCTGATTTATTAAGGAGAGAGCGCATTCGGTAAACGATGACAAGTGTAAAGTAAGGCGCATATGTAGGTGATGATGATCCCAGGAGAGATTATAATATGAGTGCTCCAATTCTAAATACGGAAAAGTGTTTAGCTATCTTAATCTCGAATGATCGAAACTTTTCGAAACAATGCACTGTAGTGTCACTAAAGGCCAATAGAGTTCAAGGTACATACATTTATAGCTCGATCTTTTTCATTTAGATCGAAATATATTACGCCCCCCCCATCTTATCTAAAACGCTTGTAAAACGTCATTTAGAATATGCGATGCAATTCTGGCCGCATTCATGCATAGGGACATTATAATATTGGAACGCGTCCTTTGTCGAGCAACGATATTGATTATCTTTCACTTATAGATCATCATCTGCTTGATATATATATATATATATATATATATATATATATATATATATATATATATATATATATATATATATATATATATATATATATATATATATATACAGGGTGTCCACAAAGTCTGGGTACATAGGAATTTTACTATGCAATACTATGCAATACCATGCAACAATTGCCATAAAGTTTATATAAGGGAAACGGGGAGAAATCTAGACAAGAGATTGCATGAACACAAAAGAGATATTAGAGTGGGCAGCGAAAGCAGTGGAATATTTTGCCATGTTAGAGACTTGAATATACGATCGATTTCAATGGAAGTAAAATGGTATTTAAATCGGCTAACTATGTTAAGAGAAGAATCGTAGAATCGAGCTTGATATCGTCACTTCCTAATTTAAATCTATCTGAGGGTCAATTTTCTTTTAATCCTGTAATAAGAAAGCAAATAAACAAAATAGTAAAATGTCAGCCCTTCAATATGTTTAGGCCTAACATCCCCCCCCCCCAGATTAGCCACAAGTAGGGGATTGGGGAAAAAAGAAGGGATCTTTCACGACCTGACCTTGTGTTATGCTTGTATGCACTTTTCTTATATTTTCTATCCAGTGTCAGTTGAAAAAGGGTGTGAGATCCAGCGAAACTGTTCTGAATTAAATTGTCTTCGGAGAATGTGGTTTAATTCCTCATCTTTTCTTGCGATATTGCATTAATTTTCATCATATATATATATATATATATATATATATATATATATATATATATATATATATATATATATATATATATATATATATATATGAAAAAAACTCACAAAGTGCACGTAAGTTTAAGTTATGCAGATACACCCACAAAGGAAAAGGGAAAAACGATTCCGAGCGCTTTAGTCTTTATTCTTAAAGACCTTTTCAAGGAATGAACAGGAGGAGGCTGGACATACATTGCCTTAAATAGTGGAAGAGGGGATTAGACTACTCACCTCTGAACCTTAATTAGGGGGTACAAAATCCTGAAACAACTTTATTTGAGATTTTATGTATCTAGTGAAAATGGGGTCTAGCGTGAACAAACCAGGGCTAAGTTTGAAATTTGGGAACGCGTTAATGGAGATACATTCTAATATATTTCTCGAAATATAATTACTGCATTTTATGACTGGTTTGATACGGTTCCAGTTAAGATTGTACATATGTAGAAGAAGCGCAGATTGTTCACTGTGATTACGTACATTGGCTTGATGTTGCTTGACCGGGACATCTAGTTCTTTCCCGGTTTGTCCATAGTAACATTTTTGGCAGTTGTTGCAGCCTATCGAATAAACAATGCCAGGTTGTTTTACATTCTCTCTTGGGTGCTATAATTCCCAAGGTCCTCCCAAAGTTATTCCGGGAATTATTAAAAGAAAACTAACTATGGGTCAGATGAAAGTTGTTTAGAGTTTTGAAGGTAATAAGTCAGAATAATTCAGCACGCAACTTATGTCTGTTGACCTAACCTAACCCAACCTAATCCAACTCAACCCAACCCAACCCAACCTAACCTAACCTAACCTAACCTCACCTATGTTACTTTATCGATTCAGTTTACGTGGAATTGAAAATTTCTGCCATCATATTTCTCGTTTTTACCGCATGGATTAATGTTTTACTTTTTAAGAGTTGAATTGTGTTTGTTCAATTTGTTTGTTTAATTTTTGGTTCTTTAATAATAGTTATTTACCAATTATTTTTTTTTAAATATACCAATAAGTCTTTTGGGAACTCCATCTATGATTGATGTTTGAAGGGAGGAGGGGGGGGGCATTTTCTAGGATTGAAATTTGTTGGGGTCACTAATTAGGAATGGTGTTCTCGGGGTTCGTTGTCTAGTATTGATCCCGGATTGATCTCGGTGTAAACCTGCGCGAGACGCCCTCGTTGCTACTGCGCTTTAAATTCCATAAAACGCGATTGTGGGTTTCAGATTATCTGTTGGCACGGAAAAGTAGGATTTGGGGCTCTGCCTTTGTCGTGATCTGGGCAAATTTCGCTTTTATAGCTTGGTTTAGGTGCGATTTATGGCACCTTAAAACCGGGGCACATTTCCGCTACACCTATCGTGTAGATTTGCGTCGCCTGAGATTTATTCTCGCCACCATTCGAGGGACGTCAAGTCTTCGACTGACCTTCGAACAGGTAGCACGTGTTTTATAGAGCTCTCAGTCTGTTGATCTATTTTTCAGATTTTTCTATAGTTTGTTTGTTTTTTGTTTTGTTTTTTCTCACCACAATCAGCGAAAGCTAAGTTGCTCTTCTTTTTTTTCTTATTGCTACTTAAATTCTTTCTTTGTTTGAATAAGTGATGGAGTTTGGGGATGAAAGTGAGCATGAGTGTCGGAATGTATGCATTGGTTGTGGTGTATTAGGTGAGGGGTATACATGTGTTGTATGTGGGCTGCGTGAATGCATTGTAGATTTAGAGGGGATGAGAAGGCAGGATTTAGACAGGATATGTAGGCTGGAGGGGTTAGTTGCTGAGCTCAGGAGGGAACTTAGTGTTAGACCTAGATTTGGGAATAGGTTAGGTGGTGAGGTAGGCCAGTTAGATGTTTCAGGTGAGGGTAGAGGGCCGGTGGAGGAGGTAGGATATGATAGTTCTAGTGATAGTGAAGTTAGCCCCCTTAGATTAGTTAGAAATAGGCCTAGTGAGGATGGGGGACAGTGGAGAGTGGTTAGGAAACATGAAGCTATGGAGGCTTCTCCTGTTCTTTGTGAGAATAGGGTTGCCTCTGTTGAGGTGGTTAGCCAGGGGGAGAATAGGTGTGTGAGTCAGAGGGACACAGAACCTATTAGCTTGACTAATAGATTCAGTGCCCTAAGAGAGGAAGTAACTGGAAGTGATATGACTGATGGGGGTTGGGGTGGAGTTCGAGTGACTGGTAGTTTGAATGAGAATAGGAGTGGGGATGGAGTTAGGTCTGTGGGGGTTAGGAATAGGAGTCTGACTGAAGTGCTTGTGATGGGTGATTCGCGAGTTAGATATTTAGATAGGAAGTTGAATGCAAGTAGATTGAATGGTTTGAGGGTGTGTTTGCCGGGTGCTGGAGTGAGAGATCTGTCTGATAGGTATGAGGAACTGGTGTCTGGCTGTGCAATGGATGCGGTTGTGATTACACATGTAGGAGTGAATGATGTGAAGAAAGTGGGTGCATGTGAGTTACGTGAGAGGTACAAGAGGTTGATTGAAAAGGTGAAAGAAAGTAGAATGAAAGGTGTTGTGACAGGTGTGCTTCCAAGAATGGATGTTGGGGTAGAATGGATGTCTCGTGCAATTGGGCTGAATGATTATGTGAGGAGGATGTGTGAGATGGAAGGTGTCATGTTTGTGGATGTGTGGGATAGGTTTGTTGGAATGAAAGAAATGTATGCGATGGATGGACTGCATTTGAGTAGGAGGGGGGTAGATGTGTTGTGGGAGGAGTATGATCGTGTTATTAGGTCTTTGCGGGCGGGAAACTAGATACTAATAGTGGTCAGGGAATTATGAGAGGACATTATAGTACTGAAAGTAGAATGGACTTGGCAGATAACAGGAATAGGTTCCAAGGCGATAGAGGTGAGTTCATTCAAGTTTCAAGAGGTGCTTCATGGATAGGGGGGTTAAATTGTTTCTATACAAATGCTCGTAGTCTTAGAAACAAGAAGGATGAGCTAGTTAGTTATATTAGCAATGAGGATATAGATATATTATGCGTTACTGAATCATGGGTTAATGAAATAGAATTTAGTGACACTATAAGTGAATTTGATTTACAGGGCTATAATATGTACATTAGTCAAAGGACAGGTAGGATTGGTGGAGGAATAATTATCTATATAAAAAACAACATTGTTTCAAGTTTAAATACTTCAATAAAGCAGGATGGAGTTGAGTCACTTTGGATAGATATTAGGTTCAGTAAAAATAGAATGGTGCATTTGGGAGCTTTTTACAGGCCACCTGGGCAGACTGATGATATAGATGAACTAATGATAAGGGAAATAAGTAAGGGATGTGAAACAGATGCAGTTATTATTGGGGACTTCAACTTAAACTCTGTGGACTGGGAAAATATGATAGGTAGGGATAGAACAAGTGGCAGGTTCATAGAATGCTTTGAGGATAATTTTTTGAATCAATTTGTTAATGAGCCAACGAGGGGGGACAATATATTAGATTTAGTACTTTCTAACAGTGATCATTTAGTTCAAGAATTGATTGTTGGGGAAGCATTGGGAAATAGTGACTATCAGATAGTTCGTTTTAACTTGGGAATTGAGAAGGGTAAAATAACTGAGAATGCTGAAAAAGTTCCAAATTTTCATAAGGGAGATTATGTAAAACTTCGAAGCTTGCTAAATTTGGTAGACTGGGATATAGAATTCAGAGGTAAAAATGCTTATGAGATGTGGGATACTTTCAAGCATATAATAAATGTAGTCCAAGAACAATGTATCCCAATGAAGGCCATTAGGAACAAAAGTAGGAAACCATTATGGTGGAATCAGGAGATAGCTAGAAAAATTTCAGAGAAGAAAAGGGCATATAAAAAATTACAGGTAGAAAATAATATTCAAAAATTTAAGTGATTATAGAATGGCTAGGAATGAGTTAAATAAGATTATAAAGAAGAATAAAAGGGTGTCAGAAATTAAATTAGCTCAGGATAGCAACAAAGATCCTAGAAAGTTCTTTAGTTACTATAAAACTAATAACAAGTCTGGCAGAGTTAAAATAGGACCTATCAAATATGAAGGGTTTGTGAGAGAAACTGAGGAAGAAATAGTTGAGGTACTAAATGGTCATTTTGCATCAGTATTTACAAAAGAGAAACCTAATAGTCCTATGTATAGTACTCATAGGTCAGGAAAAGAGGTGTTTACTAACATTTGTGTGGATCGGAGGATGATAAAAGGACTAATAGGTGATTTAGATACTACCAAGGCCTCCGGCCCTGATAATATTCATTCTAGGATACTTAAAGAAGGGGTAGAAAGTATCTCAATTGCTCTGGACAAATTATATACTAGGTCATTGGAATATGGAGAAATACCCGATGATTGGAAGAGAGCGAATGTAGTCCCCATTTTCAAGAAGGGTAGTAAAGAGGATCCAAATAACTTTAGACCGGTTAGCCTAACTCCTGTAGTCTGTAAAATTCTTGAGAAAATAGTTAAAAAAGGGATTTGCCAACATCTAGAGAGGGAGGGGTTAATCAGCGATGCTCAGCATGGGTTTAGATCAGGTAGATCATGTTTGACTAACTTACTAGACTTTCTGGAGTTTGTAACAGATCAAGTAGATAAGGGAGAGAATGTAGATATAATTTACTTAGATTTTAGTAAAGCATTTGATAAGGTACCACACAGGAGACTAGTTCATAAATTAAAAATGATTGGGATATGTGGGGGTGTTTCAAATTGGATAGCTGAGTGGCTGAAAGACAGGAAGCAAAGGGTAGTGCTAAATGGTGTAAAGTCAGAGTGGAGGGATGTTATCAGTGGGGTTCCTCAGGGATCAGTTCTCCGTCCATTATTATTTGTCATCTATATAAACGATCTTGGGGAGGCAGTTAATAATAAAGTGTCAATTTTTGCGGATGATACCAAATTAGCAGCTGTAGTTAAAGATATTGATGATAATTTTAAAGTGCAGGGGGACTTAAATAAATTGTTATCCTGGGCACATAAGTGGCAAATGACTTTCAACCTTGATAAGTGCAAAGTTATTAACATGGGAAAAGATAATAGAGAATTTAACTATGAAATGGATGGGCATTGGCTAAGCTCAGTAGAGGATGAGAAAGATCTAGGAGTAGTAATAGATAAGTCATTAAGGTTTTCTAAGCAGTGTATTGAAGCAAGAAATAGGGCAAATAGAGTGCTGGGTTTTATTAAGAGAAATGTCAGTTACAAAAGTAAGGAGGTTATTCTTAAACCCTATAACTCTTATGTTAGGCCACATCTAGAGTACTGTATACAGGCATGGTCCCCACATTTTAGACACGATATTAACCTTCTTGAGTCAGTGCAACGGAGGGCAACAAAGATTATTCCTTCCCTGAGGCACCTTGAATATGAAGATAGACTGAGGGTATTAAATATGTTCTCGTTCGAAAGGAGGTGTGTGAGAGGGGATATGATTGAGCTCTTTAAAATTTTGTCCGGGATAGATAAATTGGATGTTAGCAAGTTTTTGAGTTAGATGATGGAAATCGGACTAGAGGTCACCACTTGAAAATTAAAAAGCAAGGGTGTAGGTTGGATTTGAGAAAATATTTTTTCACCAATAGAGTGGTAGACTTCTGGAACAAATTACCGCAGAGGGTAGTAGGTAGTCCAAATCTAAATGTATTTAAGAGTAGGTTGGATGAGTTTATGGGAAGGGAAGGTTGTGATGGTTCCTAAGTTTTGCATATATTAATATTGTTGGTATATATCTATAGCTGCATGATTTAGTTCTTGACAAGCCTTGATTGGTGATGCCCTTGTTTCTGGATGCAATCCTCTGGATGTAGTTTTCCTGGGAGTTTGGGTGCCTTGAAAAAGAGGCCGCTTGACTCGGATGACCTATGATGAGCCCTTGTGGCTTTTGTCATCCGTTATATTATATTGTGGGGGACTTTGATTTTGTCTTCCCCTGGTGATGGTGCTTTTTGTGGGTGGGTTTTGACGGAGGCGGATGACCTTTGATAGGCCCTTGTGGCTTTTGTCATCCGTGTAATTATGTTATGTTTATGTTATGTTATGTATAAACCCGTATTTAGGCACCCCAAAAGGGGGCATTTACATTAGCCCTTTCAATTCCACCCATAAATCGAAGCAATCGAATTCTATCCAAAAATTCGGCCGCATTTATAGGAGTCATCCCGAAACTTAAGGAAGTGAAAGCTTTGGGGCTCAGTGATCCCTGAACATGCACCTGTTTCACAGGTGCACATTAAAGGTTAGTCCTCGCGGACTACTAAATTTTAAAATTTTAATATGAGTTCGCAGGAGCGAGTTCAGTATTAATATGTTTTTATTTTGACTCCCCTGGTGGTTTCAGGAGACCTTGCGAGTTTGTTACTCTCGTTAATGTTTTCATTCTCTCGCTGCTTCTGACGTCTTTATCTATTGATCCAATTTCCTCTTCTGTCGCCTTAGAGCATTGAACCCGATTTTAATTGAACAATATAATGACACTACGGTAACCAACTATGACTTTCTCACAGTTGAAGATAAATGAGAAAAGGACAGGGAGGAAATGAGTAAGAAAATAAAAGGGAGAGAGTCGAGGAAGAAAGTTAAAGATGATGGATGCCGAAGAGGTGCAATGGTCCCGCTAGAAATATGTTTCTACGAAGACCATAACGAATTTAAAGGTATGAACCCAACTAAACGAAAATATATAAGTCTTTAATTGGTGGGGACAAAGCACTCGAGGTAGATTTGATCAGGTGAGCGTTCTTTAATGTGCTGATCAATTCCTTGACATCATTTCTTTAAAACTTTATCTTTTTGACAGATTGTCGATGCCCCTCTCCGATGGCATTTCATCGCGAGATAGCTTGAGTCCACTGACCCCAGTCCTTGACTACGACGATTTGGCCTTGAGCCCTTCCCTTAGAGATCGAGAGTACCTGGCCCACTCTTCTCTCATTGGAACATTGTTCAATCCTTACGGAGGTAAGTTCTTCACTTTTCGATCTCTCCTCTTTAATCCGATCTGTGAACACTGCGCTGGGTCTACAGTTCACATTCGAGCGCGACTTTTTTATTTATACAAAGAGCCTGATTGGCATTTTGAAATGGACTTTCCTCATTCAGCTTTTACGATTAACACTAATCAAAGTAATTTTTTCCACTTTTGCACACGCTAGAAAAACGTTTAAGGCAAAAAATAAATAGTCATTGATATGTCCAGTGATGCGCGATATGGGTAAAGAAATATTTCAATTATGTTAATTATTTTTAAGAATAAATAGAATCTATTTAATATGATACGAACAATAGAATTCAAAGTATGAAATGTTTAACGTTAAATAAGAAAGTTAATGCTGTTCTTATTCATAGTCAATAATGTTGCTAGAAATCTTGCGATTTATAAATTTGACTGCTTCTTGATACAGATTTTTACCATTTCTATTATAGAATGCAGGACAATACAAAAGATATCTATAAATGTTCTAGGTTTACTATACCTTAGAAATAAATAATTTATTTATAAAGCCAATATTTACAACGAAGGTAAGCTCTGGCACTGGCAAGCACGAGATATCTAGTTGAGAAGGTGTGAAAGCTTTCCATTCTTGATTAAATATTGGTCGAATGCTGTAACTGTTACAATATCCAGACGGTAAACACAAACTTGTCTACCATTATTTTTAAGATTGTCTACAGGTTTTTAAGTTGTCAATTAGATTAAAAGGATTTCTATTGCGTATACATTAACATTTCAATGTCTAAGCCATTATACTACCAATTGTTTCTTATGGTACGCGGCTTCAATATGCAGAAAAAAGAACAAGCCATCATCATACTCGTAATTGTTTGGGAGAGCACTTTGATACCACGTTTATTCACACAGGTTTTCCGAAGAAGAAATAAGAAGCAGATCTAATAATATCGAGTCGAGCACATGCCCCACAGACTATGTAAACATGTGGGATTCCACTAGCTCCTACCCGATTCATATAAGACGAACGCTTCTTAACAAAGATCGCCCCCTCCCCTCCATTATCGTGTTTATACTTAGCAAAAGCAAAGCATATAGTAACACTTCTTCTCCGTTAGAAAAGCATGAATTAAACAACCCTATCAGCAAAGCATGGCTACCTTTGAGCCCGCCAGTCTACGGTAGCATAAGCCAGTCGAGCTTCTTCGAGATTCGTCCTTTAAAACGGAATGTTCACTTTCTCTTTAAAATCTAATACGTTTTCATTCTTGATCTCCGATTCACTTCTGTGGCTAAAGGTTCATCTCACGTGGTTTAATAGATATATATTTAATGATGTAACAAACGCATTATTAAATACATTTTCTTCAAATACTAATGCAAATGAATGGTGGATGCTCGAAGGATATATATATTAAAGGGACAAGCTTATCCGGTCCACCCGAGGTGACACGAGCCCCCGGGAAAAAGTCCTACCTTTCCCCCTTGACTACGGCCCTGCTCAGCGCTACTTTATCTTGATTTATTTATTTATTATTACTTTATTCGATTTTTAGTAGCAGTAGTAGTAGTAGAAGTAGTATTGTATGAGTGGGCTGCATGCCATCCTGAGATCACTTAGCGCCTGGGTAAGATAATAATAGGTTATCACCCCAATTGTTAGTGAACCCGCCTATCTCTACTTCTTCATATTACATACCAACATATCATCTTCCAAACCTGCTCTCCTATCCACCTATCTACAGAGGTTCTGGCTGCCCGGGGCACTTTCGTACTCCTAAGGGTCCTAAGTTGAGTGGCAGTGTATACCATAAGTTCCCGCCCGACCTGCTGCGAGGGCCAAATGTTCGGCTGTTAAAGCAATATTTGGCACCGGGTGTGTTGGGCCGTCGTCGACGCTGTTCACCTTCTTACAGTATATATATATATATATATATATATATATATATATATATATATATATATATATATATATATATATATATATATGGTCGCTACGTCGGCCCCATCATATAAAGTCAAAGCTCGAGGACACTTTCACCCGAAGGGCGGCCGAGTATGTGTAAATGATTACAATCTGGAATGTTCTCATCCTATGTGGACATTTCTCATAACCTATCAAGGCATTGGAAGGTCATAGTATCTGTTATTCATGGATTCATTTTATTTTTATTGCAACATGGTTACCACAGAAGGAAATAATGAGTGACAGCATTCTCGACATCCCTAGGGGCTCCGGGAACGGATGGGTCAGCTGCCTTTTCGGCAGGTGACCAGGAAGAGACCGGCACGTTCAGCCCCGAGGCGTCCTTGAGCGGTGAGACCCAGAAGAAGACCAAACTCGCAAGTGCGCTGAGTGGAGCCTTGATTACGTCGGGCCCCTCATTCACAGAGTACGTGGCCTGGAACTTCTTATGCCTTAAAAATAGCACCTTCTGTTCCTGGCCTCTAAAGCTCTACAAACCTGGTGGTTTCTGCGCCGATTCGGAACCCCTCTCTGGTTTCTATACCCCCTCCCCCCCTGCACCAAGTGCTTCCCTGGTAGATCTGATAGCGCAAAGAGTTCATACCCAGGCTAGGCTAAACCCACGGCTCCTTCTTGATCCAGTGTGACCGTTTCCCCTAAGTTAAAGCGCCCTTGCACTTCCGCCGAATCATTAGACTCACAGGAGGCAACGGCCTTGAATGGGGCCGTGAGACCTTCTTCCGGAGTTCCTAAAGCGGCTCTCTGAAAGTATGACACTAGCAAAGAAGCTTAGGCTCCTATGCCCCAACCCAAAGTTCGAATGGGTGGCTCGGAGGCAGTGAATTCTCCGAAGGAGGGAGGAAAAGACATCCAACATACCCTAATAATTCCTTGAAGGCGTTAGCGCTCTAAGCGCTTTGATTGGCCAACAACCCCAGGGGTTCTGTTTCCGGTAACCATATGGCCACTCCTGTGAAGGCATTCTCTTGGAAGAAGAGCCCCCCCTCCCCTCGACACACACATCTCTTCCGAGCTAGGCATGGAAGTCATATTTCTTTAATGGCATTGCCGTGAACTCCGTGACAACTTGGAGGAGCTGCGTTGGCTCGTCTCATCCTGTCCACCTTTAGTTAACTCTCTGTAGGAGACCATGCTGGGCGCGTGCCCCCTGCCCACCCTCCCTAGTTATAAGGGCTGTGTGACCATACCACATAGGTGATGGAGCTGGGCAGGAGGATGCGCAATTTACACCCAGCCTGATGTTTCTGTTCATCTATTTGCTATAAATACCTGACAATCGGGCGAAAATTTAACTTTATGAGCTGTTTATACTCATCATCATCCTTACTGGCCATCAGAAAGTAGTCTACATATACAAAAGTGAATTCGAACCAACGCAAGACATGATCGATGAACCTGTAGAAGGATCATGCACTATTACATAACCCTTGTGGCACGAAGAGCCATTAATACAAGACCACTGGCTTTGCGATGGCAATCTCTGTGTAACCTGGTTTCGTAGAGATTTGAAAAAAATGCGTCCTCTAATCACTTTTTGAAAAAATGCGGCTCGCGATAGCGACGTTGAAGGCCGCATTTTTCATTCATTCCACAATATTTCACAATGGATTGTTTTTACCTCTAATAACAACTTTAAAAAGAGCCTTCTGACTCTGCACGCGAGTGGATGTATTTTTGTAATGATGCAATAGAATAATGATAGATAGATGATTGAACTTTTCGTAACAAAGACAATGACGACTCAAACGCTAAGGATTGTTTTATGTGAGCTTGCGAACTAGGTCAAGTGTAAGTAGCGAGTAATGAATGAATGTCAAAGGAGTAAATGGGAGGATTCCATCTTAATTGCTTCGAACATGACTTTAAATATGTAAGAACAAAATATAGGTAGTTACAAGGCTTTATCAATCAAACAATCATTAGTTGGCGGAAAGATGGTTTCTATAGAATCAGGAATGAATGGACTGTCTTTTTCCTCATTTGAACAAATTTATTATTTCTGGATGCCACGGGTGTCCTTATGTACGATCCGAACCACGTGGTGAAGGTATCACATAAACTTTTTGCAATTATTTTTGCCGTCTAAGATACAAATAACTTATGGTACATAATGTAATAAATTGTGCGAGGAAACTGCTCCATCAAATATTGTCATAACCGAAAATTAAATTAGTTTTATATTAAAAATATGAAAATTTCCAAAGCCCCAATTCCCGATCAAATCTATTCAATCTAACTCCTATGGAGTTCAAAGAGGAAAGTATAACACCAATTTTGGAAAAGGGCAAACGCTTATCCTGGAAATTATCGCCCCATCTGCCTTAGGTTCGATCGTTGCTAACTCTTGAAGATCATTGTTATCGATAGGATGGTGAATCAAATGAACTTATTTGTTTTATAAATGACGCACAAACACAGCTTTCGACACAATCCCATGCTTAACTAATATGCTTGATTTTTTACGCGAAATAATCATAGCGTTTGGAAAAGCTAAACCTGTAAATGTAGTTTATCTCTATTTCAAAAAGACTATTGTCACTATTTCACATAAAAAACAATAATGTCCACATTGCACGGAATGTGGGGCAGCGTATTCAGATACCATAGAATATGCGTTTGACGAAAGAGCAACGAATTGAAATCATACTGATGGCTGGGTCTGGAAGCAGTCGCATGGTTGCAATGAACTTCAACATAAAAGATAGAACGAACTTCACACACGACACTGTGGCAAAACATATTAACAAGTTTCAGAAAACTGGAAATGTTGCAGATCAACCGCGAAGTGGTCCAAGACGTACAGCCATTGATGAAGACACAACAGCTACGATACTGACAGCGCTTACACGGAGTCCTAGAAAAAGTGCACAACTGTTGTCTGCAGAAAGTGGGGTCAGCAGATCGAGTATCAGGCGCATTTTGAAAGCAAACAAATGGCATCCATACAAATTGCATATGGCACAGCATTTGAGTGAAGACGACCCAGATAGACGGATGGAATTCTGTGAATGGGCATTAACCAAAGTGAATGAGGATGCAAACTTTTCAACTAAGATCTTGTTTACTGATGAAGCAAATTTTTACGTCGATGGAGAGGTTAATCGGCAAAACCTACGTTATTGGAATAATGCTAACCCTAACTGGCTGAGTCCGACGAAGATGCAAGGTGCCGGTAAAGTGATGGTGTGGGCCGGGATATGGGGTGACAGAATTATTGGACAAATTTTTGTCATTAGAAATCTTAATGCCGAAAGGTATCTTAACTTGTTGCAAGAAGAAATTTTCCCATCCCTGCTAAATGAGGAAGGTAACGTCCCAGTTTACATCCAGCAAGATGTAGCTCCACCTCATTATGGTCTTCACGTGCGTCGGTATTTGGATCAGCAGTTTCCAGATGCTTGGATTGGTCGGCGTGGTCCTGTGGAGTGGCCTTCCAAATCCCCAGCTCTCCCCCTCCCCTTGATTTCTATCTTTGGGGGCATTTGAAGGTCATGGTGTATCAGTTAAATATCCGAGACATAAATCATCTAAAGGAACGTATCACTAACGCGATGACGAGCATAACTTCAACTGTGTTCATCAACAGTGGGAAACACGTATTAAAATGTGTTTCCAAAACAATGACAACCATTTAGAGCATATTATATAAATAAAAATGGTTGTCCATAATATTTTCTTATTTTTTCCTATGTATGGAAACTTACGGCCCACCATATATATATATATATATATATATATATATATATATATATATATATATATATATATATATATATATATATGTATGTATAAAAACGAGTTTGACACGGATCTATTGTGTTAACTTTCAAAATTTGCTAATGACACGTAACTTTGTACCAAGAATAAATATCATAGTGAGTGCGAAAAGTTTCAAAAACACATGAATAGAGTAGTAAAATGGCCAAAAAGATTGCAGATGCAATTCGACGATTACAAGTGTAAGGTAATGCACATATGTAGGTCTTGTTAACCTCAAGATAGATGATAATATGTGTAGTCAAATTTTAAACACACACAACATGGAAAATTATTTAGCTGTCTTAATCTCGAATGATCTAAAATTTTCAAAACTGTAACGTCACTAAAGGTCAATAGTCCCAAAATATATAGCTCGAGTTTTTCATTTAAATCGAAATGTATTAACCCTCACTTATCTAAAGCGCTTATAAGACGTCCTTCGGATTATGCGGTACAATTTTGACCCCATTCATACAAACGGACCTGTGTCGAACAACGATATTGATTAAATTTCACTTATAGATCATCATCTGCTTGACCTACGAGTACATTTGTATATATATATATATATATATATATATATATATATATATATATATATATAAGTATTCAAAAGTACTCAAATTTTGAGCTAGATAACCTTAGCGGTAACAGAAATATTGGTTTCAAACTAGTGAATACAAGATTTAACATGAACTCAAAAATGTTTTTCATAGGAAATAACACACACTTGGAATGGCTTGCCTAGAAATGTCGTCGCAAACACTATAGTAAATGTGTTTAAGAATATAATCGGAAAACATTATTTTAAAATATGACCTTCCGGAAATAAGAGTTTTCCAACTAATTCTTAATCCATATCCTCTCTTCTTCTACATATCCTTCACCTCTGATTTTCATCCTTTGCCTTTTATTTACTCGCCTGATAGTTCGTATCTATAATCTGTAACCTGAAGAAAAATAGCCCTTCTTCCTAAAGGAAACATTGCTTCAGGCTCATATTTTCCTTTTACCACAGGAGATAGCAAGAGCCTTCAAAGACTGAAGCCCACAGCTACTGGAGTCAAAATGGCGTCGGAACTTAAAACAGATGGTGTACTTCCGGCTTACTGCAATCCTCCTAATCCTTGTCCAATCGGATATACAGGTCAGTCTCATTATATAGAAACTTACTGCCCTTCGTAATTGATAATTAAAAAAGGACATTATATTCGCTTCCATCTATGAAAAAAAAATCCGTCAACTGCGCATAATGGTACAGCAAATATAGTTTTGAATGTTACTATATATTTAATAAATACCACATTTTTAGTTCAATGATCGCGAATGGTAGCAAAAAAACACAGAAGTAGTAGGATGGGTAATGCTACAAAATATTCCTTCTACATATACATACTGCCCCAAAAAGGATTATATACTCTTTATAACAGATATTTTATCATTTGAAAAAACAAAAACTATATATTGTTATAGAAATCGCCAATGAAAGTTAAATTGTGTTCTAAGTAATTAAAATTTTATATCGAGTTGTTTGTATATTAAATTTATTAACTACGTCAATGCTCAGAATGTTCTCCAGCGTCATATATGCACTCTGAATGTTGTCCTAATTGCATATTTCAGGTGTTCAAGTGTCCTAGGTCTTGTACCAACAACTGCCTCCTCCAGGTAGCACCACAAGTAAAAATTAAGTGGAGTCAAGTCGAGTGTACGTAGAGGACCATTAATCAGTGCTTCCACTTTGTCTTATCCAACGGTTAGACAACGTTCCATCGAGGTACCTGACATCACAATGATAATTAAAGGGGGGGGCGGCTCCATCTTGATAGGGGGAGAAATTTTAGCGAGAGAAATTTTATGGGAACGGATGAAGCGAAGTGTAAATCAAAAGAAGTAAGGCAAATTAAAGGGATCTCAGACAGCTTTGAAATATTTGTGAATGGTATGAGCCTGATTGCAGCCTAAAAGATTGATGAAAAATCAAGCGAAGCGAAGCAATTCAAATGGCATAAGGGAATACTTTGAGATGGTCCTGGGTTTTCGAACAAAAGGATCCAGAACGAATGGCACGAAATATGCATGGCATTGTTCCGAAGCAAAGGAAGGGTGGGGAGCCGGGTAAAAGGTCTGTAGTGTATGAACCACGTCAAAGAAAAACTTAAATATCTCCTAATGTTTCATAATTTAAACGCCAATTAAAATATTTCAAGTGTTTATCAATTTACTTAACAAAGTTACGTGTTGCATGACTAACTAAATATTTTTTTCCATTAACACAAAGGAACTTTTAAAATGAACTCTTATAAAAAAAACACTGGAATTTTTTAATATTGAGTTAATATATGTTTAATCCATGTAAAAGTCTATAGATCATACTTTCAATCCTAATTCATATATATATATATATATATATATATATATATATATATATATATATATATATATATATATATATGAATCTATTAAACCACATTGAAAGAGAAAACGGAATAATTTTCCCTTGCAGTAAAATTTTTATTACCTTTTTTCGAAAAAATCCGTGCTGGGAAGCGATTCGAACCAGGCACACTGAGACAGCGAGCACCGCTTTGATCGCAGTTAAAAGTATGCCGTTAGTACACTAAATTCATTTTCATCATTTTCTCGCGCTACTTTGAGATATATATATATATATATATATATATATATATATATATATATATATATATATATATATATATATATATATATATATATATATATATATATATATATATATATATATATATATATATATATATATATATATATATATATTTTTTATATATATATATATATATATATATATATATATATATATATATATATATATATATATATATATATATATATATATTTTATATATATATATATATATATATATATATATATATATATATATATATATATATATATATATTTTTATATATATATATATATATATATATATATATATATATATATATATATATATATATATATATATATATTATATTATATATATATATATATATATATATATATATATTTATTGACGATAAAATATAATATATGTTCCTGAGCTTTTGGAAATAGGACAACTTGGTACATCTCGCAACCATACACCGGGGACATAAATAAAATAATCAAATATTTTGTATTTGTCAGATGATATCCCTGATTAAAGTAGACACAATTTTACTATGACTATGCAATGGATTTCTTTTACTATTGTAATAGGTATATATTTGTGGTTAAATCAAAACAATGTACTGTAAATTCATCTCCAAAAACTTCTAATTAATATTTAAAAACATCCTAAAAGTGAGCCAATCCTAGAAGAGGAAAATATTAATCAAACTTATTAAATGTTTAAAGTACTTACGATCCACTGAGGGAAAAGTCAAAATACCGCATGTCCGCGGGTCGTATGTGTAAAACGAGAGCTGGACAGCGTTTAAAGGTGAATTCTTTTATCAAGAAACGACCATCTTAAGACGATTCCAAGCTCCAGCCGAATATAGAATAGTGAATCCAGCTCCAAGATTCCTTTTACCTTTGGAGGAAGTCTCCGATCACCAATTTACCCAGCCTACACAGCCAGGACAGAGTTTTCTATTTTGGAGTCGTACCATTGTGAATACAATGCATTCACTGAGTAAGCAACTAGACAGCCACCCAGCCGAATCAAGTACCAAAATTCGATGACAAATCACCCCTTGGTAATCATACCTCTCGAAGAGGCTTACCTCAGTTACCTCCTGACCGCCACCTATATGTCTATAAACTTTCTGAAGAAGCGTGTGTAAGAAAAGAATATACAACCTGAGCAAGAGGATAAAAGTTTGGTAAATATGTAGATTAGCGACTCAGCCGAAAAAGTGGGGTTTTTTTGCTAAATATTTTTGTTCACCCCTGTCGAAATATTCATGCGCGTTTGAGTCGTCTGACGTCAGACCCCACCCCCATTATAATTCGCAAAACGATTAAAGGCGCTGACGTTAGGACATTAGTCTATAAACAATTAGGATTATATACTGGGGGGCTGTGCCACCAGACCTCCCCCCCCCAATTTAATGAAACTCAGGAGCATCGTAGTGTGTTCTCCCCATTGTGTTTACCCCCACACGAGCCATCCCCTTAAATGTACTCCAAAAACGTGAAACCTTTTGGAACACGGACTAAATAGTACGTCCCATCTCTAATCTACACATTTACCAAAAGTTTGTGATTGGCGTGGTTGGATACCATTCGTATGCTGGATAACATGGAATTCTATGGCTTGAACAATGAACTCCTGACCTAACGAGATGCTATCATCAGTAGAAACCTTCGAGTGGAAAATTTCATGACCAAACCAAAGTATAACCACAAGGGTAGTTTTGTCAATTCCTTTTCCTTTATATTTAATCCATTCTATGCCTCTGACACATGCCTATAGATATCAATTTGGTACTGATGTATTGATGATGGAGAAGATGCTGACCGTTAGAGATTGGAGAATGAAAAGAATTATTCTACAAAATATTTGGTTATTTTACCTGAAATTTCATTTTTTACATCATGAAGAAAAATACCATATTCGTAGGACCTTTACCCTACCGATTACCATCTTTTCAATCTGCGCTTTGAACTCTATATATTCGCGGAGAAAAAAAGATCAATAATAAGGAAACATAATAAGTGGATTTACTGAATTTGTAACCAATAGACTGACCTAAAGAATTGTATATAAATAGGATATATTAGAGGATCGTTTAAAACACGTTATTGATGCAAATGGCTACTATTTTGATTAAATATTCAATATTTTTTTATTTTTACATGCTGTTTTCAATTTACTATTCAGAAATTAACATTTAATATGGAATTATATAAGTTTTTCAAACGGTAGCGTAACCAACCTGTATTTCTTTATTTAGAAGTTCCGATAATTGAACACAGATGACCTCGTTCACTGGCTAGGAACCTCACGCAGGGGTCCTCTCGATCTCATTTTAAGCTGATGACCTTCCTTTAGTGGCTGGTGCCAAAGGGAGTTTCAAAATATACCATCTTATAAGCACAGTTTTCACTTGGGCGGTGTTTTTTGGAGATGCGAACGAAAAAGTTAACTTGGGGAAAATATGTTGCTTACTGCTCGCTTGGATGGAGAGGTGTTTGGAAGTTGGTGTAAAGGTTGGCACTTGGCGTGCAGCGTGTGAAATGACAATCCTCTGCCTTTGTGGAATGGCATAATAAGTATGCCTGGACCGGCGTATGATTGCCAAGTCTTGCCATCACGGGGTTACAGTTTTTTTTTGTAAGTTTTGATGTGAAATCATTATTTACGAATAATGATTGAGATTACTCTAACCAAACTCTTCGACTATTTCCCTGTTTTTCGATTTAAAAACAAATTTTAGAGTTAGTATTTAATGAAACCCTCTTTAAATATAATAATAAACTTTACGAAGAGATATATTGCGTCGGTATGTGTTCTCCCGACGGTCCCTTATCGACTGACTTTTTCATGATCTATCTTGATGATATTTTCTTCAATCGATCTCGTCTTGGCTGTCCCCTTTTTACATAATGCAGCTCAGGCTAAATGTTTTCTTTACGTTTTGAATTCGGGGCATCCAAACATAACTAATACGATGGAACAAGAACATAATGGAACGCTGCCCTTCTTAGAATTGCTAATTTCTAAACAAAATCCTGTCATAACCACTTCAGTTTTTAGAAAGCCCATAAAGATAAATTTCAAGCTTTCTTATATTAAAACTTTTGCATAGAGGATACCAACTTTCTTCCACATTTTTTCTTATGCACTCTGAATCGCACTTCCTAAAATCCAACTTTCGCAATAATAGTTTACTTCGACAGAGCACTTAAAATCTTTTCAGATGAACTCTACATCCCTAAACTTCATGAATTTTCCGTACCAAAAGATTTACGCCACATGATTTGACCTGAAATGGGTAGTCTGAATAAATCCTGTCGATAAAAAATTAACCAGGTTATTCAAAAATTATTATCACACTAACTTTGGTGTCATTTTCATCAATAAAAGAACCATTAGCAACATGTTTCCCATCAAAAATCTAAATCATATGGGTGTGCGCAGTAATGATGTTTTTATATATAATTTCGCAAGGTGTATCATTATCCAATGCATCAGCAGCACCGTGCGCACCGTTGAGGCGTGCTCCTACATGGAATAAGCCTTAGAAGAGGTAAAATCCTTAAGCAGAAAGAGCATTCTGCCATTATAAAGCACTCGATGAAATGTAATAGTAATGTACCAACTAAATAATTCATGAAACCCTATAACATATTCGGTTTCCTTAAAGTCCTTTAGCATGCGCTTCGATGTTTAAAACAAAAATTTCACATAAATTTGTTATTAAAATCTGCTTAATCCTGAGTGGCTAAATTTTGCATAGCTTATGTTTACGTAGAATAATTATAAATAGAGCAGCATTTTGTGAAAAAGAGAGTTATCGGTAGTTTGTGAGGGTATGGGACGTACATACTCACATGCTGCCAGACAATCGTGGGAACGAAAGAAATTTGTCGTTTGAGTTGACCTTCGTCTCCTCTCTCTCTTCCCCCAACCTTCCCCTAACTGGCGACAGGAAGTCGGACGAAAGAACGCCTATCTTTCAAAGAAGCTTAAATCTTATTTGCCTTCTTTATGATAGCATGGAGATTTTTCGGAAGACGCTGCGATAAGCAAATTGTCGTGAATGGGATCTCTCTCTCGATTTCCCACAATCCACGATATAAATAACATCGCCGTTTACCCCTATAGCAGCAGTGTCCCAAATCTACTCGCGCAATCCTCACGTTGAACGAGAGTCGTTGCCGTAGCGTATCGACTACCAACGCGCCGTCGAGTCAACCTGGTTGTTGTCTCAAATTGTTCCTGGAAGTAAATCCCGCCTCGCAGAGTCTGTGACTAGAAGAGTACGCTCTGTTGCTCAACGTAACTTGAGTAAGAAAAGGAACATCCAAATAGTTACTGGAAGTTACTATTTGTTAGTGTCACATCCAGTTAGGAGTGAACTAACCGGAACTGCAGCCAGCAGCCCCGAACCCGTTGTATTATCCCCCCTCTCCCCGAGAACTCGTGTTAACGCCACCCGAACCACCCCGACTGGACCCGAGTATTCGTCTCTCCAGTCCATCAATTAATGGTAGTCTGTAAACCCAGTGTCCCTCTATTCTTAAATTACCTAATTAATTAACTGTGATTGATACTCCCATTGAGTCATTATAAATCTAGACGCTTAACGTCAGTGTTTAATATTTAATCCTTAATTTTGCCTGTTAACTGTTGCTAATTATTATATTTGTGTAAAGTAAAGTTTATTTTGAGTACGTGTGTTTATTTTTGGCTCCTCCCTTTTGACGTACCCTTGGCAAGACTTTAATTAAGCATCTCTTCGGCTAATTCATTCAACCTGTATTTTGCACTCTTAGAATTCAACAATCACAAACCTCGCCCCAGTAACAAGTGGGACTTTTATAGTGAGAATCCTGGCTACGGCACAACACGCCTCTAACCAGCTTTCGCACGTTCAGTAGGAATTAAAGCCTACATATATATATATATATATATATATATATATATATATATATATATATATATATATATATATATATATATATATATATATATATATATTATATATATATATATATATATATATATATATATATATATATATATATATATATATATATATATATGATCGTAGGATTGAGTCATAGGGTCAATACCACCGACTGAAACAAAAGTGGTGTGCCCAGATCAAGGCCTAGAATAATTATTGGACCAGACTATGAGCAATTCTACGACATAGTTATTTTCCTGTAAATACTTCAAGACCAATCCACGCTCTTACCAGAATAAAGCCTTTGTGAATCCAGCTCAAAGTTTTCCTTCACCATTAAAGGAAGCAACAATCACCTGATTACCCAGCTTACGAAACGTCAAGAAGATCCCCTTTTCCATTTGGCTACTTAGACCCCATAGGCCTGCACTTTAGTGTTAAATACCTGCTTTACTTGCCTTCTCACTTTGCAGGACTATATACAAACATAAGATTTTTTTAGAATACTTCTCAGATATTTATAAATTAATTATGTGGGAAATTGGAAAGCAGCAGAGGAGGCAATATTCAAATTATAAAAATGCAGCCTTTTTAACTATTAGGGAATGAGAAATATGTTTTTGTTTTTAAAATTCGGAAGTAGTAATTCCGAGGTGTATTTCGGATCCATACAGCGCACACTACATAACCGTATTTGTTCACATCTACGCATCAGCAGCAGAACTGGAGCCAAACTCACTACTCCCGAATTCTCCCCTATCCGGTTACACTACGAAAACAGACATCCACACCATAAACTCAACTTAAATCATTTTTCAATTAAAGATACAGCCAACACCTGAAGCCAACTTCGTACACTTTAATCCCTTTACATTAGATTTACAAACCACACTTTAAACTTGGAGACAAGCTCATTTCCACTTTTACTACACGAATCACACATACACACCAAAACCACTCCCACAAAAAACAACCCAAATTGTTCCAATATTTTTATTTTCTCTCTTTTCTACAACGAAGACACGCAAAACTGATTAATCTCACTTTTTCTCATTCTCAAAATAGTTTCTCATTCCCAAATAGTTAAAAGACCTGCATTTTTTATAATTTGAATATTGCCACCTCTGCTGCTTCCCATTTCCCACATAATTTATTTATAAATATCTGAGAACTATTATAAAAAAATCTTATGTTTGTATATAGTCCTAATGACATATCCTTGTAAATCGATTCCTGCTCGAAACGTCGGTACCAAGAAGTTAAAATACCATAATGAACTTCCTAAATGCAGCCTTCTCATTTATCCTAATATATATATATATATATATATATATATATATATATATATATATATATATATATATATATATATATATATATATATATATATATATATATATATATATATATATATTATTTACGAGACTAGTTTCGGTATGAAGTTTACCATACCCTCTTCAGTGGTATACTGAGAATGAAATGAATACAAAATTCCCTACAAAGCCTCAAGATCAGGACAAAAGAAAACAAAGATCATTACTATGCTGTATACGATCAGGCTCCGGGAAGAGGAGCTACACTTAAATTGACCGTCAGAAAGATTGAAATTTGGAATTTATTCTATTATTATCGATTATACAAATTTTCTTTTGCGGAAATCTTTACAATTATATATTATTTGGGACATCGACTAATCTATTTGGTGGTAATAATTGTTAATGTGATTAAAATACTGGGTGTAGTACGGCTTCCCCTGACATCACCTTTATGTTCATATATTCGTTATATTAATGTTCTTCCATTCTCTCCTATGTAGAACGAGGGACAGTTAGGAGATTCACACAGGATTACATATACACCTGCCTCATATGGCTAATCTATGGGCTTAGTCGAAGGGAAAGATTTGAGGATTGAATTAGGGTATTTAAACGTGGCTCGACCTGCAGAAATAACTGTTTACTCCTTTGAGAAGGGGAGAAAATGGGAGAGATAGATAACACTGGGAAAAAATGTATTTGTTGAATTGACAAAAGTACATTTTCTTACCTAATTCGAGCAAACTGGATCCAAATGCTGAAGAATTTTCGTAGTATCAATAACTAATATTATCCAATAATTTTAATTTTTTCTCGCCTATCATCATGCCCTGAAGTAATTTTGAATCATCCTTTTGCGTTATTTATAGTAAAGCAGGTTTTATGAGAAGAAACTTGAATTACACATTAGGATTACAAATACTGTAATCAAATAGATGCTAATTTATTAATGACCGTACATCAGCATGGAAGACCTCTTCTTGATTTCAATCGGGCAAAAATTTGCGTTTGTAACTCTTTCTCTTGTAAGTCTTCTCTGGTTGATCTCTTCTAATCGTCCAGCAGTAGTGCGCCATCATGTGTCTATCCCAGTGACCTTGGTAGCGCTCTTCCATCGTCATCAAATCCTGATGGAAGCGTTCCCTTTGTTCGTCGCTCACGGCTCCCAGATTCTCTGGGAATCGGTCGAGGTGACTATTTAGGAAATGCAGCTTCACACTCATGTTGCATCCCAGATCACGATATGTTAAAAGCATATTAGTAACCAGATCCTCGTAGTTATGCGCTTTTTTGTTTCCCAAGAAGTTACGAACAACGGCAGAACATGAGAGCCAGACTGCCTTCTCTTTTTCATTCATGGTGTTCACGAATCTAGAATCCCTCAGAAGTCTTCGGGTTTGGGGACCATCAAATACTCCTGCTTTTATTTTTTTCCCATGACAAAGCAGGAAACGCCGATACTATGTACTAAGACAATCATTGTCAGTGTTCAACGCCTTGACATACTGCTTCATTAACCCCAGTTTGAGATGAAGTGAGGGAAAACGATCTTCTCTCGAATTACGATTGGCTCATTAACAATGTTTGGCATTCCTGCTTCCAAAGTTTCCCGAACTAGGCAATCTTTTCGGGACCAGTGTTTGTCACGGGCTCGACTGTCCCACATACAGATATAGCATGGAAACTTTGTATATCCCTTCTGCTGGCCAAGGACGAAGTTGACCATCTTAAGGTCTACACATATGATCCAATTGTGTTAATGGTACTTAAGTAAATCCATGACCATTCTTATGTCATCGTGAGTTACTCGCAGATGGACAGAGTGACCGAGAGGAACTGCACCAAACTCATTGCCAGTATGCAAAAGGACACACTTGAGGCTCCGCTTGGAGCTATCCAAAAACAGTCTCCACTCAGCAGAGCTATAGGTGCCAAGTCCTAACTCGGTAAACAGACCAGGAACATCGTGGCAGTATAAAAATTGTTTGTTCTCAGAAAAATACTTAACAAATGTACTCTCCCTTGTTCGGTAATATGATACCCGTGCCGACCTGTCAAGCATATGTCTTTCACTCAACCTGGAGGTTCTGCAGCTTTCTTGGAGAGCGCCAAATCACGTATCAAGTCATTCAAATCCTCTTGGTTGAAACAGTGAGGAGCTAATGATTGTTTAGCATCTGATGATGAATCTGCAGACTCTGAATCCATTCCGTGGACGTCCATATCAGGTACATCATTTTCATTCTCGGAGGAAGCATATCTACTGAAAATTGGAACTGGTAAAGACTCAGAATGAGGTACTGGCGGGATCGCCGAGGGAATGTTGGGGTAGTCAATCTTGTGCCGATTTTTCTTGCGAATCTCTTTAGTATTCACCAGACAGAAATAACAGTCCGATACATGATCCTTTGGCTCTCGCCACACCATGGGGATTACAACAAGAAGACCATTTCTCTTTCCTTTCGTCCACTCCCGAAGATGTTCCACACAACTCTGGCAAACGGCATTTAGGGCCCACTTCTTATCTTGATCGCCAAGAGGAACATCAAAATATGCCTTATAAGTGCGGATCACAAAGTTTGATATATTGAGCCTTTGATGAACTAGCATGTAACAGCCACATTGTAGCAGAAGGTGTCTGGATCATTAACGCAATTTCCTCTTGACGAAGCCATCACTCTAACATGAGACCTGAAAAAAGAAACAATAATGTCAATATTTTACACAATAACACCTATTACTATCTTACTACTATGTACTGTGAAGTATTTGCTTTCTACAAGCACCCTCTCTGTTCGTCCTGAGGGCAGTTTTCGGGGAAACGAGAAAATAGAAATTACAGAATAACTATAACATGTAGGTAAAAAAGGATTATATATTTGAAATCAGCATGAAAAAACGAATTAAAATTGGCGGATAAATCTAAGTCACCAAAAAATGTGATTAAAATTGTTCCCCTGTGTAATTCATGCCACTCACTTCGTTTTTATCCTTGTCGCGGTAGTATGCAGATTTAGCTTTAGATAAACTCTCATTGATGATGTGGAGGGGATAATTTAGTTCAATGAATCTGCAGGTTGTATATGTAATTTCGTCTTCTAAAAATCAAGGCTTTGTAGGGGCTTTTGTATCCAGTCCATTTTCAGTATGCGACTGAAGAGGGTATGGTAAACTTTATACCGAAACTAGTCTCGTAAATAAATTATATGCTCCTATACAGTGGTTTCACTATCATATATATATATATATATATATATATATATATATATATATATATATATATATATATATATATATATATATATATATATATATATATATATATATATACATATATATATATATATAAATATATATATATATATATATACATATATAAATATACATATAAAGAATGATATACTTTTTGAATCACATATATTGAATTATTCTTTGTCTTAAACCCTTCGTTTTTATAGCTACTTAAAAGGGGAGTGCGGATAAGATAAGGAGATTGGCCCTTGTTCAGTTATGACATTAACCTTTCAGATTCGTGGTCATCTACGATTTTAAGCTGCTTTCAATTCTCTTATTAAGATTTCTTCTTCCAATTTCTGCGTTCGTCTGTCGCCTGGAATTCCTAATCTATGAACCCGCACAAGGATTCGTATCTCGTGTGTTTTATCTAGCTGCAGGTGTAAATAATCATTAGTGTTGCACGCGCCCACAATAACAATAATATATTATCTGATGATGTTATAGGTGTATGACGCAAGCTTAGATTAAACCTGACGTACAGATATAGAACTAAAAATATATTAGAGAACTAATTTTGACTTTCACCATCATTAGGTCAATATCAATGATGAGAAGGCAATGCATACAGAGTGTGTAATGAAGGTTAGCATACAAAAAAACTATAAATAAAATGGATTAAGTACAAAGTATGATAAGAAAACATTAATGAAAGAGAGAGAAAAAAAAGAAAAATATTACCCCAGGGAATCATATATTAGCGCAGGTTCAGTATTAGAACAGGTAGGCAACACGATGTAATCCGATTAAAGAGTTTAAGAGATGTATGTATTGAAGAAGCAGGACTTTTAGATATTCAATTATCAAAATTGTATTGCTCCTCAGGAATATTATAATTACACTGTGCAACACGATTTTTGTCTTTGAGTAGAAACTGTTATTTTCTATTTGCTTGTGTCTAGCATACATGAAAAAACACGTTAATTATTTCAAACTTTGCTTTTATGTCCAGGATAATGATATCTATATGAAATTTACCTATTCCCTCTGGAAGAAAGTGGCGAATTTGAACTTCCATTTGCATAAAGTAGAAACAAAACGACACGATAGAAAAATAGCATTTTATTCTAGAATCACATAAGTGAGACAATTAAAATATTAGAAATGAGTAGTTTTCCGTGATTTACGCTTATACTGTAAATTACTTTCACGAATCAGCTCCCAAATATAGTCTCCCATCAGATTTTCATTATATGATCCTTGATAGTGGCGTTCAAAGTCCAGTAGATCCTGGTGAAAGCGGCCATGCTCCTCAGAGTATGCTCCGATGTTCTCCTTAAATTTATCAAGATGAGTTTCAAGAATATGGACTTTCAGGGACATCCTGCAACCCATCCTGCAGTAGTTTCTCACCAAGTTCACAAAAGCTCTACATAGTTTTCGGCTTTGTGATTACCTAGGAAACCCACAACCACTGCGATAAAGCTGTCTCACGCTGCTTTTTCCGTCCTAGTGAGCTTCTCGGGGAAACTCCTTGCTCTTCATGATCTATTTTATTTGGGGACCGATGAAGACCCCGGCTTCGGCCTTTGTCGCAGATAGCTTAGGAAAGAAATCTTGGAGATAAATGAAAGCTGCAGACTCCTTATCTCGAGCTCTGATGAATTGTTTCATAAGGCCCAAATTTAACTGCAAATGAGGAAACAGTACTTGTCGGCGTCCAACAAAGGCTCCCATTTGACGTTGATTCTCTCCATACTAAACTCGGTCCCTTGTGGCCAATCCCGCGGATGGTAGTGTACCACTGTGTCCCTGGTGTCCCAAAGGCAAAGATAATAAGGAAACTTGGTAAAGCAGCCTTGGAGACCCATCGAGGGTGCCACCATTTTAAAGTCTCTAATAACCTCCCAACCGTAATCTTCCTATTTCAATGCATCTAGCAAGATCTTGACCCTGCTGTATTCTTCTTTAAGCTGGACCGAGTGAGCAAAGGGAAGAAATGGATACATGTTCCTGTTATGAAGCAGCACTGCTTTGAGGCTCCTGGACGAGCTGTCAATGAAGATGCGCCACTCGTTGGGGTTACAGGCCATTCCGATTGCCTCAAACAGACCGGTCACAATGTGACAAAAGCAAAGCTCATCTTGACGTGTAAAAAAGCTTGAAAAACACTGGTGACCCTTTCTCTGACCTGATATTTGCACACTGTCATATAACAAATCACACTGCTTGAGCCTCGAAGTTAAAAGCTCGGGATTGGACTTTGTGAGACCAAGATCTCTGAGAAAGTCGTTGAGATCTTTTGGGTTGGGGTACTGGGGAAGTATGGGTTTCTCTCCTCAGCTGCACCTCTGTAATCTGGATCAATGACTTCATCCTCTTCTGAACTGCTTTTCCTTCATAAAAAAGGCTGCTCTCTTTTTGGAGGAGTGGGTTCGGGGAGCTCCAAACTGTGTAGCACTAGCGCAATAGATGACTGGAGGTTACATGATAACAGGCCCATTTTTGCCTCCTTGACGTTTGAAAGGGTTTATCATGCAGAAGAAACAATTGCTTGAGTTTGGTTTCCTCCAAATTCGTGGGATTGCGAAATACATAGCTTTCTTTTCTCCTTTGTACCATTCTGAAAAAACAACCAAATAAAAACATAGGTATAAATATACATATACTTTTCACTTAGTATTAGTAGAAATGTTAAAAAAAATCCAGTATTCAAATAAACAAAACATTATTTTATATATATATATATATATATATATATATATATATATATATATATATATATATATATATATATATATATATATATATATTTATATATATATATGCGGTTAATAGGCTATTTTTGGCAAACAGTCTTCCTCGAAGCCCTCAGAAGGAGCTCTTCTCAGATACACGAGAAGGTAACACTTAAAATAGGCGTTCTCTCAGATAGCCCCCAAAACTATCTTTCAATTGGCCTTTTCAAGTGCTTGTCGAAGAGAATGGAATATTTATTAATCCCCATTTTCGCCACGCCTTATAAATTTAGAAAAATTATTCCAGTAACGCAATTAATTATGTTGTTAAAAGGTTATTTTTTGGTAAACACAGTCTTCCTCAAAGCCCTCAGAAGGAGTTCTTCTCACATATACGAGAAGGTAACACTTAAAATAAGCGTTCTCTCAGATAGCCAAAAAACTATCTTTCGATTGGCCTTTTCAAGTGTCATCCCTGCTCGTCGAAGAGAATGGAAATTTTATTATTCCCGATTTTTGCCACGCCTTATAAATTAAGAAAAATTATTGCAATAAGCGCTCCTTCTGAGGGCTTTGAGAAAGATTGTGTTTGCCAAAAATAGCCTTTTAACCGCATAATTAATTGCGATACTGCAATATTTTTCTTAATCTATAAGGCGTGACGAAAATGGGGAATAATAAATTTTCCATTCTCTTTGACAAGCATGAGTGACACTTGAAAAGGCCAATCGAAAGATAGTTTTATTTGCTATCTGAGAGAACGCTTATTTAAGTGTTACCTTCTCGTATACGTGGGAAGAGCTCCTTCCGAGGGCTTTGAGGAAAACTGTGTTTGCCAAAAAATAGTCTTTTAATTGCATAATTAATTGCGTTACTGCAATATTTTTCTTAATATATATATATATATATATATATATATATATATATATATATATATATATATATATATATATATATATAAAACCTTCCAGAGTTCTTTTGCAGAGCTGGCAAGTGAAATGAGGTGCCCAAGGTTTGTCTTGATTTCCGACTGGCATGCCGAAATATGCCATGTAGGCCTCATACATTTTAGCAGATCTCTCTACAGAGTACTTTTCGATCTTGTCTTAATAAATTCGGCGCAGACATAGCAAAATCCGTCTGTCGGATGCTTATATACAACCTCTTGATGCGATGCGTGACGAATGCTTCTATCAATGATGAGTGACGGTGTCTGTGACGGCTAGAGTTAAACTAATTTGTTGAGTAGACATTCTTTGTATTTATACAGTTATTTACGTTGCCAAAATGTTCTAGAAATTCTTTAAACGTATAAAAAATTCTCGAAAGTTCTAAATAGCTCTACAGTTTATTTTTCACAAAATTAGTGCTGAATCTATGTGGAATATAAGAGAACTGCCATTGCCGTCCAGGTCGAAAAAAGAATATAAGGGAAATAATAGCTATTACTACTGTATTACTGTTTCTAGAACTTTTTAAATACAGTATATCATGTTTATATCATAACTGAAAAAAAAACATAACCCTTGCAACTTTTTATATATTTTTACTATTTGCATCAAAATAGTGGGCTAATTTAAAAGTCAATGTCCTAACCACAAAAGCAAAGCTTGGTGGTTAAAATTGACTTTTTTATTTAATAGAGCCACAAACAATTGTGAAATAAAACTTTTAACCCGAGGACAAGACAG
The DNA here is from genome assembly GCA_963969495.1 of Ceratothoa steindachneri. NCBI lineage: Eukaryota > Metazoa > Arthropoda > Malacostraca > Isopoda > Cymothoidae > Ceratothoa > Ceratothoa steindachneri. The sequence goes on along the minus strand of OZ018318.1, from coordinate 136,313,883 downwards.
AAGTGAAATTATGTTACACAGTGTTATCAATAAATCCAATAATAATCGACTCATCGATGCTTCATTCAATATAATTAATTGTTCGAGTTATATATAATTTTTGCATTATTAAAATCAATCTTATGATCTGACATTTGCATGTGCACAAATCGATTGGATGAAAGCGAACCCCTTCTGATACCTGAGTTGTGTTCTTCGATCCTCTTAACAAAGTGACCAGAATTATCTATGTAGGATTTGGGACAATCTTTCCACCGGGGTCATTAGTAATGCCCAATGTCTCTGTTTCGGAATGAATCCTGGCAAGATACTTGTTATATCATCGGAATTTTGAAATTCTATCTCCATGCTGTAATTATTTGCTTAGGTTTTTAATGGAGGTCGAAACGGAGCATACGGAAAAATTATAAATTTCTTAATTTCATCTTTCTTTGTAGGTCAATGAAAGTTTGATCTTACTTCAAAGTGGCACACGTTAATACAAGAAAATGGATATTTCAAGAGATGATTTCTTAACGAATTCATTGTGGCATGAGAAGTAGTGTATATGGACATAAAAATTTTAAGGTTTACGCTAAATACAACAAAGCAACTGATTAATTACGTATAAAGTTAATTCTTATATCTAGAAACGGCAAAGAATTCTCATGTTCCCATTACACTTTAAATTTGATTGATAAATGAGGCGTATTCAATTGATGGAAAAGTTTACCAAAGTTATTATTATCTATCTAAAAGCGAGGCTGAAATTATTTTAAACTTTGATTTATACCTGTGATTGCAAATAAAACGTTTCTAATGTTGTTAAATTTGGTAATGATACTAGGAACTCGCAATAATGAAAAAAATACCTTTAAAGAATTCGCCATAACTAGAGAAATTTATATATTGATTATTTAAAATTTGAAAAAGAAAATAAATCGACCAAATAATATATACTTTATAACAAAATGATCAGGTTGATAATGATGAACTTTGGCATATGAGCTTAAATATTGTAAGTTTTCCATCAAACTTATGAATCAAATTTCGATAGTTCAAACAGTATACGAGTATATATTAATGAATTTCTGTTCGTAAAGTTTCCTAAAAGGTGATGCAAAATAGGTAACAAGTTTTCGATGCGTGGAAGAATATTTAACCAAGCACAATATTATACTCACCAATATAACTGCAGCGACAAACTTTTCTTAAGCAAAAGGTTCCTGAAATCTGCGTATGACATTGAAAATAAATCTGGTCAAATATTTGACTGCAAGCAACATAATACACTGGAGATGTGTAGAAAATAATGAATTGGTAAAATAATTTGTTTCAAACTAAATTGAGGTGACTGTGAAGAGGTTAGCTTCAAAGTCTTTTAGAAGTGTACGACACAATTATTTTTTTCTAATTAGCAGAAAATAATTCAAAATTCTCTTCAAAAGCTCCATAGTCTGTTGTTTAGTCTGAACCAGAGGTGGCCAACCTGTGGAAAAGCCTATCCTGTCGAAGCAAAGTCTCACACCTTAACTGAAACTTACGGAAGCCTAATTCTGCAGAAATAGGTAACTTCCGTTCTCCATAAAACAATATTATATTAATATTTACCATATTATCAAGCGATTTGCACAGTCAGGACGTTAGAGAGTAGGATGGTATAGCCAGTCCAGATAGCCAATCCTCAGGAACCTGGGAAGTCACCTTCAAACCAGATCCTGTTGAAGAAAGCGAATTGAAGGGCCAAAACTTGCTCACCTAATTGTAAAATCATGGCGTACGAAATATTGTCTGGTACTCTCCTTTTAAATTTATAAGGGCTAACTTGCGTTTCAGTATTCGCTAAAAAATTTCTTAAGATTGGAGTGAGGAAGGTTTTATTAAGAATCGAAGCAAATCTCGGGGGCCGGGTTAAGATTTCACATAGCGACCGTTCATAGGAAATCTGAACAGTAAAAGAGTTTTGCCTCCTAATTTTAGGTAGCCCCAAAGAAAGTAGTCTAATGGCGTTAAATCGCATGATCTCGGTGGCCTGTTGACGTTGCCGCCGCGCGAGATGACCCTGCCCTGAAATCGCTGGTGCAAAATGTATATTGTGTCGCGCGCAGTTTGGCACGTAGCGCCGTCCTGTTAGAACCACATGTCGTCAGTATCCATGTATATAATCCAGTTGAGGCCACAAGAAGTTGCTTATCATCGATCTGTAGGTCTCGCCGTTGACGGTTATGGCAATCCCATCTTCGTTCTCAAAAAAATACGGACCGATGATTCCGTTAGACTAAAATCCGCACCAAACAGTGACTTTGTTTGGATGCAATTGGTGCTGGTGTATCTCATGTGGATCGTTTTCGTCCCAAATCCGACAATTTTGCTTTTTCACAAATCCATTCATCCAAAAATGGGCCTCGTCGCTAAAAATGATTTTTGGGGGGAAATTTAGGGCAACTTCTAACTGCTCTAGAGCCCAATCAGCGAACACACAGCGTTATATATGGTCGTTTACCTTAAGTTCCTGGGTAAGTTGGATTTTGTACGTGTGCAGACCCATGTCCCTACGCATAATTCGACAAACTGAAGTCGCAGAATGGCCAAGTTCTTGTGAACGACGAGAAATTGACTGCCTCGGATTTTCCCGTACACTCTCATTTACGGCAGCGATGTTTTCAGCAGACCTTGCGTTTCGGCGACGTACGGGTGTTGGCTGATTGTTTATCGACCCTTTTGCTTCGAATTTGGCCACCAAGCGTCGAACAGTGGACTCGACAGGACCATTGTAGCGAGGATAGAAAGTTTGTCGAACGGATCACTGATTTTGATAATAACATTTGATGATTTGCACACGCTGTTCAACGCTATAACCATCCATCGTGACTTTCCAAGTACTACTGAATAGTTCATAGTGAGGTTACCAGATGTCACTTTAACAACATGGCCACTATCACCTGACAAAGCTCGAACTTCCTTGTTGAAAGACTCTATAGTTGGCGTTCAAACCGTTATCAGTGTGTGTTTGTTTTTAAGTAGAATTTGTTTGCTTTGCTCGCATGTTACGTTGCATTCTAAATGACTATTTTTGCATGTATGTTTTCCCTCTTATCTTTTTGCTTTCACATTTGTTGTTCTTCAAGGGTTTTGTTACCCTTTCCTTCGTCGCGTATCGGTTCTCTTAACCGTTTGTCTAATCAGGTATTTTATCTCTTAATCGGTTGTCAAATTCGTTGCTGTATCTCTTTATATGTTGTCAAATCCGGTGATGTATCCTTCCCGCTACGTGTAAATGTTTTCTTCTTCGTGCTCATTTGCGATCTTCGCCCTGCTTGGGAAGAGTTGGTGAGGCCTCCAGTCTACTGCTAGTTCTAATTGTGCTGAAAGTTCGTCTCTAATTTCGTCATGCGTCCTCTCGATGACTCTTTTTGCTCTCTTCATGATTATCCTGTTTAAGGGCTCGACGTTGGCTTCTCTGTGTAGTTCTTCTATCTTCTTATCTCTGCCCCTCTAGTATTTGTCACTAGGTACATTGCTTTGTTCTGGACTCTTTGTATTTCGAGCAGTTTAGTTCTTGACAATGTACACATTGCGATTGCTGGATAGATCAGTGTTGGTTGGATAATCATATTGTAAATCTTCTTTTTATTCTCTTGACTTAACTTTCTTAATTTATACATGTGTAGTAGTCCTATCATTCCTTTTTGTATTTTCTCGGCTACGTGTTTCGTGTAACCGAATTTCGTTATTGTCAAACCTGGTACTTTACAGTCATTACTGTATCCCTCATTTTCCACGTTGGTGTCTGCTACTTTTCTTCCGTATATGGGAACTATTTTAAATTTGTCTCTGTTTATACTGATTTTCCATCTGCGTTCGTATTCGTTAATTCTTCGAATTTCTTCTGCCATCGCTCTTGCTTAAAATTGAGCGTGCCTGTATGGAGACACCACAAACTTGGGTGATATCATCCGCTAATTGCATACTCATACATCCCTCCATCATTGGAGGGGGGATGTCCGCTGTATAAACAGCGTCTAATAACGGACTCAGACAACCGCCCTGGGGAACTCTAGCCTCCAGCTTAAAGGGTTCCGCTTGGTGATTACCCATGTCTATATACGCGTATCTATCGCTACATAGTTGCATAGCAACCTTTCCAGCTGACTGCTTAATCCGAGCCGAAGTATGTTATACTGTACGCCTTGCTGCCATACTTTGTCAAACGCTTTGAACACGTCTCTACATACAATGTCCACACTCCTCTTTTCACCTTTGACTTTGACTATTTTCTCCATAATTAAACAGAGTGCCATATCCGTGCTCCTGTTCTGTGGGAAACCGAATTCGCACTCGTTGTACAGGCCGTTCTCCAGAAGATGTTCTTTAGAATCTTTTCATATACTTTCCCGATGAAGTCAAGCAGTGATATTGGTCTATAGTTTTCAACCCTGTGTTGAGACTTTCTTGGCTTTGGGATAAAAAACATTTTTGCTACTTTTAGATCTTTAGAGTAGTAGCCTATATTAAGGCAGGCATTGAATAAGTTCTTCAATCCCTCCAAGATGTTATTAGTTGCTTCTGTGTAGTTTCTCTTTGTGAGTCCTGAGACTCCCGGCGCTTTTTGTTTGAAGCTGTTTATGCTATCTTTTAGTTCTTGTACTGATAATTTAGCATCATTTCCCTCATTGTTGTCTCTCGTTTTGTAAACTGAATTATGGTGTTGACTCCTGGCCGTTGTCTGGTTGAGTTCTCGACAATTACCTTCTCAAAATCAGTGTCGAAATTTTAATTTTCTTATTCGCTGATTCTAAAAACATTTCTGCAGTATTCTTTGAAAGCTATTTCTATCTTGCTTTCATTCTCAATTAGTATCCCTCTCTCATATTTAATTTTGATCTTCTCCTTTACCGGTTTTTCCTTCATTCTATTTACCCATTTCCAAAGTTTCTTTGGGGAATCCTCGACATCTAGTACCTGACTTGGTTGTTCCAATATTCTTGTTGCTTATCGCTTATCATTTGCGTTAATTCTCTTTTATTTCTTCTAAGTTGGTTGTATAGGTCTCTACTATGTCCTTCCCTCTAAATTTGTTCAGAGATAAGTCTTATTTCCGTATTTTTATTTATCATTTGCTGTGACCATCTAAATTTTGGATTGTTACTAAAGGCTATTTTTGGAACTTCTTTTTCGTCTGCTCTAATCAGCGTACTTCTAATTTTTCTAAGTCCCTCGTCGATTTCTTCTATAGTCGCCTCGGTGAAAGTCCTTGGTTCATATTCTCTTAATACTTCTTTGTACTTTGTCCAGTCTACCTGGTGATAGGCTTTCCATTTCTTACATTGCTTCTGTATGGGATTTTGGTTAATGGTAAGTAGTGTAGCTATGTGGTCGCTGACCGGTATGTCAACCGGTTCGAAGTAAAAATTAAATGGCAAGTTAAAGTTTGCGAGGAAGATATCTGGATTACTTGCCGCACTGTTATGTATGTATGTGGGAAAATCTGGTCCAAGTCTTTGTATCATTCACCTATCTAACATCGCTTTCAAATGCTTGCTCGCGTTGTTGTTTCTTCTATATCCGTTTTCCGTGCAGTGAGCGTTCAAGTCTCCCATAAAGATGACTGGGTTCCTGTTATTAAAAAGCTTAGTGAAGTTGGCAATTGGTAATCCGTCTCTTCTTGGGGGTTGGTACCCCATGGCTAATATAAGACTAGTTAGTTCTAACTGTATCTCTACTGCTGCATAGGATTCGGTTAGTCCTTGGTGAGCTTATAGTTTAGTTCCTTTTTGATCGCAATTGCTACTCCGTTGTGTCATTGTCTTGAAGGATTCGTTGTTACAACATTGTAATTCCATATTTTTATTTTTGCTATTTCTAGGTCTAATCCGTGGCCAGATATTAAAATAACATCTGGGTCTAACTCTCTAAAGATATTTCCGTATATGCATTTTTTACCTATCCATCCGTTAGTATTAATTTGAAGTATTTCCAATTTACGTTTGTCCATTTTGATATTCTTTTTGGAGTTTCCGTTTGTCTCTTTAGATCTTGTTTAACGTTTCTTCTTCTTTCTCTCGTTCTGTTCCCGTCTACACATGATTACTTCCTTTCCTTTCTGCAATAGTGATGTTGACGGGATCGGGGATTGCTGCCGTTGGGTTGATGTGTTGTGTGAGCTGGATCTTCTTTTCTTTTGGGCTTTCCTTCTTGTGACTTTAACCTCCTGGGCGGATTCTTCCGTGCTACTGTCCGAATCAGTTTCCTCAGTATTTGAGTCTTTATTGTTTTCGCCTTGTGGTTTTGCTTCTTCTACTAGTGCTTTTGTTGTCTTTTCACTAATCTTCACCTTAAATATTGCTGACAAGTCCACATCCTTAGGAAAGTTCATGGGTTCTAAACCGTTTTCTTTGAGCATTCCGTTTAGGGTATTCGAGTAGCTTCTGGGGTTGACAATGTTGGCTGAGTTGTGTTTTCGTCTTTTGGTTGTTTACTGTAGTTTTTGTGGCCGAAGTGTATCTCATGTTCTTCTGTCCCTTCAATCTTTCTTCGTTCTCCTTCCTTTTTATTATGTCTTTCCTTTTCACACATGATATTGCCATTGTCCGATGTGGTACTCCACAGTTTATGCAGTGTTTGGTCGTACTCTTGCATGATCGGTGGGTGTGCCCCTCTCTTCCGCACTCCGAACATATCATGAGGTCTTTTTTAGGACATTCTGCAATTATGTGGTCTTCCATTTCGTAACAACGGAAGCATATTTGTATGTTGATAAATGCGTCTCTCTGGACGTTAGTTTGCGGGATCCTATTACAGAATGCAATAAGTCCTTGATCCATGATTTGCGTAGCCATTTCGGTGTTTTCGCAGATGATCTTAAACACGTGAGTGTGATCTCTGAATTTTATTATATCATGAATTTTCAACCACGTTTGATTCGCTTTCAACTCCTCCTTAATGTCCTGAATAGTATTCATGCCTACCCATGGCTCAATTTTCCTGCATACCACTGATCTATTGGCCGTGATCTGTGGAGGGATTTTTGCTTCAAGGTCAAGTTTGTTGAGTGTGATGCTGCCCGCAGAAAATAGGAGTTTCTAGACATCCTTGTTTTCAGGGCAGATCACGATGAATCCTGTCGAGACATCAAGACACTTAATTAGTGAGATTTGCAGGTCAATAAATTTTTGTTAGGCTACTTCTTGCGGTGTCCTCTTCCTTCAAAATATCTGAAGAATTATCAAGGCGTATTCCTATATCCATTTACGAGAATCACTTGATCGCATTTTTACCCCTCAGACATCAACGAGGAATACAATATGGGCAGTTAGATTCACCAAAATCACAATTGTCTTCAATCAGTACCAGCCTATATATAGCTGGCGACTCCTTCGTTCTCGAACAATTGGGATCAATAAAGAGGAATGGGCTGATCGACAGAGCAAGAAGCTAAAAAACTTTTGCCTTAAGAAATTGACATTACCAACGCAATCACCCTTTAAGCTCCCGTCTCCAATGAAGGAGTTCCGGTCCTATCATCGCAGACTTACTTTCTCCTGATAACAGAAGTATTTGCACTATTTTAAAGGACGAAGCTAGAACTCTTTGAGAAGCTGACCACTGGAGTTCTGATTTGGCCTTACTACCTGGTTCTCATAAATTTGGATGTTTTACTCTCTCCTTTAATCTTATTCTTTGTTTCATTAGTGATTTCTTCTTTAAGAGGAGTTGTTTCATCTTTTGATCTAATTATACAGGGTTACTCCCCCCCAAAAAAACGGGCCCAAAATTTCGAAAGACCTCATTTCTTAATTTTCTCCAAAGATTGAATGAAACTTTAATGATAACTAGTTTATTGTGTTTAAAAACATCATATCAAAACATGAGAGTCTTTGGACTTTTCCTCTTTATTCTAGAGCACGTGTTCGAGATGACCTCCATTTAGCTCTGTGCATTTCTTGAGGCGTAGCACAAAGTTATCCATGACGTCCTTACAAACCGACCGACTAATGGCTCTGATCTCCTCCTTGATGGCTTCCTTGAGTTCGATGATGGTCCTGGGTTTCCCTGCGTACACTCTGTCTTTAAGCTAGCCCCAGAGAAAAAATTGTAGGTAGCTAAGGTCTGGGCTGTGAGGTGCTCACCCAAAATCAATCTTGAGACTGATCACACGGTTACCAAAGTTCTCTTTCAGCCAACCTCGGGACAGGTTCCATCTTGCTGGAACCAGACATTTCCCATAAGCGACGGGAACAGTGTCTGCAGCTCCCTCTTGAATGTTTTGAGGACCTCAACATAGCGCTCTTAGGTGACTGTGACTGTCACGCCAGATTCCTCGAAGAAGAATAGTCCGATGATGCCTTGGCTGAGATTGCAGTCCATACCGTGCACTTAAGGAAGTGTAGAGGCTTGGTGGCTACTTCATTTGGTTTAGAGGTTCCCCAGAAGAGAGAGTTTACCTTTCCTTCAAGATGGAAGTGAGCTTCATCTGAGGTCCAAAGGAGATTAAGGAAAGTTGGGGTCTCCTGAATCTTCTCCAGTATCTTGAGTGCCATAGATTTTCTCTGCTACTTGCCTGAGGCTGTAAGGGTCTGCTTCTTCTGTATTCTGTATGGGTAGACTTGTAAGGGTGCGAAGATGTATAAGAGAAAAATTTCCTTCCAAAAGCGAGAATATAAATAGCCCATTAAATTACCAAGTCAAAACGGACTTGGCCGTAGCGTGACGGAAGAGTGCTAGCCTCTGGATTCAAAGACCCGAGATCGATCCCAGACAGTCCACAATTTTTAAAGGAGAAGATCCCAAAAGAAAACGGAAAACGTCTTATGGACAACTCAAGAAATAGACGCAAGAGAAAACCGATCTCAAGGAAAGCGGAAAGAAAACGACTTCAAGGGCTAACTCATCCCATCAACTTATCAAGCAATCATCACGTCATCAAGAATTAAGAGGAAATCATCACTTTGATCAAGAATTTTGGAAGGAATCATCACCACCAAGATAAATGCAAGACAATGTTTGAAGGGGCAACTCCAGTCAAGAAGAAATAAATAGATTCGATATAGAAAATGAAGATGAAGTATAATATTGATAATTAAGAAAAAGTTATAATAAATGCCCCCATCCCCCACCATAGGCATTTACATCCATTACTAGCAATCTCCTGCAAGTCTCACGGGATATACCGAGGGACTGACTTCGCTTGCGCACAGAGCGTTTTGGACTCTGCCGAACTGACTCTTTCACGCTCTCGACTAGCTCAGCTGTACGCTTCCTCGGGCGTCCTGAATGGCTTGTACGGTTGTCACTGGCTGCATTGAGGGTTCTCCACTGTCCCATAGATCTATAAGTGGTCCACCCAGTCCTGAATTCTGCTCTTGGAAGAGGCTTTTACACATTCGAACTGATACACGAAAGTGTCCTGCACTTTCTTGAATGAGCCTGCCTTGTAATAATGTATGACTCAGTATATACTTTGCTGGATATCCCATTGATATCAAGTTGTGTTTACAGGCGTTGCCTCTGTCATCTCCGGTAAAGTAAGGGTGATTAGTGAATGAATGAAGGATATATCACAAAAAGTGTGTGCAGGCCCGTTTTGAGGGAGTGACCCTGCATAAACTGTTGTCTTATTTTCCTTATATTAACGTTCAAAGTTACTTCTCGTAGATAAACACCCTCATCTTTTCTGCGGAAACACCTCGACACAGTTGTTCTCCCTATACCCGCTTCTACCCTCATTAAACTCATTGCTCTTTGCATCAACAATTGCAAATTTACCTTTAATGGAAAATTTTATCGCCAAATCTTTGGAATGGCAATGGGGAATTGTTTGTCCTCTGTACTCCCAAACCTATACATGGAATTCTTCGAATCTAGAATAAAGTTGTTTCAAGATTTTGTATCCCCTAACTAAGGTTCAGAGGTGGGTAGTCTAATCCTCCCTTCCACTATTTAAGACAATGTATGTCCAGCCTCCTGTTCATTCCTTGAAAAGGTCTTTAAGAATAAAGAAGAAAGCGCTTGGAATCGTTTTTCACTTTTCATTCTTCGTGAATGTATCTGCATATATATATATATATATATATATATATATATATATATATATATATATATATATATATATATATATATATATATATATATATATTTCGCACTCATAAATGATTTATAGATTATATATTCGCTGAGTGTTTTACCTCAATTCTCCTTTGTCCTTTGAATTCCCAATAAATTTCTCTCTCTTTCATACTCTCGATCGACCTTGTGAAGCGTGCCTTAAAAGCTTTTTTTGTCTTCCGCGTAGCCGAATGGTCTAAGGGGTGGTTTAATTGAGATCAAAGCGTCTGTTCGTTGCCTCAGTGTGCTTGGTTCGAATCCCATCCCTGTACGGAATTATTTTGAATTTGGAAATAACTTTTTCCGAAGAAAAGTTACAGTTAGAACAATAGAAAGTTGCCCAAGAAAATTGATTAAGGCGAAATATACCATGGTCTTCAACAAAATTTGCATTCAAGAAAGACTGTAACCCATCTACACTAATATATATATATATATATATATATATATATATATATATATATATATATATTTCATTTTTTTTACTATTTTTATTACCATTTTTAGACATTTAAATAAACTTAGCTAGATCTTCTAGATGATCTAGTTTTAGTAGAGCCTTTTTGTGGAGAAGAGACGATCTTTTATACGGGAATTTCAGTTTCAACATGGATTCTTCGTGTACAACTTTCCCTAAAGCTGTTCTAGAACTTTCCGGTTTATTTAGTGATCGAGAAAAATTAATAACATTGGTATATGGCCGATCATAAATTAATTAAAGTATATAAAAACATTTTCCACAATAAATTGAGTAAAAAGCCTTTTCCATTTGGTTTATTTCTGGGATTTTTTTACATGAAAAATGGTCACTGTTAGATTTGAATATGCGCGTTTGAACGAAACATAAGGGCAACTTGGTCACAATAGATTTCGGCTGAAAAACATGCACTTTGGCGGGTGGGTCGCCGATCTTCAGGTTCACCTAGAACTTTGATAGTATTAGCTTCGAATAGGAAACTTGGAGCTTATATCATTTATAAATTTGAAGTTTAAATTTACAGTAAAAAGACAGAAGATTTTTAAAATATTTTGAATTAATTAGTGATTGCAAAATTACTTCAATTTCAAGAGTAGGAATAATTTAATTTAGGAGTCCAATATTTATATCGAACTTTTTTTTAATTATTATTGAACTAAACACTAAGCACGATTAACTTTCTAAATCAACATTTAACGAAAAATCAAAGAAATTATTATCCTGAAACTACCTCTATAGAAACACAAAACTAGCGTTAGCTCGGCTTAAACGATGTTCTAAGTTTATCCGACAAACGTCAAACTGAGATCCGCATCCCATATACAAGAAATCTTTTAAATAAGTAGGAGGGGAATCGACGGCATATCACTATTTAAGTCTGAGGAAAGCTGTTTAATATATGGTGTTTCCAAGATTTGAAGTGATATCGGGCATTTATGCGAATTTGAAATTTCAAAGTCTTCTATAGAGATATCGCAGTATATGCTTTGCTGGAGCTCCCATTGAGATCTAGTTGTGTTCACGAGCGTTGCCTTTGTCATGTCCTGCAAAGTAAGGGTGATTAGTGAATGAATGAAGGATATATCACAAAAAGTGTGTGAAGGCCCGTTTTTAAGCTGGGTGACACTGTATTTTGCATTTTATCTTCCCATTATTTTCTTTTGTCTTGTCTACAAGCTACGTAGGTAATTTTATAACTCATTGTAACAGTGATTTTCATTATCCAATCAGGAACACCTCGTCCATGAACGATGTATGCATGACATAGCTTTTGTTAATTGAGAGAAATTGTGAGCGTGTTTACTTAACCAAATGCTCCAGTGATGACCCCGGAACCGCTCCATTGGTGACATCTTGAACAATTTACACTCTCTCAAGCTTGCATCTAACAACCTTTGGCTCTTCAACAAGAAAACAACCAGCAGTCATCTACCAAGGACGCAGCAATTGTTTCGGCGATTCAAGTTCTTCAATATTTATCAGGTAGTACGAAAAACTGGCTCCGTCTCTGCGAGCTGGCCTTTTTAGGCACACAATGCCTCGCCCACTAAAACCAAGTTCCGGCTGACCGATTCCCATCTACTAGAAGACCTCATTGCAGCAGCGGACTATTTATTCAAGTTGCCAGCAGAGCAGAGGACTACGAGGCTCTCAAAGCCGTCATTCTTCGGCGCCACGGGTCCTCTACTCAGCAAAGATGCCAGGACTTTACATTGAACATCACCTCAGTGGGACAGAAGCCCCACTGTCTCCATATCCATGTGATACATCTTGGAAGCGCTGGGGGAAGTAGAACCCCTCGGAAGCTTGGCAGAGACGGCCGATCGCGTCTTAGCTCGATCATTATAGCCGTTGCCGCCTATAATGATCCGACCTACACTACATTTCTTCTTAAAATTTATTTTTCTCTTTAAATTAGATCTATTCTTTTTTTCAAATTAAATGTCTTTTTTAAATTAGATATTTTATTCTTGAAATTAGATTTCTTCTTTAAAATAGATTTCTTATGTTTAAACTAGATATTTTCTTTAAATTATATTTCTTCTTTAAATTAGATTTTTCTTTCTCAAACTTTGATTTCAGCAACTTTAAAATTAGAGTTTTTATTTTTTTAATTAAATTTCTTCTTTAAATTGGCTCTTTTCCTCTTAAACTTAAATTTCTTCTTCTTTAAATTTGATTTATTCATCCTTAACTTTGATTTCTTTTTTTTACATTAGATTTCTTCTTTCTGTGCTAATGTTTTTTTCGAGTTTACACTACAATGTGTCATGGAAATGAATCGTGAGATATAAATGTTCTTTAATTATATATCATCTTTATTTCCGGTCTTTAATAGATTACGTTGCTACTACTTTATACACTTAACAAATATTTCACTTCACACCAGTCTAAATCTCTATGATTTGGGGTGGTGATGGGGGAGTTGGGTTCAAACATTTGTGTGTATGAATCACTACCCTCGTAAAAAAGGTTTAGTCAAATATTGGTATCAAAGAAAGTTTGCACTAAAAAAAATAATAATATTTGCGACTTAATCGTAATAAAATGGGATTTTTTTTTCATTAAATTTAGAGTGGAAACTAACGAGGACATCTCCCGTGGAAAGTTTATGATGAAAGAGATGAGAGGAAGTGAAAATGTGTTGAGGATATGTAGCTTCAAATCATCTGCAGGAATTGAAGGTGGGAGGGCAGGTATGAATCATCCGTATATCAACAGCGGCCCATGCTACACTTGACACCCCGTTGGAAGGCACCAAAAAGACACTTGGATCAGTTCGGATGATGTGTGGAAGAATTTATGCGAACGGACGAGGAAAAAATAGTGGTTGACGGATGTAAATTGAAGAGAGAAAGTGAAGTGTACCCGCTACACCCCGCCCCCTCAACCTTCTCTCACTTCATTCATCTTCCTTTTCAGTGAAAGATGGGTGTTTAGATGATTTTGAAAACACAGCCGGCTTCTCCAGAGATTACCAAGCCATGCAAGAGTGCATGTGTGATTCGGAACACATGTTTCAGTGCCCCGGCTCCTCGAGAGACTCCGAGGTCACCGTTCTTTCCCGCTCCATTCAGAACGAGGGCGCTTTGGATTCGACGCTGGATAAAATCATGTCTCATTTGGTTAGTTGTTGTTTCTCTGGCCTGAAATGCGATCAACAAAGCTTCTTCAGACTCATTCGTGTCGGCTTATTCAGAACAGAATTTTGTTCCCTCATCCGGATGCTCCTTGCTTCGCCCGGTTCTTTTGTTCATCCGCTTATATTTAATCTGAGTCCTACTCTATTCTTATCAATGAACTCTTTGAACTCGAATGACCGCTTTCTCTACTTAACAAACGGGTTTAAGATCGTAATTTAAAGTAACTTTGATTTCCGAACTTTCTAATGAATTCTTGCACAGCATTCTCTTGACTCTGGTATTTAAAGTTTTTTTCGAGTTGTCATTTTAATTCTACTAACACAACTGTTTTACTATTTTTCTCCAATTAACTCGTACGCTATTGCACTTCCATTCCTTTTCCTGCCGTCCCTTCCCCCTTCGTCATTATGCACGCTTCCAAAATGGATAACTTAGGTCTCGCTTATAAAGGCTTGTTTTGTCTGTGAATTTTTTTTTTGTTTCACCTTGATACTAAAGCTTTTCTCATTGGCCCATCCACCAACCAAAGTATTATTTAGTGATAAACGTAGTTTGTGTCCTGCCTAGCCAATTTAAACGAAATTATTTTAATACTTTTTCCTATGAAAGAATGTTTTCTATAAGATTGAAATGTGTTCTGGGTAGTTGGGTCAACATATGTACATATACGCTCATTCAAAGGGTGCACATAGAACCACCGTCTTTAGCTAAGTACCAGAGGACGATTTAAGTGGAATTAGCGAGAAGCCTAATTTTCTCTTTACCAGTAATGGCCTGCACGTCTTCCATATTGTTTTTTATTTGTTTCATCATTTGATTTCTTTGCATTCCATATATATATATATATATATATATATATATATATATATATATATATATATATATATATATATATATATATATATATATATATATATATATATATATATATATATATATATATATAAATATATATATATATATATATATATATATATATATATATATATATATATATATATATATATATATATATATATATATTGATATATATATATATATATATATATATATATATATATATATATATATATATATATATATATATATATATCAGAGATTATACGTCAAGCCAGTGGCTGTATCCAATAGACCAATCTAATATCCCCAAAACCACTTTTACTTGATGGGGGGGGGGCACTCTTTTATTCGCTTTCACTAAGTCTTAGCCAGTCCAGAATCGCCAAATGTTGTCACTGTGCCTAAATGTCAATTAATCGACGACTAACCAACAACTCTTTATTAAAAATAGTTTGTTTTGGGAAGCTTTTACACGTACGAAAAAAAGAGAGACTCACAAAAGCGGGATTTAAAGAGTTTGCACAAGACGTCTTCCGATAATAACAGAGAATGGTGGCCGCACGTAGACGGCTGAGATAGTTTGGTGCTTTAAGTTGACACATTTAGACAACTTAGTCGTTGTGGTCAGCATTTGGTGAACTACAGTAGTACTACGATATGGAAGATTTTGTGCCAAAAACTGCAGTACTTGAGATTAAGTGAGACCCATTTTTCAAAACAATTCATTTATTTGATTCACTCTAAATTATTACACATACTCGTACTTGTATGGAATTCGAGAGAGCTTCTTTGCGCTCTGCATATTTTTTACAGAAATGAGAAGTTTGAGAAAAAGGAGATCTTAAGATTGACCTTGTGGGTGAAGGTGTGGGTGTACCTGCCTCCATTCGTTGGGCAGATGCTGCGCGTTGCCTCAGCGATGTAAGAACGGAAGGAAAAGGAGCCGTGGACTTTTAGGATTCTTCAGACACCAGGAGATATGGCCATTCATACAAACGGAAACCATCAGTTCAAGAAGATTATGCGAAGCACGATGCAACGATTGGCGAAATAGCAAATGATCTGTAGGAAAATTCACAATGTGGAATAGAAATGAACGTGGAGACAGATTAATAGAATTGACAGAAAGAGCAAACGCTACATTATAAGCTTATTCTTAAAGAAAACAAACAGAAAAAAGGTAATGAATGAAACAAAATTGAGAAAAAAAAGATCGATATTTTAATACGAGTATAAATTCCACAGCAAATTAACCGCTTCTGTAAACCCCCACTTTTAGCCCAAGACACAATTTTTTTCAGCCTCGGTAATTAAATATTTAAAGTTAATACCGTTAAAACGTCGCATAATTAAATGCTATAATAAATCTAAGACAAAATAGAAAGAAAATACAGCGAAAGAGAGCAAACATACAGAAATTTGAAATCCCCAAAATCATAATTCCATTCCATTCTACGAGGGGCGGTCAATAAGTTTTGCAATTCGGATATAAGGAAACGAGATATGAGGAAAAGTGTTTTATTATTTTTCAATATAACTACCCTCGACTTCAATGCACTTGCGCTACTTGTCCCTGAGGCTTCGAATTCCCGACAACCAGAAATCTCCTGATTGCTGTTCAATCCACTCTTTGACGGCGAGCTGGACATCTTCATCGTCCCCAAACTAGCGTCCATGCAGTGCAGCCTTGAGCTGGCAGAATAAAAAATAGTCGCTAGGGGCAAGATCTGGAATGTAGGGGGGATGGTTGAGCTCCTCGAATCCGCACTCGCGCAGAACACCCCGTAAGGGGCGCGGCGATTTGCCATCCTGGCCGCCGTGCTGACGGGATCGAGCGCTTCGTCCGGCCCCAGCTTAACCTCTCTTCCTTCCTTCAGATAGCCTGTATTTCTCCCCTACTTCGTCGCTTTTCATACAACCTCTGCCACAACTTTCTCTGGTCAGCCTCTAATTTCACAGGGTAGATGCTGACCTTCTTCTCAAGCCAACCGTCCCGGATCAGAGCTGAGGGGGGAGGGGACAAGGTTCCCTAACCCCTGAGATCCGGTTCGGGAGGGGGCTTTTTTAACAACCTGCTTCATCCCCACCCATACCTTCCTCACATCCCTTTTCCTTTCCTCTTTACACTCTATCAGTTTTACGCCGTGTCTAAGGTGGAGCCGCCATGCCGATGGACTGCCAGGCCACCAGGCGGGAGGGGTGGTCCCAAATGGCGGCGCCTGGCTCTGCCGGGCCTGTAAGCACCTCTTGCAGGGCGGGCTACTGCGAGAGGTGATGCGCGATTGCATCCCGTGTAAAAAAGAGGGTCACCATGCCCATGTATGAAAAAAAACACATCTCCCCCCCAATTCCCCTTGCTCATCCACGGAACCGCCCTTGGGCAGCTCCACCGAAAAAATGGAGGTCTCCCCCCCTGTGATTACGCAGAAGACCCTCCATATTTCTCTAACTGAAGAGGAGGCTTACTCCTCTCCTACGACTACGGGCGTAGTGGACTCCCCCTCACCCCATTCTCTGGAGGTGCTTTCGGGCACCTCCCTGCTTCCAGCTGCAGTCCCTCCTTTTCTTTCCAAGGGGACTGCCAAAAAAGCCAGCAGGCAGCCCATAGCGAACCGCAACCCATCAAAGCGGCTAGATAGGGCAAACCCCCTTAGGGGGAAGAGGGAAGCCAGGCCCCTTCGGTTGATTCCCTTAAAAGACCTGCTGGCAAGAATAGTAAACCTTGCTAGGGTCAAGGCCTGTGCCTTCCCACACATGACTGGTAACGCTGCCAAGGAAAACTGCGATGTCCTGGGAGGAGATGGCCAACTGGAGGCCCCTCCTGTGATAGACATGGTCCTTGAGGAAACCCAGCCTCATACGGTAGGGCCTTCCAGGAAGAGGGGGGAGGAATCCGGGCTCGGCGCCAAGCACCGAACCCAAATCCGCCCCTATGCAAGGTCCTCCTCAAACGGCTGAGAGCTCCGAGGCAGTACAAGGAGAGGAGGGATCTCCTCTGACCAGTGCCCCGGCGACCACCAGGACCTTTTCCAATTCGGAGAAGGACCTGGCTGAGGCCGGTCCATCTGGCCTAGGGGCTCCTATCGGCGGAGGTAAGAAGCGGGTTCATTCCCCGCCCTCCTCTCCTAAAAAGAAGAAAAAGACAAGAAAGACTAAAAAGACTCGGGGCTCCTCTCCATCCGCGGGGGCTACGGGGACGGATGGATCTGCTGCCACTTTGGCAAGCGACCAAGCCAAGATCAGCACATCCGGCCTCTCTGCCCCCCCCCTCCCGGGTGCGGAGCCTCTGACTACGACAAAGACAAAAAGTGCACAGGGCTGAGCCTCGATGACATTGGGGCCCCTGATTCAGAGGTTACCTGACGTTTTTGAGCCAGCTGGCTTCAAGCGCTTCCTCGTTATTCGCTTCACTGATGCCACCATGTTGCCAAGGGCAACATGATCCATCAGAGGAGAGAAATAGCTAGAGAAATTGGTAGAGAGCCGAAGGTGACCCGTTTCTCGGGCAGGAGTCTTCTGGTGAATGCAGCAAATCCCGCCGAAGTGGCCAAGATAAGTGCTCTTCGGACACTTCATGGCACCCCGGTGAGTGTGACGCCGCACTCTACCATGAACTTTGTGAAAGTAGTAGTTTATGTAAGGGAACTCTTTGACTACTCCATTGAAGACATCACCTTAGAGCTGGCCGACCATGGGGCGGTCAAGGTCAAACGTGTGATGAGAAAACAAGGAGGGGCCTCGAAACCCCATCCTACACTTATCGTCACGTTCGACTGTGACAAGCTCCCTAAGTCGGTGCGTGCCGGTTGGTACCGCACCCGCGTGAAGGCATTCGTGCCACTATCGCGGCGGTGCTATTAGTGTCACCGCTTCAGCCATACGAATCGTTCTTGTAGACGTGCAAAGTCGGGGTCACATGAAGTCTGTGTAAATTGCTCCAAGGCCGCACACGATAAGTCTAAATCGTATGTGGCCTAGTGTGTCAATTACGGAGAGCCACATCCCGCTTCTTCGAAGCAATGTGGTGCATATCTCCTTGAGAAAGAAATCCCTGCCGTTCAGACCCAGGATCGACTCTCATTCCGTGAGGCAAAGGACTTGGTCCTGGCGCGCCCGGCTCTGCCTGGGACTTCATATGCCTCAATAGTTAGAAAGGCACCCTCTGCTCCTGGCCCATCCAGGTCAACGCGCACGGTTGTTTCCGCACCCATTCGGAGCCCTTCTGTGGGCTCTACTAAACCCGGGCGCTTCCCTGGTAAAGCTGGCAGAAAAAAGGGTTCATCCCCAGCCCCGGCTAAAACCAGGGCTCTCCCATCTTCCACCAGCGTGACCGTTTTCCATAAGGCGAAATGACCACGCGCCTCCACCGAGTCGTTAGACTCACAGGGGGCAAGACCCCTGAAGTTGGTCACCAGGCCATCTTCCGGGGTTCCTAAAGCTGTCCCCCGAAAGGAGGACAGCAACAAAGGAGCTTCCGCTCCTTTGCCCACGCCTAGCAGTGGAGCGAGTGGGTCGGATACGGTGGTTCCTCGAAAAGAGGGCCCCCCGCCTCCGAAGCCGCAACGCCCGCCTAAGGTTTCGAGGCGGAGGGAGGAAAAGACTCGCATGGCGAGCCCAACCTCCCCCAATAAGTCCTCGAAGGCGACAGCGCCTTCAGTGCTTTGTCAGGCCAACAGCGCCCGGGGTTCTGCCTCCGGGAAGCGTACGGCCATTCCTGTGAGGGTCTTCTGTTCGAGGAGGGCCCCCACGTCTCCTCCAAGCTAGGCCTGGAATTGCCGTAGACTCCGGGCCAACTGGGAGGAGCTGCGGAAGCTCGTCTCATCCCGTTCTCCGTTAGCTATTTTTCTGCAGGAGACCATGCTAGGCGCGTGCCCCCTGCCCGCCCTCCCGAGTTATAAGGGTCTTGCGACCCCATCACCACGGAAAGCCGGGCTGGGAGATGTGCCGTCTATACCCGGACGAATGTCTCCGTTCTTCATTTCTCTTTAGATACCTCCTTTCAGGCAGTGGCTGTACAGCTGCACCTGGATAGGAGGTATGCTCTGATTTCTGCGTCCATTCCACCGTCAGCTGACATCGACGCGAGGGACTTCCACCACATCGTGGCACGGTTGCAAAGGCCCTTTCTCTTGCTTGGAGATCTGAACGGGAGGCATCCTCTCTAGGAAAATTCCTCAATAAATTCCAGGGGACAAGTCCTTGCCGATCTGATCGAAGAGCTTGAGATGGGTGTCCTAAACGTGGATGGGTTTACACATCACTGTCCGAGAACCGCTTCATTTTCTTGCCTTGACCTATCTTTGTGCTCTTTGGATGCACAGCCTGATTTTGATTCGGGGGTGGTCGATGACCTTCATGGTAGTGATCACTTTCCCATTCAAATATCATTTTCAGGGCAACTGCCGCCTGAGATCAAACCTCAGGGGGGCTTAGCGCGGGCGCGGTGGCCTGCATTTCAGGAAATTACCGAATTCTCTATCTCAGTCGAGGAGTTTAGGTCGGTAGATGAGACCGTTGAGTTCTTTTCCTAAAACGTCTGGCTGTTTCGCACGCCGACCACTCCCATGGTGGTCGGCCTAGTATGAGACGGCCCTCAAACAGAAGCGTTATGCCTACATGCGCTATAAGCGCCGCCCGAACGATTTCACTGTCGCTGAATTTCGTCGGGCTAGGGCTAGGTTCCGGTATATTTCAAAGCACGCCGGCCGTTCTTCTTGGCGGGCATACGTGTCTTCACTTAACGGGAAGACCCCTTTAGCTGAGGTGTGGAAGGGAGTCAAAAGGATTCGGGTCAAGTTCTCCAGGAGAATGGGACCGCAATCTCGGACCCCGCGTCCGTGGCGGAATCCTTCGCGACCGCTTTCTCCGCATTCTCGAGCCGAGATGCTGCTCCGCCAGCATTTAATGCACGTCGTGATGTCGCAGGAGGCTGCTGGCTGGAATTTACCTCCAGAGGCGGAGAACCCTTCAACGACAGGTTTACTGTGAGTGAGTTGCGCTCCGCTCTCGCTTCGTGCGCGGACAACGCCCATGGTGCGTACGATGTTCCGTACGCCATGCTTCGACACCTGGGTGAGCGAGGCATGGCCTTTCTGTTAGATTTGTTCAACAGGATCTGGGTGGAGGGTCTTCTTCCAGATTTCTGGCGAATCGCTATTGTGCTCGCCTTTCGCAAACTATGGAGAGATCACTCTACTCCGACCGGTTTCCGCCCAATCTCTCCAACCTCTTGCGTGTGCAAGTTGATGGAGAAATTAGTAAATTTTAGATTAGCCTTTTTCCTAGAAAGAGAAGGCCAAATGTGTTCTGCACATTGTGGCTTCCGCAAGTTCCACGCCACGTCGGATGCTCTGCTCCGACTGGAAAATGCCGTCTGCGAGGCTTTCCTTCGTAGACAGCTCTACGCCACGATGTTTTTCGATCTAGAAAAGGCCTATGATACCGCATGGTGATACGGTATCATGGAGACTCTCCACACGATGGGGGGCGAGGCGACGCCTCCCAATTTTTATATCGGAATTTTTGCAAGATCGTCGATTCCACGTACGGGTGGGGGGGAGCCTCCTCCCGCCCAAAGGAGCAGGAATAGTGGGTTCCGCAGGGAAGTTTCCTCAATGTCACACTCTTTTCCCTGAGCATCAACTGCATCACCTCGGTGCTGCCAGAAGATGTTCTCACTACGCTCTACGTAGACGACCTTTCAATCTCTTTTGGCGCGACCCAGATGCCAACTCTGGAGCGTCGTCTCCAACAGGCATTGAACCGCGTCTCTCGCTATGCCGAAGCGAAAGGGTTTCGGTTTTCTTTGGTCAAGACTAAGGTGGTGCACTTCTGCCGCCATCCACGGCTCCACCCCAACCCAGATTTGTTTCTTAATGGGGTGCGCCTGGATGTGGTTGAATCGCACCGTTTCCTTGTTCTTGTATTCGACCGACGCCTTCCCTAGGAGGCTCATATTCGTAGCCTTGGGGTCTCTTGTATCCGTAACATGGATATTATCCGTTCCGTGACGTTCAGCGCTTGGGGCGCTGATAGGGCTACTGCCCTACTTTTTTATCGATCCTTTGTTCGTTCGAAGCTCGACTACGGATGCGAGTTTTATGCATCCACAGTCGAGCGTTTATTGCTTAAGGTGGATACGATCCACCACACCGGCCTTTGCCTTGCGACCGGTGCCTTCCGCAATTCCCCCCATTGAGAGCCTGTTTGTCGATGCTGGGGAGATGCCACTCGCTCTGCGCCGCGTGCAATTCATCACTCACCAGTACGCGCAAGCCCGGCGCCTCCCTCAGTCGCCAACAGCTCTCACTGCATCTGCAGCTGATCTCGACGGTGTCTATGCCGCCGAGAGACGCCAGTCATACCCTAAGCCCTTTGGGTTTAGGGCCAGGAAATTCCTTCGAGAGGTAGATATAGCTCTCGGGCCGGTGGCGCCCCTGGGTCTGCCCAGGATGCCACCCTGGAGGGTACCACATTTGGCTATTTGTCACCACACCTCTGCCCCCAAAGCTTGTACGGCGCCGGGAGTATTGCGTTTGACCTTTTTGGAGCACATCTCGTGTCACGCTGGAATCGTGCCAGTGTATACGGATGGCTCCAAGTCCCAAGAGGGGGTCGGCTTCCACGCCGTATTCCCTCTGTTTGAAGTCAGCGGGGCTCTGCCAGGTGCTGCGTCTGTCTTCACGGCCTAGCTGGTGGCAATACACCACTCGGTACGGGAGATTACGCGACGTGCCCGGTTCGGAGACCGGATTGTGATCTATAGCGACTCACAAAGCGTCCTGAGTGCTCTCTGGGCATTGAAATCTCTGCATCCCCTGGTTCGCGATA
Source organism: Ceratothoa steindachneri (assembly GCA_963969495.1). Classification (NCBI taxonomy): domain Eukaryota; kingdom Metazoa; phylum Arthropoda; class Malacostraca; order Isopoda; family Cymothoidae; genus Ceratothoa; species Ceratothoa steindachneri. The sequence goes on along the minus strand of OZ018318.1, from coordinate 136,291,509 downwards.
TCCGTGACGCCACGGTTTCGGCGGGCCAGGCAGATGTCGAGATTATCTTCTGCTAGGTTCCTGGACATTTAGGAATTGCGGAGAATGAGCGCGCCGATAAGGGCGCCAAAGAGTCCGCGACGACTCTGCGACCAGACCAGCGTTTCACTCTTCCTCACACCAACTACATGGCAGGAATACGGGCAGCTTTTCGGACTGCTTGGCAAAGAAGATGGGAGACGGTCGAAGGGAACTTAAAGTTGCGTGCCATTGCGCCACGACTGTTCCCATGGACCTATCCCCCTAAGCTGCGGCGGCTTCAGGTTGTTTCTGTCGTCTCCAAATCGGACACACTCGTGTGACGCATCGCTATTTGATGGAGGGCTCGCCTGCGTCCTATTGCGACGACTGCGTCGTCCCCCAGACTGTTTGCCACATTCTTGTCGAATGTCCCAGTCTCGGTGATATTCGCGCACGATACCTGTCCTGGTACCGGAATGGGCGGGGTCGCCCCCGCCTGTCCCTCCCTTGTACTCGGGACGAGTTCGTGCACATTGACTTGTGGACTTATTGACATTTTGGGGGAGGCCTGGCTTCTCCCCTTTATTTAAGAAGGTTCTATTTTTTGTTTTTGTTTGTTATTGTTTTCTTTGTAGGTTGCACGCTCCTGCACCGGGGTGAGGGGGACCTCCCCCCGATGCCGGAGATTGCTTCCTAATTGTTATGTTTTTCACATTTTTATCATTGTTGTTTTCATATTTTTATTTTAAAGGGGGCAGTTTGCCAGATGGGCTCTATGAAAAATAAAAAATCGCGCAGGGCAGCTTGTGCAACGCTGGCCTTGTGGAATTTGACGACGTTGAAGTCGATTATGGGCGTGAGTTTCGTGAGGTTTCTAGAGACCCAACGGGCAGAGACCTTGGTCATGGCCAAATTGTCGTGAATGATGTTGATAAGACTTCCATGTGATATTCTAAGTTCTCGCTCGATTTCTTAGACCTTCACCCGTCGATTTTGATTTTCGAGGATCATCCTCTCCACACGGGCCACATTGTCCTCGTTGGTCACGTCTGACGGGCGTCCTGGACGGGGGTCATCTTCAAGGGACTCACGACCATGGCGGAACTCCCTATTCCAGCCAGCAATGGTTGCATAGGAAGGGGCGGTGTCGGTGCACACTGCAACCATGCCTTCATGGATCTCTTTTGCATTCTTGCCTTCCTTGGTCAAAAATTTGATACTGCGCGGTGCTCAACCTTCTCCATTGTTGAAAATTTGTGACTGACGATCTGCGATCAGCTACTGCTTCTTAAATAGACGAGGCAGGAGCGTGCGGCTGCAGGTCCTGACTTGTCATAACTTGTCCTAACACCCCTACAAACAGCCATCCCCCTTCCTCTGTTTTGCCCTACTGATTCGCAAAACTTATTGACCGCCCCTCGTACTACACAAGAAATTCGTTTAACGAAATTCTTATCGAGGAACAAAATCTCCATTAGAAAACTAAAATTGAAATATGCCAGAAACAATTTACAATAGGGCTGTTTTCTGAACATCATTGAGCCAGGTTATCTGACACAAAAATTAGGTAAGGGAATTACAAAAAATGTAGCTGTGAATCGAAAAATAAAACAAGAGGAAAAAGAGTGGAGGAAGAATCGAATATACTGAAAAGCTTATAAAAGGACTCTAAACCTTAATATACAATTTTAGTAAATCAACAGCTCACGATTTGCTTGAATGGAATAATTCACAAAGACAAATACTCAATGAACATTTGCCGAATTATATTAAGAACCAGTGGCGGCTCGTGTATAGGCACTGCGGAAATGTGGTACCCCATATTTCCACTCGATATTATTAATAACATTATAATTAATAAGTCCTTTTTTTCTTTTATTCTTTCTTTATCCTTGTACATTATATAATCCTTAAACCTAATGTCAGTAGCCATCCATTAGTCTATGAAAAAAAAAATTAAAATCCTCGTATAGAACTGTGCGCTTCACAGTTCCAGCAACGCGGTATTTGGCTATTGTGCGCATGCTCACATGTCCGAAATAACCGAAATAAGAAGTTGCACGTTAGGGAGAGAGAGCACTGTAGCTCATGCAGTGCTAACTTAGATATGCTGTTGGAAGGTACTGTATATTTTTGACTCCGTGTGTGTTGTGCTTAAAAATGTGTTTATATTCTTGAATGTGATAAAGTGTAGAAGTTAATTCATATTTTTATCGTTTTTTTATTAATTAATTGAGTTGCCTAAATTTATCTTGGAAAAGAATCTATATAATGTTCTGAGTGAAATTACGAAACTGATAAAAATCCTCTTGATAATCCCTATGACTACATCAGAGGCAGAACGCTGCTTTTCAACACTGAAAAGAATAAAAACTTTTCTAAGGACCGCTATGAATTCTGAAAGACAATATGCACTTGCAGTACTTTCAATGGAGAAAAAATTCCTCAGTAGTCATCCAGAGATCAAGGAGAAAATAATTAATCTTTTCGCGCAAATCAAAACAATACGAATGAATTTCGATTTTAAATGAATGGATCAGGCTTGAATTGTAACAATTTGGCTATTAGTAAGTAAAATCTTTTGATTTTTTTCTGTTTAGGATTTTATCAAGTTTATTTATAAATTTTATTCATATGTTTATTTCCTTTTACACAATATTAAAACAATGCTAAACAAGGTCAGCTGACCAAAGTCACGTGCTCTCACTTATTCTGATTTATGACCTTACGACCTTCAAAACTTTCAGTAATTCCCCGGCTAACCTTTGGAGGACTTTAGTAATTATATCATTCGAAAGAGAATGTGAAACAACATAATGGTTCAAATTTTGTTAGAATCGGCCGAATAGTTATGATGTTATCGTCAAAACAAAATAATATCCTGGCTAACTTGGGAGGACTTTGGCACTTATATCATTCGAAAGAGAATGTAAAACAACATAAAGTTTTAAAATCTCGTTAGAATCGGCTGCATTGTTAGGATGTTATTACCAAGAAAAAAAGCAAAACGGGGACCGACCAACCGACCGACCGACCGACCGACATAGTGAGATATAGAGTCACACGCGACTAAAGATTTCTGATGCAGCACCCCCACTAATTTTAGCTAGAGCGGACACTGTAAATGAGAACTCTGCGTAATAAACATACGAAATTGTAATTGGAAATGACTAAATCTTCAACTGTATTTATTTTCAAAAAGGTGAGAGAAAAAATTAATAAACTATAACCCAATCAGTTGACTATTCCCCCTCTCCTGACCCTGACATTAGAGTAGGTACAAATGTTAGCACTTAAAACAGGGTACAATTGTAGCACTTTAAACGGTAAAATTTTTAGGGGTTTAGAGTGGGTTCAGTTTTCGGACTTCCGACTTTGTACACATTTTAGTAAATTATACTGGGTACAAATGCATATTAGAACTCTAGACTAAGAACAAATTTTAAGACTGTAGATTAGGGAGGTTAGAGGTAACGGTACTCGTCTATTATCGCCCTTTCGCACTTTCAGGTGGCAGGGGGGCATTCGTGGCATCAAAGAGGATCACCCTCTAACGAATATACAATCAAGATAAAATAGAACAAAGTCTTATTTAGAATAATACTGATCTTCCTTTCAGTCATCTTTCAGCTACAACTGATCCTTCTTTAGGTCAGCTTTCTCACACACCAGAACCTCTTCCAGTAAACTTTCCCACAAAACTGACCATCCTCCTTCCAGTCAGCAATCACTCACAACTCTCCTTCCAGTCAGCATTCACACACATCTGATCTTCTTTCGTGTTAGCTTTCACACACAAGTGATCCTCCTTCCAAACGCTTTCACAAGCACTTTATCCTATCTCCTGTCAGCTTTCACACACACTTGATGCTTTTCCAATCATATTTCACACACACCTGATCCTCTTTCCACTCAGCTTTCACATACCTGAGCCACTTTCCACTCAGCTTTCACATACACATGCTCCTTCTTCCATAAGCTTCCACAAACACCTGATGCTATTTCTAGTTAGCTTTCTCACACACACACACACACACACACACACACACACACACTCCTTATTGGCCTTCCATCCAGTTTTCACAAACTCAGCCCATTCATCTTTCAGACAAAGCTGATATTTCTTCCAGTCTGCTTTCATACACACCTACTCCTCAATATAGTAAGCTTTTACACATAACTTATGCTCCTTGCAGTTGGCTTTAATGCCACCTGACCCTCCTCTCAGTCAGCTTTCACACACACCTGATCCTACTTTCAGTCAGCTTCCACACATACATGATCCTCCTTCTAGTCAGCTTCCAGACAACTGATCCTTCTTCCTGTAAGCTTTCACACAACTGAACCTCCTTCCAGTCAGATTTAACACACACCTTACCTTCCTTTCCAGTCAGCTTTCACTAACATTTGATCCATCTACCAGTCAGCTTTCACACACATCTTATCTTATTTCCATTCAGTTTTAAACACACACCTCATTCTCTTTCCAGTTAGGATTCATATACACATAATCCTCTATCCAGACAGCTTTCAAGCACTCCTGACACTCCTTCCAATAAGCTTTAAAACATATCTGACCCTCCTTTCAGTCGGCTTTCACACATAATTGATCCTCTTTCTCGCCAAGTTTTGCATATACCTATTCATCATTTGAGGCAGCTTTTACACACACCGGTTCATGCTTCCAGTCAGCTTTCATACACAAACACATGGTCGTCCTTTAAGTTAGCTTTCACACACACAAACACACATGATCCTACTTACAGGCAACCTTCACCCAAACATACACACAAAATTTAATTTCCCTACAGAAGGAATTCACATACCTGATACTCCTTTCAGTCAGCTTTCACACACATCTGGCCCTCCTTACTTTAAGCTTTCACACATACACCTGATCCTTCTTCAAGTCAGCTTTCACACATACACCTAATCCTTCTTCAAGTCAGCTTTCACACACACGAGCACATCTGACCCTCCTTCCACTCAGCTTTCACACATACCTGATCTTCCTTCAAGAAAGCTTTCACACCAACCTGATCCTCCTTCCAGACAGCTTTCGCACACACCTGACCCTCCTTACAATAAGCTTTCATATACACAACTGATCCTCTTTCCAATCAGCTTTCACACACACCTGACCCTCCTTTCAGTAAGCTTTCACAAACACACACCTGATCCTCCTTACAGTCATGTTTTACACACACATACACATAAAACTGAATTTCCTTATAGTAAGAATTCACACACCTGATCCTCCTTACAGTCATGTTTTACACACACATACACATAAAACTGAATGTCCTTATAGTAAGAATTCACACACCTGATCCTCCTTCTAGTCAGCTTTCACACAGACCTGATCCTTTTTCCTATCATTTTTCACAAAATTCAGTCTACTTCCAGTCATCTTTCATACAAACCTGATCCATCCTCCTTCCAGTAAGTTTTCACACACACCTCATCTTTCAATTCAGCTTTCACAAACCTTATCATCGTTCGAGTCAGCTTCTTTCACAGAACTGATCAATCATCCTGTAAGAATTCACACGCCTAATCTTTCTTCCAGTGAGATTTATTATACCTCATCCTACTTCCAGTCATCCTTCACACACACTTGATCCCCGTTCCAGTCAGCCTCCATAGCACTGACCTACTTTCCTTAAGCTTTCAAATACCTGATCTTCCTATCAGACATCTTTCATACACCTGATACACTTCATGTCAGCTCTCTCACACACACCTGATTCTCCTTCTAATCAGCATTGACACACTTGATTCCGCATCGAGTGAGGCATCACACGCACTAGATCCCCCTTCCATTCAGCTATTACACATACCTGATCCTCCTTTCAATCAAGTTTCACACACTATGCCTCCTTACAGTCATCTTTCGCACACACCTTATCCTCCTTCTAGCCAGCTTTCACGCTCCTGTTCTTCCATCTAGTCAGCTTTCATACACACGCGGTCCTCCTTCCAGTGAACTTTCACACACATACACACACACGCACCTATTCTTCCTTCTACTCTGCTATCACAGACACCAGCTCCTTGCACCTCCATGCACCTCAGTTTCAACAGATCTTATGAGTGTTATCCTATCCTAATATTTTTTCTTTCATTACCTAAATATAAAAATATTACACTACAGTACTACTCTTCCATATTTATTTCGTACATTTAATGCCATCTTCCACCATTTGTTGGGTGTAAACTGCTGTGAAAACGATTGATTTAATATAGGTACAAAAGACGATTGGAGAGAGAGCACCCAGGGGGCACTGGGGTGAGGAGGGCGCGCCGTTCCTCTAGGTTTCAATTGTAGCAGGGGTTTTGCCCCGTTACACCATCCATACCCCTGTGGGGTCTACTCCCCTATGTTCAGGGGGAGGGGGAGATAATACATCAAACTCGAACTTGCTTTTGTCCTTGCGAGACAAAAAAAGATCCATTTTAAAAAGAGTAAAAACCTCAATTTTGGTGTAGCATATTTTCTCTTGTTACCTTTGAGGCAAATTTATTTGTTTTGAGTAACATTCTGAAGGATGGTTCCTCTTTTACAGAACTACAATCCCTACCTGGAAGGAGAGAAGCTTCCCATCGCAGCGAAAAAGGGTAATTTGTGGTAGATGAAGTGGAGGGGATCATGGAGAGGGAAGGAAGGCCTCTTCTTTGAAAATGTGTCTGAGAGGTTGACAAAAATAGTGCTCCACTTCGGACTTTGGCAAAATTAATCGACGTTCAAATGCCTCAAAATGATATAATTTTCCTGATATTTTTTATGTAATTTATTAAACACACAATTTATTTATTTTAGATACCATTTCTAGAGTAAATAGAGCACCCAATAAAATGTGTCTGAATTGCAATGGCTTGATAGGATTTAATTTTAGAAGAAGGAATTTTAAAAGAGAGAATTAGAAATGCGTAGTTAGTTACATTTTAAAACCATCTCCTTTGCATTCCATCTATACTACCATAAATCAGATTTGCTTTCTCTGACAGGGCTTACTTTTTTGAAGTCTAGAAGCTGAACAAGAACAGTCAGTTACTTCGAAAATATGCTTACAAGTTTCATCTTTATTGGTTTATGTCATGTTGCCCGATAATGTGGCTGAAGGGTCGGTTTCCTTAGAGATTAATAAACAGGCTATTGACCATCGTTTCCATGTCTGTTCAGAGTTTTTAATCTTCACTTGTGTATATGAAGATATATAATAGAACCTTCCAAGACACACCTTAATCTATTGTCAAAAATGTAAGGGTTAAAATAGAAGCTTAACATCATCAACCCTTATGTTTGAAAAATGAATGAAAATCTGTTTGAATCAATAAGGAGATCGAAAGAAAGCCGAAGCTTTTGACAACTAGTTGCGCGAAAAAAGCCCTCCAGAATTCATGTTCGGAAGCTGACACTTTTATTGGGCGCCTAAATGTCGCTTCCCACCAAACAATAGCAGCATAAGAAAAAAACAAAAACAGGCGCAATAGAAAATTTAACGGATAAAGAGATAGCCATAAGAGGCAGATTGGGGGTAACATGAGGAGCAGCAAAATGGAGGGGCTGCTTCCTCTTTAGTCTATCTCTTTTTTCTTTAATCATTTTATTGCCTCTGACTTGGTTTTTTACCTTGTTGTTGACCTTGGTACCTTCTCCTGATAAATCTTGATGGGCTTTTTCCCTCCCTCCGAGAAGGAGGATCTAGTGTTGCTGAAATCAGACAAATTACTGGAGCCATTTTAGGATAATAAGACCTCATATATTTAAATATATTCTCTTTATTATTAATTTCTTTGTTAGGTTCTCAGTTGTTAAAATATATATAAAGCTATAAGTGTGATCCATATACTTATCATATTTGTGAAAATATACTCTAATATAAAGAATTAGATTTTATTGGTAATAAGTATTTAATCCCAAATTCATGGTTTTCTCCGCAAAATGGGGCTAGATTTTATTAATGTTGGAGGGTCTGAAGGCCTTCTTTCATCCTTGTTTGAATCCTTCCAGGTATGGAAAGAATGAGGGGAGAGCAAATCAGAGATAGAAAGGAGAGATGGAATCAGCAAAACCTATTACTTCGAAATGATGGTGGCGAGCAGTGGCTGTTTTTGATATGGGCCAAATGGGCAATTGCACAGGGTGGCCTGCTCTAGGGGGCGCCACGAGAATGGGAAAAATAATAATTCCTATTTTTTGTGATCAGCGCTCATTTGCGTGTCACATCATGTTATGTGTGGCAATGGGCATAGGTGGGCGTTATCGCGATAATTTATCGCGGTAACGATATCGAGTTATCGGTTATCCAATATTTTTTCCCACGCTATCGATTCATCGGTATCGCCGATACTTTTGGTTCCAAACTAGCGATAATCGATAATTTCAGTTTTTGGTTCCAGTTTAGCACAGGGGCGAGCCGCGCGTGCCTTGGAGGCAGAAATAGGTAGGTCCGAGCTGGGAGGAGGATCCTCAAAACCTATGAGGAGATGAAGGAGAGCCTCACCAGGTAAGAAACAGTATTCAAATATTCTTACTATTGTACTATAAAATAACGCAATATATAGTTAATAATTAATATTGTATTATAATTTTGGATTTATCGGTTATCACCTTATAGGGCGATAAATTCATCGCCAGTTATCGATTATCGGTTTTCGCCGATAAGGTTATCGTTATCGATTTATCAATAATGGTGATACATTTTTTCGTTATCGCGCCCGCCTATGGCAATGGGGGCCCTTACTATTCACATGAAATGGATAAAACCAAACCAATAAGGAGGGGAAGGAGGTGAGTTCACCGCTGGGCGTAGCCCTCAGGTTAAATAGAAGGTTAAAAGTCAATTACAACACAAATTCCTTGCATATAACGCACATTTCATTTATAATATTGAATATATCAGAGGCCAAGAGTCTCATATAAATTTTGATTTCACTATGAAAATGTTAAATAATAAAAACCCGCAAATCTGCGAACCAAGTTGAATTGGTTTAGTCCTGACCACCAGTTGAGCTGTCAAGTGCCAAACATGGAAAAAAAAGTTCAAAGCATCAGATGCACAATTTCGAAATAAGAGAACAGAAGAAGAGGAGAAACGGGCAAAAGATATAGGTATGCAATCATATTATCTCTTTATGTAGACCATATTATGAAGTTGATGTGCTGAAATAAGCTAAATATATATATATATATATATATATATATATATATATATATATATATATATATATATATATATATATATATATATATATATATATATATATATATATATATATATATATATAGATATAGATATATATAAATATATATATATATATATATATATATATATATATATATATATATATATATATATATATATACTAGGCAATGGTTTCGCCCCCCCCCCACTACGGGGAGAAGCTTGCGCTTCGCTACTAAGATTAAAATTTAAAATCTAAAAAAAGCAGCCATGGTTACATTTTTATAAATTTTCTGAACTTCGCCAATTATAATAATTTTAAAAAGTAACTCTGAACTAAATTTCCCCCCTTTCAAAATATCACGTTGCTAAAATATAGTTATAGAATAGAATACATATATAAATAAATTTTCTGAACTTCACCATTTGTAATTCTTTGGGTTTTGGGGTTTTAAAAATTTCACAAAATTTCGATACTTATATATATTTCTTAACTTCATCATTTTTTTTATATTATAAAAGAATTATTAGAAATAACTTTGATAAAAAAACATAACTCATAACCAAACTAAGATGAAATTATTCAAATACTCAAAAAAATCCCCTTCTTAAATTATAGAGTTAGTGATGATATATATATATATATATATATATATATATATATATATATATATATATATATATATATATATATATATATATATATATATATATATATATATATATATATATTGTATTTTCGATGCAATCTAAGGGGCACTTCTGAAATATTTTAGATCATCTTATGGGGATTGTCAGGATAAGGAGCCATCTACGTCTTCCTCAGTCACAGAGGCTACCACAGAAATTATCTTGAACCTTCAGGATGATGAGCTGTCCACCTCCGCATGGCCTGCCTCTCCAAAGTGTGACACTTCAGGTGTGTGCGTGTGTGTGTGTGGCCTGTATGGAAAGTAATTTTATTTTAATTTAATTTTTCAATGTAAATTCATTATTTATGTGAATGTGTGATGTACAGAAGCTTGAAATAGTACTTATGACCTTTGTTTTCTCTAGTAGAAATGCCTGAAACAGAATGCCTGACAAATCTTCCTGCGGAGAATGAACCACTCCTTAATCAATCAGCTAGTTGGCATTTGTTCTGACTGGCAGGATTCGAATGCATCTAGTTTACAGAAGTGCAAATGAGTACCACTTAACTACGTTTCCCCACGAAATGAAGGTGATGAAGAAGTGGCAACGACCAATATTTCCGGAGGAAATTAGTTATTAGGGAAAATATGCTAAAAAGTTGGTTGGTGTACTCAAAGAAAAACAACCGCCTTTTCTGCTTTTGCTGCAAATTATTTTCTAAGAGGTACATTTATTTAACAAGCTCTGAACTGAACGACTGGAAACATGCAAGTTCTTTTCTCACCTCATATGATAATAGTTCAGAGCATATCCAATGCATGAAAACCTGGAAAGAAGTGACAGTGAGAATTAAAAAGAGCAAACAATGGGCAAGTAGGAGATGGAACTTCTGGAGGCTGAGAGGCTAAGGTGGCTAGAGGTGCTGAAACGTTTCACTGTAATCGTGGTCTCTATCAGTTAGGAATTTAGCAATTAAATAACATACAGAGACTTTGTTCTGACCATCAAATTGGATTTTTTCAAAGAAGTTGAACTAAGGTCACAGTAGTGTGACTTCATAACCTTGGTGACCACACACAAAATGAAATCATATATTTAATGAGCAGAAGATAATTTCATTGATAGTGAAAAGGAAGAAAAGGAGGTATTCTGGGGAAGACTGGATGATGAGGGGGCAGTGGTCGGAGGGAGTGATTTGTTGTTCATCGCTTGGGATCTGAATGGGTATGTTGGAGTCAATAGAGATGGTTTTGAGGAAATTATGGGGATATATGGCCATGGAATGCGAAATAGAGAGGGCGAGAGGATCCTTGAATTCTGTCAGGCAAGAGATTGTTTGTAAGATCATTTATACAATGTTCAAGAAGGATGAGGAAAATAAGATTACCTAGAAGAGTGGAGGGACAGCAACCCAGATTAATTTTGTACTCATGAGGAGAGACAGTCATATAACAGCAAGGGACTGTAAAGTAATCCCAGGAGAGGCGTGTTTGTCGCAGCATAGGCTGCTAGTAGTGGTAAACCATGTGAAAAATATGCAGAGGAAAAAGAGGTTTAAGGGAAGCCAAAAAATCAAGGAGTGGAAGTTGAAAGATGAGGAGAAAAGGGAAGAGTTTGTAGAGACCTTCAGGAGGAAGATAGCAGTAACACATGCAGAGGAGAGAGGATGGGAGACATTGACGAGGAGTGTGGTGGCAGTAGCGAGGGAAGTCTGTGGAGAGACAACCGGGCACCGGCATGTGGAGAGGGAGACATGGTGGTGGAATAGAGCTGCCCAGCAGGTAATCACTGAGAATAAAAGTTTATAAATTATAGCAGAGATTGGGAGGGGAGGATCGTGGGAGAGAATACCAGAATAAAAGAGAGAACCCAAGAGAGCAGTGGCCAGGGGTAAGATAAGAGCATGGGGGCAGTGGCGTGAAGATCTAGTGGGATCAGGTGCAGCAGCGAAGCTGTTTAAAGTAGCAAAGCAGATGAGGAAACAGAGGCAGGATAATACCGGAGCAAAGTTCATAAAGGATGAGCAGGACAACATACGGGTGGAAGAACAGCAAATAATGGAGAGATGGGGAATGAATTTTCATTTATTATTGAATGAAACAAATGAGTTTAATGTGTAAAAGGACAATATAGTGGAGGGTGCAATAGAGGACATATCAAAGGAAGAGGTTGCAGCTGCTTTGAAAGCAATGAAGAGGAACAAAGCGCCTGGTTTGACAGGAATAACAAAGTATATGTTGGAGAGACTGAGAGGAGATGGAATTGATGAACTGACAAGAGTTTTTTGAGAGATAGTGAAGGAGGAGAGAAGCCCTGAAGATTGGAAGACTAGTTTGATTCTTCCAATATATAAAGGAAAGGAGGATGATCTCAGGTGCAAAAAATACAAAGGAATCAGGCTGTTGTAGGGAAGATTGAAAAATTTAGTAAAACTTGTCGGCAGACAGTTTTGTTTTTTTGTGATACTAATTATTTATTATGAGGCAGATCCAGGAAAATTTACACAAAAGAAAAGGAAACTGTAGCACATTTTCCTGAATTTGGAGAAGGCTTTCGATAGGGTACAAGAGAGGTGATAGTGTGGGCACTCAGGAGACAGGGATTGCCAGAGAGGCTCATCATATGTGTTATGTTCCTATATGAGGAATCACGGTCTCAGGTGAGGACGATGGCAGGTACATCAAGGGAATTTAACATCACATTCGGTGTTAATCAGGGCTCAACTTTGAAACCCCTGCTGTTCATCGCTGTTATGGAAGAGGTGATCAAGGAGTGTAGAGGACAGGAACCGTGGGAGCTGCTGTATGCCGATGACCTTGTGCTCACTGCAAGCTCAAAATAAAAAGTAATTGACATGTTCGAGAGGTGAAAGAGAGACATGGAAAGAAGAGAACTTAAGATCAACATCAGTAAGAATAAAGGAATAGTGACAGGAGGAGAGCCGGGAAGAAGAGTGGAGTATGGTAGGTAGCCATGTTGAGCGTGTGGCAGATGAGTGTGAAGCAATTCTATTTTCTGCACTCAGTGTGGTAAGTGGTGTCATAAAGGGTGTTTTGGACTTCGGACTCATGGGAATGAGAAATTTTGTATGCCCTGGGTGCCACACAAGAGCAAATGAGAACGGGGTCGCAAATGAATTGAATGCTGCTGGAGAAATGCTGGAGGGGGTGGACCAGTTCTGCTACCTCAGAGATATACTAGACAGTAAAGCTGGAGTGGAAAGAGCTGTTTGCGCAAGAATAGCCATTGTCTGGAATAAGTGGAGAGAGAGGTTTCAGGATTACTATTGAACCTAGGCATTCCCTTGAAGAAGAGAAGCTTGATATATGTAGCATGTGTACGAGTAGCTCTATTGTATGGTGCTGAAAATTTTCGCTTAACAGAAAGACTGATGAGTGTGTTAGAGGATGTGATCGACGTAGGCTGAGATATATGGCTGGTGTAAAGTGGTAGGATTGCATCGGGAGCTCTGAGGTAGAGGACAGATTTGGACTATTGGAGCTGGAATCTGAACTGAGACTGAGGAGAATCAGATGGTTTGGAGGGACTGTGTTATGGAAGATATGGGGGGACTGGGACTTACGGAGGCAGATGTTCAGGACCAAAGTTGGGGAGAAAGTCATACGACCATCCAACCCTGCAGAAGCGGGACCAAGAGGATGAAAAACGAAGATGATGATGAAGATGAATCATATTAAGTTCTTTTACATCATTCTCGATTACACTCGAAATATTAACCACACTGAATAGTTGTCAGTAGTGATTCGAGTACTCTCGCTGGAGGAGGTCTGATCCCCTGAGATACAAGGCATCTGCAGTGAGAGATGCACTGATTGAGATCAGAGACCACACAAAATACTCTGTCATAAAGATTGAGGCTCAGTCTCTCTCAGAGGAGGTGTAATCATACCGCTTCAGCATTTACACAGTGGTGTGGCATGACAGCTTGAGCCAGATCCAAACGTGGATTTGTGAACACAACTGTGTATTCACTCGCGACTGTACCACCAGGCACAAATCTAACTCCATCTTTAAGTTTGACGACGACACAATCATCATAAGACTCATCATAAATAACGATGAGGTCACCTATAGATATGATTTGGTGCCAGGACAATAACCTCTCTCCGAACGTCAAGAAAACTAAAAAGATGATAGTGGACTTCAGGAGACAGCATGGAAACAGACATCGCTCCATCCTCATCGACAACGCTGAGGTAGAAATAGTCAGTAGTTTTAATTTCATCGGGGTCCACATTGCTACACACAGACACTGTAGTCAAGACAGCTCGCCAGTGGCAATATTTACTGAGAAGATTGAGGAAGGTTGGCATTAACGCTAACATCCTCACAAAATTCTACACGTGTGCCATCGAGAGCCTGCTGACAGGCTGCATCACAGTGTGGTATGGGAGCTGTTCCAGTTAAAGCTGAAAAAGACTCCAAAGAGTGGTTCAGATAGCACAGCTTATCACTGGAATAAGCCTCTCCTCCATCCAGGACATTTACTGCAGCTGGTATCTGCGGAAGACATGCAGCATCATTAAAGATCAGAGCATACAAACTTTTCGGCCTATTATCATCTGTCAAACAATATAGGAGCTTGACACCGCGTACCAAAAGACTTAAAAACAGGCTTACCATCAGGCTATCAGGCTCCTTAACTCAATATAAGCTGTTTGACACATTGTACTACCTGATATTTGGCCCACACAAAATTATGCAAATACATTTTAGGCTGTCAGTGGATAATGCACATGTATATAGACAAATTTGTTATTTTGTCGTTGATATTTCTCCTTACACTTTAATACTTCTGTTTACATTTATATTCATTGTTTTTAGAGTTGTGAATAGTGAGTTGATTGGCTCTTTTTATCCAAAGCATTTTATTGCGTTGTTGGCCGTGTGTTGACCTACATCTAACAAATAAATGAATCTGACTCCGAACAGTTGTGTGTGTGTGTTGGGGGAGATACGCTGTGGAGGGGAAGGGGCACCAGGGACACGGTCCGCCCAGTGTCATACGAGGGATGGTCAATAAGTTTTGCAATTCGGATATACGGAAACGAGATATGAGGAAAAGTGTTTTATTGTTTTTCAATATAACTACCCTCGACTTCAATGCACTTGCGCCACTTGTCCCTGAGGCTTTGAATTCCTGACAACCAGAAATCTCCCGACTGCTGTTCAATCCACTCCCGGACGGTGAGCTGGACATCTTCATCGTCCCCAAACCGGCGTCCACGCAGTGCAGCCTTGAGTTAGGGGAATAAAAAGTAGTCGCTAGGGGCCAGATCTGGACTGTAGGGGGGGATGGTTGAGCTCCTTGAATCCGCACTTGCGCAGGGCAGCTTGTGCAACTCTGGCTTTGTGGAATTTGACGACGTTGAAGTCGATCATGGGCGTGAGGTTTCGTGAGGTTGCTAGGGACCCAACGGGCAGATACCTTGGTCATGGCCACATTGTCGCGGATGATGTTGATAAGACTTCCATGTGATATTCCAAGTTCTCGCTCAATTTCTTAGACCTTCACCCGTCGATTTTCGAGGATGATCCTCTCCACACGGGCCACATTGTCCTCGTTGGTCACATCTGACGGGCGTCCTGGACGGGGGTCATCTTCAAGGGACTCACGACCATGGCGGAACTCCCTATTCCAGCCAGCAATGGTTGCATAGGAAGGGGCGGTGTCGGTGTACACTGCAACCATGCCTTCATGGATCTCTTTTGCATTCTTGCCTTCCTTGGTCAAAAATTTTGATCACTGCGCGGTGTTCAACCTTTTCCATTGTTGAAAAATTTGCGATTGACAATCTGCGATCAGCTACTGCTTCTTGAATAGACGAGGCAGGAGCGTGCGGCTGCAAGTCCTGACTTGTCATAACTTGTCCTAACACCCCCACAAACATTCATCCCCCTTCCTCTGTTTTGCCCTACCGATTCGCAAAACTTATTGACCGCCCCTCGTACAACCTAGGATCGCCAATGGGGGCGAGAGACCAATTCCAACGGTCGAGGAACAAATTAATACAAATAACACAAGTAATTAAAAGTACAGATTATGTTACTAGAATTGTAATGTAAATAACAGTGTAAACACAAATAATAATTAACATTATCAGAATGTCAGACGAAAGAAAATAAAGTAATTTCAACGTATTAATTATTATAAATGAATAGAATTAGACAAAGTTATATATTTTTTTCTGATCTTATCTTAGTGTGCATATGGTAACGTGCGCGAAAATCACCCCACATTGGGACATCAACAAGAATGTAACAAACACTCCGGGAGACAACGCAGTTTTCAGAGTAAGGTGCAGGGGAGCGCTCCAATAAATGGAGGAAATAATTGGGAAGTCGTTGAAGCATTAAAGGTCAGGCTCCGATCCAGGGGGGGCTAGGGGGTTGAACCCCTCCCAATTTGTCCTTACATTAGCCCATAGTAAAAAGCGAAGCGACCTTATTAACCTCTCCCACAATGACACGATTCAATGTGTTCATCGAATTCATCCCGGTTTTTTGCATCTTCGAGAATGAGAGCAACTAGGACGCGACGCCAGGTCTCCTACTGATTGCAATCTGCTAGCCGCTCTTTCTGATTGGCTCCGTCAACGCTGAATCGGTTCTAGCTCAAATAGTGGAACCAAGCAAAGCCCCTCAGTATCTTACGGTCGATCTCGTCTGAGCCTATCTTACGATCGGCGAAGTGGCGTCGTATCTCAACAAGACCAAGGAAGGTGCACTAACCCGCTTCCACACCATTTTCAAGAAGGCAGAACTCCTCCAAGAGATCGGCTCATCACACAACACAATTTATCTGCTTCGAGTTTATAGGCAGCAAACGCAACGAGAGAATGTACACTACCGGCAAGGACCTGACGGATGGGATTGATCGTGTAGTCTCCCAAGAAAAGGGATTCTATCGTTCAAACCCCCGTGCAGGAGAAAGGGTCTTGGCAGCCGTGCCATGACGCAGCAGGGGTTTCGCACTTCGAAGTTTGGTGACGGTAGAATGTACGTGGAAATAATATACTTAGTATTCAGGTGCAGCTGTACTGCAACTGACTGTAGGAGTTTTATAGAAAATAGAAGAACGAAGATATCATGCCAGGTGTAAATCGTGCATCCGCCTGCCTAGCGCTAATCCCGGAGTGGTTGGTCGCAAAAAGCTTTTAATACGAGAAAGATGGATAGAGATTATGGGCCAAGCATGGTCCTTTGCAGAAAATAGCCAACAGTAAACGAAATGAAGCGAATCTCTGCAGCTTCACCCGTTGATTCGGAGTCCATGGCAATTACATTAAAGGAATATGCCCTCCAGGATTAGATCGAGGAAGATGCGCGGGCCTCCTTTGAATAGAAGACCCTCACGAGAATGGCTGTACCTTTCGCGGAGGCAGAAGTCGCCTTCGAGGATATATCGGGAAAGGTTCTGCTCCCTATACTATGCGAGTCTTTTCTCCCTCCACCTCTAAATCTTTGGCCCACGTCGCAGCTCCAGAGACGGTTGTCCATCTTTTGGAGGGTCACGTTTCTCCGAGTCGCCCGTCTATCCTTGGATCGAGACGTAGAAAACAAGCTCCCTTTATGAAAGCTTTATGAGTCACTGAAGACCCTCTCACGACCATTTTTGCTAGGTTTGCCTCCTGTGAGTCCAACGACCCGGTGAAGTCGCGCAGCAGTTTTAGCCAAGGCTATGTGTGAACCGTTTCTGCTGCCCTATCTACCAAGCGAGCTCCCCAAAAGAATAGAACCTTCATAATTGTTCCAAATCACCACGGTATCAACATGTCAGTAGGCTTTGATAGGGGTCAGGACCAAAGTGGTCATTTTTTAATATTGATGCATAAGATATTCAAGGTAGTGCTGGATGCGCCAGGACTAAGTACTTAACCATGCGAAAAGAGAGGCGATTTGCAGCCAGAACGGCTAGGATTTCCTTATCTATGAAATACAGGGCATATTGCTAAAGGAAGAAGAGTACGGATCTTTACTTTGAGTGACAAAAATTATAGTTTAGTGCGCCCGCGTAATTTTACTGCCTTTTAATATCAGTTAATGCAAACTTTAATTTTAAAAATTAATTACTTCGGACATGACACACACTGCTTGTATATATATATATATATATATATATATATATATATATATATATATATATATATATATATATATATATATATATATATACGCTAATGTGGAAAAATACAATTGTAAACTCTTGAAATTAAATGTGTTAAACATATAAGAGAATTAGATAATCATTAGCGAGGCGTGATTTTAAAGCACAGAATGCATATTTCTTATTATCGCTGAAATTCAAATGGTGAGTTGAAATAATGAGAGTTAAATACAATCGACCCTCGGCTGTTCGCGGTTCGTCATCCGCGCCTTCAACTATCCACGGAAAATTTGGGGGGAGCTTAAAATTTAAAATTTGTGCCATTTCCAGACATCCGCGGAAACTTACATACATAGTCGTAAAACGTAAGTGTTGGTTGGCTGATACAGGACGATTCCAGCCAATCAGCTTTCAGATTTCACTCGCTCGACTACAGATGTACATTATATGTACCAATTTCCCGCGCTTCATTCAGTACGCTTGTGTCCCACGTGTGTGAGCGGTGATTTGTGTATTTGTCGTAATTTTGCGTGTTTTATTTCTCGTTTTTCAATCGTTTTACACCCTGAATAATTCTTGCTTTTTGCACCTTAATATTAACAATGCCTAAGCGCCCTCCATCGTCTAGTGTTGCTAAAGACATGCCTAAGCGTGCCAAGAAAGTGATGAGTTTGGAGGAGAAGGCGAAAGTGTTAGATAGGTTGAAAGAAGGCAAGAAAAAGCAACGATCTTAATTGCCCATTACAGTGTTCTTCAGCCCGAGTAAAAAGCCTGAACCCCTAACCACACCCGAAACTACGCCCTCCACCTCTGGAGAAACTTTTCCTCCTCCTCTATCCCCTCCGGTGTTTACTGAGCAGGAGTCTGAGAATAAGTATAATCTCCTCAGCTTCCCTGTGCAGTTATACCATCATCATTGTCATCGTCATCATTGAACTGTACAGGCAACATCATCTACAATCATCAGTCATCAATCATCATTCTTCAATCAAAACAAAACTATCTCCAGGTGAGTAAAAATTATAAAATAAAATAATTTAATGTGTTCTGATACTTTATTTCGTACTGTATGTGTTCATGAACATGACAAAACATAACTTCTTGAATTAATATGGGGAGAGTATTACGATGTTTGAGAAGGGTTGGGGGTGTTTTGAGGGTAGCGTCAACTATCCGCGGTTTTTCAATATTCGCGGGGGTTCGTAGTCCCTATCCCCCGCGAATAGGGGGGTCGACTGTATTAATGAACATGTTTTGAACATGGTTGTAATCTGTTCGTGCAAGACTCAACAGTTATCAGTTTAACGCATTTGCGGCTTTGCGCATTGGTATTTATTTTGCTTTCGCTACTCATGAGCTGAAGTTGTTTTGTGATAATAAAGAGAACTAAATAGGCTAACTTAATGATTTATTCATTAGTAACATGTGTGAAATAGGAATAGGATAATAAATGCTTATTTGAAATTAATTATTTTTTACCCTTTTAGGAAGACCAAAAAATATTCACAGCACTTTAGAGGAGAATGGATGTCAAATACAAAAACTGGTTAAAAAGAGTGGAAGGTGACGATACGAAATCATTTTGTAATTACTGCAAATTTGTTCTCCATGCTAGATTAAGTGACATAGACCGACATAGTAACACTAATAAACACATAAAGGTTGAAGCACCATTCAGTTGTCAAAGACAAACAAAGCTAACATTTGCAACTGTTGGGCCTAGTACTGATTTAACTGCGAAACAAACTGAAAGACAGTTAACATTATTTATTGCTGAACATTGTTCCCTACACACTGTAGATCACTTAACCGAGTTATGTAATGAGTGCTTTGGTGATGCGAAACAAAAAAAAACTTAGGCTTAAACGATCAAAATGCACAAACATTATTACTAATATTTTTGGTCCGCATTTTAAAGAAGAGTTAAAAAATGATTTAGGAACTGCCAAGTACAGTTTAATAATTGATGAATCTAATGACATTTCTGTCACCAAATTACTAGGAATTGTTATTAGATATTATTCAGAATTTTAAAAAAATTATCGTAACTTATTTGGATTTAGTTCAATTTCAATTAGATGAGTGTAATGCTAAGGCAATAAGCAATGCATTAAAAGAATGCCTAGAAAAGTATAATCTTATTTTGCAAGATCTAATTGCAATAGGCACAAACAATGCTTCAGTAATGATAGGCGTAAACAATGGGGTTTATACGATATTAAAAAGAGAGATTCCTCATCCTATACTTATAAAATGTGTTTGTCATTCCCTCTAACTATCTGTGTCACATGCTGCAAGTGAACATTTGCCAAGAAATTTGGATTTTTTATTAAAAGAAACTTCCAGCTGGTTTTCATATTTTTCAGTTCGCCAATCAAAATATAAAAAAATTGTTTGCACAGCCATTAAAGCTTGTTCAGCCTACTACAACAAGATGGATGTCAATTGAATCTTCAGTGGTAAGAATTTTAGATCAGTGGATAGAATTAAAAACTCATTTTCAAATTGCAAGGAATGAAGAACGTTGCTATATGCCGAAATGCTATATTTGATGTTTTGTAATAAGAAAAACTATGTTTATCTCATCTTTCTAAAGCACATTTTTTGCAAAGTTCAAAGAGGGAATAAAAATTTTGAAGCAGAAACACAAGAACCAACGAAATTATTAAATGATCAACATCTCATCGGTGTACTAGGTTCAATTATTCTAATTCCATGAAAGAAATTAAATGAAAAAGATTCAGTGCAAGACTATCATGATCCAAAACCATATCTTGGTTATCAATTTGAAAAAGAAATCTCAGAATGTAATTTTACTGAACAAGAAGAGAGTGAGATAAGAGAGAGATGCATAAATTTTGTTGTAAAAGTTTTAGAACAAATTTGGCAGCGTCTTCCTGATAATTTTAGTCTTTTAAAAGCAATGAGTTATTTCAGTGTAACAGAATGCCTCAAACCAATTAAACCAAGAATTATAGACCTTGCAAAGCATTTTAATGACGATCCAGAGATTCTCACACAAATTGATTTCCAATAGAGAAATTTGCAAACAATACAGTAGACACAAGTCTCCGATACAGTTGCCCTTTAGATTGAGGTATCATCGTATAGGGATTCGACTGGGGCAAATCTATTTGAAAAATTGTCAACATTATTTAGTCATATGAACTTTATTAAATCGATTGAGCGAAATCGGTTAAGCTTAAACACTGTAAGGGCGATTTTAAATATAAAATATGGAATCAAACGAAATGAAAAATACTGCTAAAGTGGAAATTTTTTCACCTACAGTATCTGCGGTAAGTGGAACGCACTTCCAGTGCAAGTTGTCAACAGTGAATCTGTTGACCAGTTCAAGTCAAGACTAGACAAAGTCTTGAAAAGTGGCCGTTTAGGGACGCAAAACAATTGAGCAGCCATGTGCCCGCTCGATTGCTAGTCCAAAGGTACCCTCTTTGAATGGACCGTAAGGTCTCCTAGGGTACTCTCTTTCCTTGTAACACTCCAAATAGAATTAGTGAAGGAGATTGGATCCCTGGATTGATATAAATTAGCCAGGAAGAGTGATCCTGAAGCTTCATCATCAAAAGAAGTTGACTTCCCAATCAATATTGATTAAAAACAAGGTAACTATTTGTTCATATCAAGTTATTCATTAAAGCTTTAAAACATTTTTATATACGAGTACTTATAGTTGTTTATTCGATTCCCCATTAGTG
>OZ018318.1:136124841-136264841 GCA_963969495.1 Ceratothoa steindachneri | reverse complement strand
TCTTTGCCGTTTTTTCCTTCATTCTATCTACACATTTCCAAAATTTCTTTGGGGATTCTTCGACATCTAACTTCCTGACCTGGTTGTTCCAATATTCTTGTTGCTTATCGCTTATCATTTGCGTTAATTCTCTTTTATTTCTTCTAAGTTGGTTGTATAGGTCTGTACTAATTCCTTCCCTCCGTATTTGTTCAGAGATAAGTCTTATTTCCGTATTTTTATTTATCATTTGCTGTGACCATCTAAAGTTTTGGATGGTTCTAAAGGCTCTTTTTGGAACTGCTTTTTCGTCTGCTTTAATCGGCGTACTCCGAATTTCTCTTAGTCCTTCGTCGATTTCTTCTATAGTCGCTTCAGTGAAAGTCCTTGGTTCATATTCTTTTAATACTTCTTGGTACTTTGTCCAGTCTGCTTGGTGATAGGCTTTCCATTTCTACATGGCTTCTGTATGGGATTCTGGTTAATGGTAAGTAGTGTAGCTATGTGGTCGCTGACCGGTATGTCAACCGGTTTGAAGTAAGAATTAAATGGCAAGTTAAAGTTTGCGGGGCAGATATCTGGCTTACTTGTCGATCTGTTATGTATGTATGTGGGAAAATCTGGCCCCAGTCTCCTATCTATCTAGCATCGTTTTCAAATACCTGCCTGCGTTGTTGTTGTTGTTTCTTCTATATCCGTTTTCTGCGCAGTGGACGTTTAAGCTTCCCATAAAGATGACTGGGTTCCTGTTATTAAAAAGCTTAGTGAAGTTGGCAATTGGTAATCCGCCTCTTTTGGGGGGTTGGTCCCCCTCGGCTATTATAAGACTAGTTAGTTCTAATTGTATCTCTACTGCTGCATAGGATCTGATTAGTCCTTGGTGAGTCTTATAGACTAGTTCCTTTTTTATCGCAATTGCTACTCCGTCGTGTCATTGTCTCAAATGATTCGTTGCTACAAGATTGTAATTTCATATTTTTATTTTTGCTTTTTCTAGGTCTAATCCGTTGCCAGATATTAAAATAACATCTGGGTCTAACTCTCTAAAGATATTTCCGTATATGCATTTTTTACCTATCCAACCGTTAGTATTAATTTGAAGCATTTCCAATTTACGCTTGAACATTTTGATATTCTTTTGGGGGTTTCCGTTTGTCTCTTTAGATCTTGTTTAACGTTTCTTCTTTCTCTCGTTCTGTTCCCGTCTACACATGATTACTTCCTTTCCTTTCTGCGACAGTTATGTCGATGGGATCGAGTATTGCTGCCGTTAGGTTGATGTCTTGTGTGAGCTGGATCTTCTTTTCTCTTGGGCTTTCCTTCTAAGGACTTTAACCTCTTGGGCAGATTCTTCTGTGCTACTGTCCAAATCAGTTTCCTCAGTATTTGAGTCTTCATTGTTTTCGCCTTGTGGTTTTGCTTCTTCTACTAGTGCTTTTGTTGTCTTTTCACTAATCTTCACCTTAAATATTGGTGATGAGTCCACATCCTTAGGAAAATTCATGGGTTCTAAACCGTTTTCTTTGAGCATTCCGTTTAGGGTATTCGCGCAGCTTCCGGGATTGGTAATGTTCATTATATGTGAGTGCATTCAATGTTCCGTCTATGTTGAGTTGTGTTTCCGTCGTTTGGTTGTTTGCTGTAGTTTTTGTCGCCGAGGCGTATGTCATGTTCTTCTGTCCCTTCAATCTTTCTTCATTCTCCTTCCTTTTTATTATGTCTTTCCTTTTCGGGCACGACATCGCCATTGTCCGATGTGGTCCTCTACAGTTTATGCACTTTTTAGTCGTACTCTTGAATGATCGGTGGGTGTGCCCCTCTCTCCCGCACTCCGAACATATCATGTGGTCTTTTTTAGGATATTCCGCAGTTATGTGGTCTTCCATTTTGTAACAACGGAAGCATATTTGTATGTTGATAAATGTGCCTCTCTGGATGTTGGTTTGCGGGATCCTATTACAGAATGCAATATGTCCTTGATCCATGATTTGCGTAGCCATTGCGGTGTTTTCGCAGACAAGCTTAAACACTTGAGTGTGATCTCCGAATTTTATTATATCATGAATTTTCAACCACGGTTGATTCGCTTCCAACTCCTTAATATCCTGAGGAGTGTTCATGCCTACCCATGGTTCAATCTCCCTGTCTACCACTGATCTATTGGCCGTGATCTGTGGAGGGGTTTTTGCTTCAAGGTCAAGTTTGTTGAGTGTGATGCTGCCCGCAGAAGATAGGAGTTTCTCGACATCCTTGTTTTCAGGGCAGATCACGATGAATCCTGTCGGGACATCAAGACATTTAATTAATGGGATAAGCAGGTCAATAAATATCTGTTGGGCTACTTCTTGCGGTGTCCTCTTTCTTCCGTTGGGCTTGAGTCTCAGGGGGAGCCTTTTGAGGAATTCCATTTATGGTGTCGGTTTGGGGGGGGGGGGATACCCACTCTGGAAAAAGTGACAATCTAAGGGAACCCTATTGTGAGTATATCTATTAGTGCCTTAAATACCTGCCTATAACCACACTCCGCAACCCTCCTGCTTTAATGGGTCTCCTCTAATAGGAGCCTGTCCAAGGTCTCCTGCTCGTGTCATCAAGGGACCCCCTTCTTCGCGTCCCCTATCAGGGCTTCTTTCCGGGGTTCACTATACCGTACTACCAAGGAGGTCTGGGCACAATGATAGTTGCGTTATATTGCGAAGTGATGAAAGAAGCGTGAGTAAAAATCTTAGCAACAGGAGGTCTCTCCAATGAGACTATCACGCATTAATATTGGATGCAGCGACGTGGAAAAGGTTATTTGTGCAAAGTTAACACGAACTCGCCTAATCAAACTTCACAAAATTTACCTTCTTTATCAGGGAAAACTTTACTAGAAAAAAGGCTCAGAAAATCTGAGCCTTTTTAATTGTGGAACTAAAAACTACAATGTAAATAATAATAATAATAATAATAAATAAAACTATTGCATTATAATTATTTTTTTTAACGGGCTATCTGAAGACTGCCCACTTAGGCATAAGTCGCCGTAAACAAACAGCCTAGTTCTAGGCTACTTTAAAAAATTTGAAAAGAGAACAACAATAAAAAGAAATAACAAGTAGGGAGCAATAAAAATAACAAGACAATAACAAAAACAACAACTAAACGTAGTCAAATAAAAGGGAGAAGGCCGGCCTCCCCCCAAAAGTCAACAAGTCCACCAGTCAATGTGCACGCACTCGTCCCGAGTACAAAGGAGAGGCGGTAGCGACTCCGCCCATCCCGGTACCGGGACAGGTAACGTGCGTGAAGATCACCCAGACTGGGACATTCGACAAGAATGTGCCGAACAGTCTGGAGGACGACGCAGTCGTTGCAATAGGGCGCAAGTGAGCGCTCCATCAAATAGCGATGAGTCACACGAGTGTGTCCGATTCGGAGATGACAGAAAGCAAACTGAAGCCGACGCGGCATTGGGGGATAGGTCCATGGGAACAGTCGCGGCGCAATGGCACGCAACTTTAAGTTCCCTTCGACCGTCTCCCATCTTCTTTGCCAAGCAGTCCGAAGAGCTGCCCGTATTCCTGCCATGTAGTCGGTGTGAGGAAGAGCGAAACGCTGGCCCGGTCGCAGAATCCTCGCGGACTCTTTGGTGCCCTCATCGGCGCGCTCATTCCCCGCAATTCCTACATGTCCAGGAACCCAGCAGAAGATAATCTCGACATCCGCCCGGCTCGCCAAAACCGAGGCGTCACGGATATCGCGAACCAGGGGATGCGGAGATTCCAATGCCCCAAGAGCACTCAGGGCGCTTTGTGAGTTGCTATTGATCACAATCCGGTCTCCAAACCGGGCACGTCGCGTAATCTCCCGTACCGAGTAGTGTATTGCCAACAGCTCGGCCGTGAAGACAGACGCAGCGCCTGGTAGAGCCCCGCTGACTTCAAACAGAGGGGATACGGCGTGGAAGCCGACCTCCTCTTGGGACTTGGAGCCATCCGTATACACTGGCACGGTTCCAGCGTGACACGATGTGTGCTCCAAAAAGGTCGAACGCAATACTCCCGGCGCAGTACAAGCTTTGGGAGCAGAGGCGTGGCGACAAATAGCCAAATGTGGTACCTCCAGGGTGGCGTCCTGGGCAGAACCAGGGGCGCCACCGGCCCGAGAGCTATATCTACCTCTCGAAGGAGTTTCCTGGCCCTAAACCCAAAGGGCTAAGGGTATGACTGGCGTCTCTCGGCGGCATAGGCACCATCAAGATCAGCTGTGGAAGCAGTGAGAGCAGTTAGGGACTGAGGGAGGCGCCGGGCTCGCGCGTACAGGCGGGTGATGCACTGCACGCGGCGCAGAGTGAGTGGCATCTCCCCAGCATCGACCAACAGGCTCTCAATGGGGAAAGTGCGGAAGGCACCGGTCGCAAGTCGAAGGCCGGTGTGGTGGATCGAATCTACCTTCCGCAATAAACGCTCGGCTGCGGATGCATAAAACTCGCATCCGCAGTCGAGCTTCTAGCGAACAAAGGATCGATAAAAAAGTAAGGCAGTAGCCCTATCAGCGCCCCAAGCGCTGAACGTCACGGAACGGAGAATGTCCATGGCGCGGGTACAAGAGACTCTAAGGCTGCAAATATGAGCCTCCCAGGTAAGGCGTCGGTCGAATACAAGACCAAGGAAACGGTGCGACTCAACCACATCCAGGCGCACCCAATTAAGAAACAAATCTGGGTCGGGGTCAAGCCGTGGATGGCAGCAGAAGTGCACCACCTTAGTCTTGGCCAAAGAAAACCGAAACCTGTGCGCTTCGGCATAGCGAGAGACGCGGTTCAATGCTTGTTGGAGTCGACGCTCCAGAGTTGGCATCTGGGTCGCGCCAAAAGAGATCGAAAGGTCGTCCACGTAGAGCGTAGTGAGAACATCTTCTGGCAGCACCGAGGTGATGCAGTTGATGCTCAGGGAAAAGAGTGTGACACTGAGGACACTTCCCTGCGGGACACCCGCTTCCTGCTCCTTTGGGCCCGAGAGGGCTCCCCCCACCCGTACGCGGAATCGACGATCTAGCAAAAATTCAGATATAAACATTGGGAAGCGTCGCCTCGCCCCTATCGTGTGGAGAGTCTCCATGATACCGTATCGCCATGCGGTATCATAGGCCTTCTCCAGATCGAAAAAGACCGTGGCGTAGTGTTGTCTACGAAGGAAAGCCTCGCAGACGGCATTTTCCAGTCGGAGCAGAGCATCCGACGTGGAGTGGAACTTGCGGAAGCCGCACTGTGCGGAAGACAGATGGCCTCCGCTGTCCAGGAAATAGGCTAATCTAACATTTACCAATTTCTCCATCAACTTGCACACGCAAGAGGTTAGAAAGATTGGGCGGAAACCGGTCGGAGTAGAGTGATCTCTCCCCGGTTTGCGAAAGGCGAGCACAGTAGCGATTTGCCAGGAGTCTTGTAAAAGACCTTCCACCCAGATCCTGTTGAACAAATCTAACAGAAAGGCCATGCCTCGCTCACCCAGGTGTCGAAGCATGGCGTGCGGGACATCGTCCGGACCATGGGCGGTGTCCGCGCAAGAAGCGAGAGCGGAACGCAACTCGCTCACAGTAAACTTGTTGTTGAAGGGTTCTCCGCCTCTGGAGGTAAAGTCCAGCCGGCGGCCTTCCGCGACATCACGACGTGCATTGAATGCTGCCGGAGCAGCATCACGGCTAGAGAATGCGGAAAAAGCGGTCGCTAAGGATTCCGCCACGGACGCGGGGTCCGAGATTGCGGTCCCATTCTCCTGGAGAACAGGAGGAGGGTCCTGCAAGAACTTGCCTCGAATCCTTTTGAATCGCTTCCACACCTCAGCTAAAGGGGTCTTCCCGTTAAGTGAAGACACGTATGCCCGCCAAGAAGAGCGGCGGGCGTGCTTCCAAATATACCGGAACCTAGCCCTAGCCAAGCGAAATTCAGCGACGGTGAAATCGTTCGGGCGGCGCTTATAGCACATGTAGGCATAACGCTTCTGTTTGAGGGCCGTCTCACACTCGGCCGACCACCATGGGAGTGGTCGGCGTGCAAAACGGCCGGACGTCCTAGGAATAGTAGTCAGGCCCACGGCGATGAGGTTGCCGGAGAAGAACTCAACGGCCTCATCTACCGACCTAAACTCCTCGACTGAGATAGAGAATTCAGTCATTTCCTGAAATGCAGGCCACCGCGCCCGCGCCAAGCACCACCGAGGTGGTCTCTCAGGCGGCAGTTGCCCTGAAAATGATATTTGAATGGGAAAGTGATCACTACCATGGAGGTCATCGACCACCCCCCCAATCAAAATCAGGCTGTGCATCAGAAGAGCACAAAGATAGGTCACGGCAAGAAAATGAAGTGGTTCTCGGACAGTGATGCGTAAACTCATCCACGTTTAGGACACCTATCTCAAGCTCTTCGATCAGATCGGCAAGAACTTGTCCCCTGGGATTTATGGAGTGATCTCTCCAGAGAGGATGCCTGCCGTTCAGATCTCCAAGCAAGAGATAGGGCCTCGGCAACCGTGCCACGACGCGGCGGAAGTCCACCGCGTCGAAGTCAGCTGACGGTGGAATGTACGCAGAAATGATAGTATACCTCCTATCCAGGTGCAGCTGCACAGCCACTGACTGAGAGGAGGTATCTAAAGAGAAAGGAAGAACGGAGACATCAAGCCGGGTGTAAACCGCGCATCCCCCAGCCCGGCCATCCCGCGGTGGTGGGGTCGCAAGACCCTTCTACCCCGGGAGGGTGGGCAGGGAGCACGCGCCTAGCATGGTCTCCTGCAAAAAGATAGCTAACGGGGAGCGGGACGAGACGAGCCTCCGCAGCTCCTCCCAGTTGTCCCGGAGTCCACGGCAATTCCATTGAAGGAATATGCCCTGCATTCCTAGATCGGAGGAGACGCGGGGGCCCTCCTCGAACTGAAGACCCTCACGGGAATGGTCGTACGCTTCCCGGGGGCAGAACTTCGGGCGCTGTTGGCCAGACAAAGCGCTTGAGGCGCTGTCGCCTTCGAGGACATATTGGGGGAGGTTGGGCTCGTTATGCGAGTCTTTTCCCCTCTCCGCCTCGAAACCTTAGGCGGGCGCTGTAGCTTCGGAGGCGGGGGGCCCTCTTTTCGAGGAACCACCGTCTCCGAGCCACTCGCTCCACCTCGGGGAGTGGGCGAAGGAGCCGAAGCTCCTTTGTTGCTGTCCTCCTTTCGGGGGACAGCTTTAGGAACCCCCGATGATGGCCTAGCGACCATCTTCTGGGGTGTTGCCTCCTGTGAGTCTAACGACTCGGTGGAGGCGCGTGGCCATTTCGCCTTGCGGGAAACAGTCACGCTGGGGGAAGAGGGGGGAGCCCTGGTTTTAAGGGTATGAACCCTTTTTGCCGCCAGCTTTACCAGGGAAGCACCCGGGTTGGGTAGAGCCCGCAGAAGGGCTCCGAATGAGCGCGGAAACAACCGTGTTCGTTGGCCTGGATGGGCCAGGAGCAGAGGGTGCCTTTCTAACTACTGAGGCATATGACGTCCCAGGCAGAGCCCCGCGCGCCAGGAGCAAGTCCTTAGCCTCGCGGAATGAGAGTCTATTCTGGGCCTGAACGGCCAGGATTTCTTTCTCCAGGAGATATGCACCACATTGCTTCAAATAAGCAGGGTGCGGCTCTCCGCAATTGACACACACGATTTGGACTTATCGTGTGCGACCTTGGAGCAATTTACACAGACTTCGGGTGACCCCGACTTTGAAGGTCTACATGAGCGATTTGTATGGCCGAAGCGGTGACAGTAATAGCACCGCCGCGGCAGTGGCACGAATGCCTTCACGCGGTAGCGGTACCAACACGCACGCACCGACTCAGGGAGCTTGTCACAGTCGAACGTGACGAAGAGTGTAGGGGTGGGTCTTGAAGCCCCTCCCTGTTTTTTCATCACACGTTCGACCTTGACCGCCCCATGGTCGGCCAGCTCTAGGGTGATGTCCTCAATGGAGTAGTCAACGAGTTCCCTCGCATAAACTACTCCTTTCACAAAGTTCATGGTAGAGTGCGGCGTCACACTCACCGGGGTGCCATGAAGTGTCCGAAGAGCACTTATCTTGGCCGCCTCGGCGGGATTCGCCGCATTCGCCAGAAGGCTCCCGTCCGAGAAACGGGTCACCTTCGGCTCTCTACCAATTGCACTAGCTAATCCTCTCCTCTGATGGGGATCATGTTGCCCTTGGCCAACATGGTGCCATCAGTGGAGTGAATGACGAGGAAGTGTTTGAAGCCAGCAGGCTCGAAAACGCCAGTTAACCTCTGAATCAGAGGCCCCGATGTCATCGAGGCTCCGCCCTGTGCACTCTTAGTGTTAGTCTTGGTCAGGGGCTCCGCACACGAGGGGGTAGAGGGGCCGGATGTGCCGATCTTGGCTTGGTCGCCTACCAAAGTGGCAGCAGACCCATCCGTCCCCGCAGCCCCCGCGGATGCAGAGGAGCCCTGAATCTTCTTAGTCTTTCTTGTCTTTTTCTTCTTTTTAGGAAATGAGGGCGGGGAATGAACCCGCTTCTCTCCTCCGCCGAAAGAAGCCCCTAGCTCAGATGGACCGGCCTCAGCCAGGTCCTTCTCCGAAATGGAAAAGGCCCTGGTGGTCGCAGGCGCCCCGGTCAGAGGAAATCGCGTCCCTCCTTGTGCTGACTCGGAGGCCCCAGCCGTTTGAGGAGGACCTTGCATAGGGGCGGATTCAGGTTCGGTGCTTGGCGCCAAGCCCGGTTTTCCCCCATGGAAGGCCCTACCGTCTGAGGCTGGGTTTGCTCAAGAACTATGTCTATCACAGGAGGGGCCTCCAGTTGGCCATCCCCTCCCAGGACATCGCAGGTCCCGTTGGCAGCGTCAAGAGTCATTTGTGGGGAGGCACAAGCCTTAACCCCACAAGATTTAATATCCTTGCCAGCAGGTCTTTTGAGGGAAGCGACCGAAGGGGCCTGGCTTCCCTCCCTCCCCTAAGGGGGTTTGCCCTACCGAGCCCCTTCGATGTGGAGCGGCTGGCTAAGGGCTGCCTGCTGGCTTTGGTGGCAGTCTCCTTGGAAAGAAAAGATTTTTTTTTTTTTTTAAGAGCTCATCTGGCGACTGCCTACTTGGCCATTAGTCGCCGTATTAAAACTGGCCTAGTACTAGGCTACTTTAAAATAAAATTAAAGAGAGAAAAAAAAACAACACCCCAAAGGGAGGAAAGGAAGCAAGCTGGTGCGTCGGGGAGAGGTCCCCCCGGCGCAGGAGCGGGCAACTAAAGGAAAAAAAACAAACAAAAAACAAAACAAAAAAAAAGAAATGCAAAAAAACAACAAAACAAAACAAAAAACAAACAAACCTTGCTTAAATAATAGGGAGAAGGCCGGCCTCCCCCAAGTCTTCAACAAGTCCACAAGTCAATGTGCACGAATCTGTCCCGAGCACAAGGGACAGGCGGTAGCGACCCCGCCCATCCCGGTACTGGGACAGGTATCGTGCGCGAAGATCACCCAGACTGGGACATTCGACAAGAATGTGCCGAACAGTCTGGGGGACGACGCAGTCGTTGCAATAGGGCGCAGGCGAGCGCTCCATCAGATAGCGATGCGTCACACGAGTGTGTCCGATTCGGAGACGACAGAAAGCAACCTGAAGCCGCCGCGGCATTGGGGGATAGGTCCATGGGAACAGTCGCGGCGCAATGGCACGCAACTTTAAGTT
Organism: Ceratothoa steindachneri; assembly: GCA_963969495.1. Lineage (NCBI taxonomy): Eukaryota > Metazoa > Arthropoda > Malacostraca > Isopoda > Cymothoidae > Ceratothoa > Ceratothoa steindachneri. The sequence goes on along the minus strand of OZ018318.1, from coordinate 136,255,174 downwards.
CCCTTCGACCGTCTCCCATCTTCTTTGCCAAGCAGTCCGAAGAGCTGCCCGTATTCCTGCCATGTAGTCGGTATGAGGAAGAGCGAAACGCTGGTCCGGTCGCAGAATCCTGGCGGACTCTTTGGCGCCCTCATTCCCCGCAATTCCTACATGTTCAGGAACCCAGCAGAAGATAATCTCAACATCTGCCCGGCTCGCCAAAACCGTGGCGTCACGGATATCGCGAACCAGGTGATGCGGAGATTCCAATGCCCCGAGAGCACTCAGGGCGCTTTGTGAGTCGCTATAGATCACAATCCGGTCTCCGAACCGGGCACGTCGCGTAATCTCCCGTACCGAGTGGTGTATTGCCACCAGCTCGGCCGTGAAGACAGACGCAGCGCCTCGTAGAGCCCCGCTGACTTCAAACAGAGGGGATACGGCGTGGAAGCCGACCCCCTCTTGGGACTTGGAGCCATCCGTATACACTGGCACGGTACCAGCGTGACACGATGTGTGCTCCAAAAAGGTCGAACGCAATACTCCCGGCGCAGTACAAGCTTTGGGAGCAGAGGCGTGGCGACAAATAGCCAAATGTGGTACCCTCCACGGTGGGGGCCTGGGCAGAACCAGGGGCGCCACCGGCCCGAGAGCTATATCTACCTCTCGAAGGAGTTTCCTGGACCTAAACCCAAAGGGCTTAGGGTATGACTGGCGTCTCTCGGCGGCATAGGCACCATCGAGATCAGCTGCGGATGCAGTGAGAGCCGTTGGCGACTGAAGGAGGCGCCAGGCTCGCGCGTACAGGCGAGTGATGCACTGCACACGGCGCAGAGCGAGTGGAATCTCCCCAGCATCGACCAACAGGCTCTCAATGGGGGAAGTGCGGAAGGCACCGGTTGCAAGGCGAAGGCCGGTGTGGTGGATCGAATCCACCTTCCGCAATAAACGCTCGGCTGCGGATGCATAAAACTCGCATCCGTAGTCGAGCTTCGAGCGAACAAAGGATCGATAAAAAAGTAAGGCGGTAGCACTATCAGCGCCCCAAGCGCTGAACGTCACGGAACGGAGAATGTCCATGGCGTGGGTACAAGAGACCCTAAGGCTGCGAATATGAGCCTCCCAGGTGAGGCGTCGGTCCAATACAAGACCAAGGAAACGGTGCGACTCAAACCACATCCAGGCGCACCCCATTAAGAAACAAATCTGGGTCGGGGTGAATCCGTGGATGGCGGCAGAAGTGCACCACCTTGGTCTTGGCCAAAGAAAAGCGAAACCTGTGCGCTTCGGCATAGCGAGAGACGCGGTTCAAAGCCTGTTGGAGTCGACGCTCCAGAGTTGGCATCTGGGCCGCGCCAAAAGAGATCGAAAGGTCGTCCACGTAGAGCGTAGCGAGAACATCTCCCGGCAGCACCGAGGTGATGCCGTTGATGCTCTTGGCAAAGAGTGTGACACTGAGGACACTTCCCTGCGGGACACCCTCTTCCTGCACCTTTGGGCCGGAGAGGGCTCCCCCCACCCGTACGCGGAATCGCCGATCTCGCAAAAATTCAGATATAAACATTGGGAGGCGTCCCCTCGCCCCCATCGTGTGGAGAGTCTCCATGATACCGTATCGCCATGCGGTATCATAGGCCTTCTCCAGATCAAAAAACACCGTGGCGTAGTGCTGTCTACGAAGGAAAGCCTCGCAGACGGCATTTTCCAGTCGGAGCAGAGCATCCGACGTGGAGTGGAACTTACGGAAGCCGCACTGTGCAGAAGACAGATGGCCTCCGCTGTCCAGGAAATAGGCTAATCTAACATTTACCAATTTCTCCATCAACTTGCACACGCAAGAGGTTAGAGAGATTGGGCGGAAACCGGTCGGAGTAGAGTGATCTCTCCCCGGCTTGCGAAAGGCGAGCACAGTAGCGATTCGCCAGGAGTCTGGGAGAAGACCTTCCACCCAGATCCTGTTGAACAAATCTAATAGAAAGGCCATGCCTCGCTCACCCAGGTGTCGAAGCACGGCGTGCGGGACATCGTCCGGACCATGGGCGGTGTCCGCGCACGAAGCGAGAGCGGAACGCAACTCACTCACAGTAAACCTGTCGTTGAAGGGTTCTCCGCCTCTGGAGGTAAAGTCCAGCCGGCGGCCTTCCGCGACATCACGACGTGCATTGAATGCTGGAGGAGCAGCATCACGGCTAGAGAATTCGGAAAAAGCGGTCGCTAAGGATTCCGCCACGGACGCGGGGTCCGAGATTGCGGTCCCATTCTCCTGGAGAACGGGAGGGGGGTCCTGCGAGAACTTGCCCCGAATCCTTTTGAATCGCTTCCACACCTCAGCTAAAGGGGTCTTCCCGTTAAGTGAAGACACGTATGCCCGCCAAGAAGAGCGGCGGGCGTGCTTCCAAATATACCGGAACCTAGCCCTAGCCCGACGAAATTCAGCGACAGTAAAATCGTTCGGGCGGCGCTTATAGCGCATATAGGCATAACGCTTCTGTTTCAGGGCCGTCTCACACTCGGCCGACCACCATGGGAGTGGTCGGCGTGCAAAACGGCCAGACGTCCTAGGAATAGTAGTCAGGCCCACGGCGATGAGGTTGCCGGAGAAGAACTCAACGGCCTCATCTACCGACCTAAACTCCTCGACTGAGATAGAGAATTCAGTCATTTCCTGAAATGCAGGCCACCGCGCCCGCGCCAAGCACAACCGAGGTGGTCTCTCAGGCGGCAGTTGCCCTGAAAATGATATTTTAATGGGAAAGTGATCACTACCATGGAGGTCATCGACCACCCCCCAATCAAAATCAGGCTGTGCATCCGAAGAGCACAAAGATAGGTCAAGGCAAGAAAATGAAGCGGTTCTCGGACAGTGATGCGTAAACTCATCCATGTTTAGGACACCCATCTCAAGCTCTTCGATCAGATCTGCAAGGACTTGTCCCCTGGGATTTATGGAGTAATCTCCCCAGAGGGGATGCCTGCCGTTCAGATCTCCAAGCAAGAGATAGGGCCTCGGCAACCGTGCCACGACGCGGCGGAAGTCCCCCGCGTCGAAGTCAGCTGACGGTGGAATGTACGCAGAAATGATAGTATACCTCCTATCCAGGTGCAGCTGCACAGCCACTGCCTGAAAGGAGGTATCTAAAGTGAAAGGAAGAACGGAGACATCAAGCCGGGTGTAAACCGCGCATCCCCCAGCCCGGCCATCCCGCGGTGGTGGGGTCGCAAGACCCTTATACCCCGGGAGGGCAGGCAGGGAGCACGCGCCTAGCATGGTCTCTTGCAAAAAAATAGCTAACGGGGAACGGGACGAGGCGAGCCTCCGCAGCTCCTCCCAGTTGGCCCGGAGTCCACGGCAATTCCATTGAAGGAATATGCCCTCCAGGCCTACCTTGGACGAGATACGGGGGCCCTGCTCGAACAGAAGACCCTCAAAGAAATGGCCGTAGGCTTCGCGGAGGCAGAACTTCGGGCGCTGTTGGCCGGACAAAGCGAAGAAGGCGCTGTCGCCTTCGAGGGATTATTGGGGAAGGTTGGGCTCGCCATGCGAGTCTTTTCCTCCCTCCGTCTCGAAACCTTATGCGGGCGCTGCGGCTTCGGAGGCGGGGGGGCCTCTTTTCGAGGAACCACCGTCTCCGAGCCACTCACTCCACCTCGGGGCGTGGGCGAAGGAGCCGAAGCTCCTTTGTTGCTGTCCTCCTTTCGGGGGACAGCTTTAGGATCCCCTGAAGATGGCCTAGCGACCATCTTCAGGGGTGTTGCCTCCTGTGAGTCTAACGACTCGGTGGAGGCGCGTGGCCGTTTTGCCTTGCGGGAAACGGTCACGCTAGGGGAAGACGGGGAAGCAGGGTTTTAGCCGGGGCTGGGTATGAACCCTTTTTGCCGCCAGCTTTACCAGGGGAGCGCCCGGGTTGGGTAGAGCCCGCAGAAGGGCTCCGAATGGGCGCGGAAACAACCGTGCTCGTTGGCCTGGATGGGCCAGGAGCAGAGGGTGCCTTTCGAACTACTGAGGCATATGACGTCCCAGGCAGAGCTGGGCGCGCCAGGACCAAGTCCTTAGCCTCGCGGAATGAGAGTCGATCCTGGGCTTGAACGGCCAGGATTTCTTTCTCCAGGAGATATGCACCACATTGCTTCGAAGAAGCAGAGTGCGGCTCTCCGCAATTGACACACTTGGCCACACACGATTTGGACTTATCGTGTGCGATCTTGGAGCAATTTACACAGACTTCGGGTGACCCCTACTTTGCACGTCTACATGAGCGATTCGTATGGCCGAAGCGGTGACAGTAATAGCACCGCCGCGGCAGTGGCACGAATGCCTTCACGCGGTAGCGGTACCAACCGGCACGCACCGACTCAGGGAGCTTGTCACAGTCGAACGTGACGAAGAGTGTAAGGGTGGGTCTCGAAGCCCCTCCCTGTTTTCTCATCACACGTTCGACCTTGACTGCCCCATGGTCGGCCAGCTCTAGGGTGATGTCCTCAATGGATAGTCAACGAGTTCCCTCGCATAAACTACTCCTTTCACAAATTTCATGGTAGAGTGCGGCGTCACACTCACCGGGGTGCCATGAAGTGTCCGAAGAGCACTTATCTTGGCCGCCTCGGCGGGATTCGCCGCATTTGCAAGAAGGCTGCCGTCCGAGAAATGGGTCACCTTCGGCTCTCTACCAATTGCACTAGCTAATCCTCTCCTCTGATGGATCATGTTGCCCTTGGACAACATGGTGCCATCAGTGGAGCGAATAACGAGGAAGCGTTTGAAGCCAGCGGGCTCGAAAACGCCAGGTAACCTCTGAATGAGGGGCCCCGATGTCATCGAGGCTCCGCCCTGTGCACTCTTGGTGTTAGTCTTGGTCAGGGGCTCCGCACACGAGGGGGTAGAGGGGCCGGATGTGCCGATCTTGGCTTGGTCGCCTACCAAAGTGGTAGCAGACCCATCCGTCCCCGCAGCCCCCGCGGATGGAGAGGAGCCCCGAGTCTTTTTCGTCTTTTTAGTCTTCTTTGTCTTTTTTGGAGAGGAGGGCGGGGAATGAACCCGCTTCTCACCTCCGCCGGCAGAAACCACCATGCCAGATGGACCGGCCTCAGCCAGGTCCCTCTCCGAAATGGAGAAGGTCCTGGTTGTCGTAGGTGCACCTGTCGGAGGAGATCCCTCTCCTCCTTTTACTGCCTCGGAGCCCTCAGCCATTTGAGGAGGACCTTGCATAGGGGCGGATTCGGGTTCGGCGCTTGGCGCCGAGCCCGAATTCTCCCCCCATGGAAGGCCCTACCGTCTGAGGCTGGGTCTCCTCAAGGACCATGTTTATCACAGGAGGGGCCTCCAGTTGGCCATCCCCTCCCAGGACATCGCAGGTCCCCTTGGCAGTGTCGCCAGTCTTGTGTGGGGAGGCACAGGCCTTGACCCCAGCAAGGTTTAAAATTCTTGCCAGCAGGTCTTTTGAGGGAAGCGACCGAAGGGGCCTGGCTTCCCTCTCCCCCCTAAGGGGGTTTGCCCTACCGAGCCGCTTGCACGAGGGGCGGTCGGCAATGGGCTGCCTGCTGGCTTTCTTGGCAGTCCCCTTAGAAAGCAAAGGAGGGACTGCCGCTGGAGATAGGGAAGTGCCCGAAAGCACCTCCAGAGAAGGGGGTGAGGGGGAGTCCCCTACACCCGTAGGCGTAGGAGAGGAGTAAGCCTCCTCTCCGGTTCAAGAATTATGGAGGGTCCCTTGCGCAAGCACAAGGGGATGGACCTCCATTTTCTCGGTGGAGCTGCCCGAGGGCGGCTCCGTTGATTTTCTTGGGGAAGTTGGGGGTTGGTTTTTTGGGGGGGGTTTTGTCATACATGGGCATGGTGACCCTCTTTTTAATACTGCACGCAATAGCTCATCACCTCTCGCAGTTGCCCGCACTGCGAGAGGTGCTTACAAGCCCGGCAGAGCCAGGCGCCGCCATTCGGGACCACCCCTCCCGCCTGGTGGCCTGGCAGTCCATCGGCATGGCGGCTCCACCTTGGACACGGCGTAAAATTGATAGAATGTGAAGAGGAGAGGAAAGGGGATGTGAGGAAGGTATGGGTGGGGATGAAGCAGGTTGTTAAAAAAAACCCATCCCGAACCGGAGCTGAGGGGTTAGGGAACAATGTCCCCTCTCCCCCCAGCCCCGATCCGGGGTGGTTGGCTTGAGAAGAAGGTCAGCATCTACCCTGTGAAATTAGAGGCTGACCAGAGAAAGTTGTGGGAGAGGTTGTATGAAAAGCAACGAGGTAGGGGAGAAATCGGGCTATCTGAAGGAAAGAAGAGAGGCTAAGCTGGGGCCGGACGGAGCGCTGGATCCCGTCAGCACGGCGGCCAGGTTGGCAAATCGCCGCGCCCCTTACGGGGTGGAAAGAAAAGAGGGGACTGTCGCTGGAAAAAGGGAGGTGCCCGAAAGCACCCCTAGAGAAGGGGGTGAGTGGGAGTTCCCTGCACCCGTAGGCGAAGGAGAGGAGTAAGCCTCCTCTCCGGTTAGAGAAATATGGAGGCTCCTCTGTGCAAGCACAGGGGAGGGTGGAACTCCATTTTTTTTTGCTGGAGCTGCCCGAGGGAGGCTCCGTCGATGTTTCAGGGAAAGTTGGGGGTTGAGTTTTTTTTTATCTTCATTATTGGGCATTAGACCCTCTTTTTTACACGGCATGCAATCGCGCACACCTCTCGCAGTAGCCCGCACTGCGAGAGGTGCTTACAAGCCCGGCAGTGCCAGGCGCTGCCATTTGGGACCACCCCTCCCGCCTGGTGCCCTGGCAGTCCTTCGGTATGGCGGCTCCACCTTAGACACGGCGTAAAATATATAGATTGTAAAGAGGAGAGGAAAAGGGTTGTGAGGAAGGTATGGGTGGGGATGAAGCAGGTTGTTAAAAACCAGCCACCCGAGACCGGAGCTCAGTGGTTAGGGAACATTGTCCCCCACCCCCTCAGCCCCAATGCGGGACGGTTGGCTGAAAGGAAGGTCAGCATCTACCCTGTGAAATTAGAGGCTGACCGGAGAAAGTTGTGGGAGAGGTTGTGTGAAAAGAGGGAACAAGTGTTTCGAAGGAAGGAAGAGAGGCTAAGCTTGGGCCGGACGGGGTGCTGAGTCCCGTCAGCACGGCGGCCAGGTTGGCAAATCGCTGCGCCTCTTACGGGTACCCCAGGATCGAGCAACAGGCTCTCAATGGGGAAAATTCGGAAGGCACCGGTCGCAAGGCAAAGGCCGCTATGGTGGATCGAATCTACCTTCCGCAATAAACGCTCGGCTGAGGATGCATAAAACTCGCATCCGTAGTCAAGCTTCTTACAAACAAAGGATCAAACAAAAAGTAAGGCAGTAGCCCTATCAGCGCCAGAAGCGCTGAACGTCAGGGAACGGAGTATATCCATGGCGCGGGTACAAGAGACCCTAAGGCTGCAAATATGAGCCCCTCAGGTGAGGCGTCGGTTGAATACAAGACCAAGAAAACGGTGCGACTCAACCACACCCGGACGCACCCCTTTAAGGAACAAATCTGGGTAAGGGTGGAGCCGTGGATGGCGGCAGAAGTTTACCACATTAGTCTTGGCCAAAGAAAAGAATCTGGGCCGCTCCAAAAGAGATCGAAAGGTCGTCCACGTAGAGCGTAGCGAGAACATCTTCCGGCAGCACCAGGTGATGCCGTTGATGCTCAGGGCAAAGAGTGGGACACTGAGGACACTTTCCTGCGGGACACCCTCTTCCTGCTCCTTTGGGCCAGAGAGAACTCCCCCCATCCGTACGCGGAATCGACGAGCTCGCAAAAATTTAGATATATAGACTAGGAGGCATCCCCTCACCCCCATCGTGTGGAGAGTCTCCATGATACCGTATCGCCATGCGGTATCATAGGCCTTCTCCAGATCGAAAAACACCGTGGCGTAGTGCTGTCTACGAAGGAAAGCCTCGCAGACGGCATTTTCAAGTCGTAGCAACGTGACGAAGAGTGTAGTGGTGTGACTCGAAGCCCCTCCCTGTTTTCTGTTCACACGTTCGACCTTGACCGCCCCATGGTCGGCCAATTCTAGGGTGATGTCCTCAATGGAGTAGTCAAAGAGTTCCCTCGCATAAACTACTCCTTTCACAAAATTCATGGTAGAGTGCGGCGTCACACTCAACGGGGTGCCATGAAGTGTCCGAAGAGCACTTATCTGGGCCGGCTCGGCGGGATTCACCGCATTCGCCAGAAGGCTCCCGTCCGAGAAACGGGTCACCTTCGGCTCTCTACCAATTGCACTAGCTAATCCTCTCCTCTGGTTGATCATGTTGCCCTTGGAAAACATGGTGCCATCACTGTAGCGAATAACGAGGGAGCGCTTGAAGCCAGCGTGCTCGAAAGCGCTAGGTAACCTCTGAATCAGGGGCCCCAAAGTCATCTAGACTCCGCCTTGTGCACTCTTGGTCCTAGTCAAGGGCTCCGCACACGGGGGCGGGGGGCAGAGGGGCCGGATGTGCCAATCTTGGCTTTGTCGCTTGCCAGAGTGAGATCAAACCCATCCTTCCCCGCAGCCCACGTGGATTGAGAGGAGCCCTTAGTCTTCTTGGACTTTTTAGTCTTTTTCTTTTTTGGAGGAGGGCGGGGAATGAACCCGCTTCTCACCTCCGCCGGCAGAAACCACCATGCCAGATAGGCCGGCCTCAGCTAGGTCCCTCTCCGAAATGGAAAAGGTCCTGGTAGTCGTAGGGGCACATGTCGGAGGAGATCCCTCCCCTCCTTGTACTGCCTCAGAAACCCTAGCCGTTTGAGGGAGAGCTTGCATAGGGGCATATTCGGGTTCGGTGTTTGACGCCGAGCCCGGATTACCCCCCCATGGAAGGCCCTACCGTCTGAGGCTGGGTTTCCTCCAGGACCATGTCTATGACAGGAGGGGCCTCCAGTTGGCCATCCCCTCCCCGGACATCGCAGGTCCCCTTGGCAGTGTCACCAGTCTTGTGTGGGGAGGCACAGGCCTTGACCCCGGCAAGGTTTAATATTCTTGCCAGCAGGTCTTTTGAGGGAAGCGACCGAAGGGGCCTGGCTTCCCTCTCCCCCCTAAGGGGGTTTGCCCTACCGAGCCGCTTGCACGAGGGGCGGTCGGCAATGGGCTGCCTGCTGGCTTTCTTGGCAGTCCCCTTAGAAAGCAAAGGAGGGACTGCCGCTGGAGATAGGGAAGTGCCCGAAAGCACCTCCAGAGAAGGGGGTGAGGGGGAGTCCCCTGCACCCGTAGGCGAAGGAGAGGAGTAAGCCTCCTCTCCGGTTAGAGAAATATGAAGGGTCCCCTGTGCAAGCACAGGGGGAAGGACCTCCATTTTTTTGCTGGAGCTGCCCGAGGGCGGCTCCGTCGCTGTTTCAGGGAAAGATTAAAGGGGTTTGGTGTTTTGAAAATTCATCCATAGGCATGGTGACCCTATTTGTGCCACGGGACGCAATAGCTCATCACCTCTTGCCGTTGCCCGTACTGCAAGAGGTGCTTACAGGCTTGGCAGAACCAGGCGCCGCCATTTGGGACCACCCCTCCCGCCTGGTGGCCTGGCAGTCCATCGGCATGGCGGCTCCACCTTGAACGCGGCGTAAAAGGATAGATTGTGAAGAGGAGAGGAAAAGGGATGTGAGGAAGGTATGGGTGGGGATGAAGCAGGTTGTTAAAAAAAACATCCCAAACCGGAGCTTAGGGGTTAGGGAACGTTGTCCCCTTTCCCCTCAGCCCCGATCTGGGACGGTTGGCTTGAGAAGAAGGTCAGCATCTACCCTGTGAAATTAGAGGCTTACCAGAGTAAGTTGTGGGAGAGGTTGTGTGAAAAGCGAGGAAACAAGTGTTTTGAAGGAAGGAGAAGAGGCTAAGCTCCGGTCGGACGGGGTGCTGATTCCCGTCAGCACGGCGGCCAAGATGGCAAATCGCCGCGCCCCTTACGGGGCCCTCCCCCCTCAGCCACGATCCGGGACGGTTGGCTTGAGAAGAAGGTAGGCATCTACCTTGTGAAATTAGAGGCTGACCAGAGAAAGTTGTGGGAGAGGTTGTATGAAAAGCGACGATGTAGGGGAGAATTACTGGTTATCTGAAGGAAGGAATAGAGGCTAAGCTATTGCCGGACGGAGCTATTCCATTATAAATAATAGTTTCAATTTTCTTTTTAAACCTAAGTTATTTTGAAGTTTTCAATTAGACAAATTTTAGGATTTATTTGTGATAATTCCTTATTAATGCAATAACTATTATAGATACGAATGTATAATTATATTTATATAGAACAATAAGAATTTACAGGAATATAAAACAAATTTTTTACTTCACTAAACTACCATAAAATAGTAATTATGTGGTCTTCAATTTATAGTTATTGACTCCAATTATTTATTTAATTATAGTGGAATGAATAAAATAAAGTTGTAATACAATTTAATTGTAGAATTTATACATATAAAAATCGCAAAATTTCATTGTAAACTAAACTTAAACATCAAAAAGAATAATAATGATTCATAATCCTAGAAAAGATTTAGGCTAGTATAGACGTTACCGCGCTTGCCCGCCAATCGTTGAGTCGGGAGTTCGAATCTCCTTCTGGACTCTTTTTAAAGCTTGACACTATTTATTAGGGAGGTTACCTCCGTGACTGGGCATCACGGTGGGGGAGGGTAGGTGAAGCTCATAGCCATGACAGACAGTCCACCTAAGAGAAGGATAACTCTGATTTCAAAACCATAGAGCCACAGCATAATTGCCTCTTCCAGAAGATCCTCTGTGAGAAGAATATTATTACAGCAAGTCCTCATTTAACGACGACTCGGAGTTACGACGTCCGTCACGACCGGTCCGATATTTATTTAATAAAGATCTCTCGAAGTTAAGACGCGCGCATAACCTTCCTAGTGCCGAGATTGCCGTGTCGGACCTGTTTGCACACATATTTTCGTGTCTTCCGCACGAGTACAAATTATTATATAAGTCCCAATCATTAATAGGCCTGACGCTATGCGTGACTTTCATTAATAGGCATGACGATATGCGTCGGCCACGTTGTCGGTCAATGATGGATGGGGAGGGGGGTCGTTGAACGACGGAATCGCTTACCGACGAGGTCGTTGGAACGGAACCTCGTCGTTAAGCGACGACTTGCTGTAGTATAAATAATAATGACATTAAAATTAGAATAATCATCATAAATTTTAATAATTTTAAATAAAATTGAAATAATAATCAATGATACTTTTGGTTGTTTTTTTTTGTCTGCAGCAGTGTTGCCAACTTGGGGCTTTGCTGTCTAATTTAACGCTCAAAATTTCCAATTAGCGCTGGCGTGTATTTTAACGCCTTTAAAGACAAAATTAGAGCCTTTTTGACTCGTTTAATACTCGTATGTTGGTATTTATGCACACATAATTAAAGTTCTCTCATTTTCTTCTTCAACGATCTCTGAAACACTGGAAAAGTTGTTTTAAAGCTGTTCAAATTATGATTGGAACATGATTTGAACTGCTTACGTTGTGGGGGTCGAAGATCGAACCCAGTAAACATTTGAATGAAAAATGAAACGGTTCACACATGAACCTAGGAAACATTTGTTTGAAACTAAAATGGTTCACACATTGAACCTTATAAATAGGAAAATAAACTTCCCGCTGTTAATAGCCCTCTTTTGTAAATAGGAAGATAAACCTCCCGCTGTTAATAAGTTTTTTTTTTGTAAATAGGAAGATAAACTTCTATCTTTGCAGTATTTCTCCTTCGTAAAAAGGAAGATAGACTCCCCAGTACGCGATACGATATATTGTGTCGGCCATACGTCGCTCCGTACAAAATTAGATCTTGTTCATGAAGTCCCGTGGAGAAAAGGTGAAAATCGATAGCGTTCTTGAAGTTCCTGCCTTCGACTTTTCCTCCTTTGCCGGCTGTGAACTTCTCTGTGAGCTCAATTTTTGTTGATTTTTTTCCAAGTCTAAAAATTCGGAAAACTGACTTCGGCCGTGTTTATGTGTATATGATTGAAGCGTAAGTAACATTTTAATCTATCCAGAAGCCCCCCAGGCCAGATCGACCGGCATCAGCCAGGTCCTTCTCCGAAATGGAGAAGGTCCTGGTAGTCGTAGGGGCACATGTCGGAGGAGATCCCTCCCCTCCTTGTACTGCCTCAGAAACCCTAGCCGTTTGAGGGAGACCTTGCATAGGGGCATATTCGGGTTCGGTGTTTGACGCCGAGCCCGGATTACCCCCCCATGGAAGGCCCTACCGTCTGAGGCTGGGTTTCCTCCAGGACCATGTCTATGACAGGAGGGGCCTCCAGTTGGCCATCCCCTCCCCGGACATCGCAGGTCCCCTTGGCAGTGTCACCAGTCTTGTGTGGGGAGGCACAGGCCTTGACCCCGGCAAGGTTTAATATTCTTGCCAGCAGGTCTTTTGAGGGAAGCGACCGAAGGGGCCTGGCTTCCCTCTCCCCCCTAAGGGGGTTTGCCCTACCGAGCCGCTTACACAAGGGGCGGACGGCAATGGGCTACCTGCTGGCTTTCTTGGCATTTCCCTTGGAAAGGAAAGAGGGGAGTGCTGCTGGAAAAAGGGAGGTGCCCGAGAAGGGGGTGTCCCCTACACCCGTAGGCGAAGGAGAGGAGTAAGCCTCCTCTCCGGTTAGAGGGATATGGAGGGTCTCCTGAGCAAGCACAATGGGGGAAGGAACCTCCATTTTTTCGGTGGAGCTGCCCGAGGGCGGCTCCGTTGATAATACAGGGGAAGTTGAGGATTGTTTTTTTTTGTTTTTTTCATCATTGGGCATGGTGACCCTATTTGTATCACGGGACGCAATCGCGGATCACCTCTCGCAGTAGCCCGCACTGCAACAGGTGCTTACAGGCCCGGCAGAGCCAGGCGCCGTCATTTGGGACCACCCCTCCCGCCTGGTGGCCTGGCAGTCCATCAGCATGGCGGCTCCACCTTGGACACAGCGTAAAAAAAGATAGATTGTGAAGAGGAGAGGAAAAGGGACGTGAGGAAGGTATGGGTGGGGATGAAGTAGGTTGTTAAAAACCAACCACCCCAGACCGGAGCTCAGGGGTTAGGGAACATTGTCCCCTCCCCCCTCAGCCCCGATCCGGGACGGTTGGCTGAGAAGGTCAGCATCTACCCTGTGAAATTAGAGGCTGGCCAGAGAAAGCTGTGGGAGAGGTTGTTTGAAAAGCGACGAAGTAGGGGAGAAATAAAGGCTATCTGAAGGAAGGAAGAGAGGCTAAGCTGGGGCCGGACGGCGCCCAGGATGGCAAATCGCCACGCCCCTTACGGGGGAGCTGCCCTCGCACCTCCACGGAAGTCCAGCCTTAGCGAGTCCCGAAGATCTAGGACCTCATTCTCCAAAAAGAATACGGGACAAGGACGCGAAGCCGCGCTATGGGAACTTTCACAATTGGCGCAACATTCATGATTTCCAAAAGAGGAGCCATGGTACGCCAACGCACAGGCCACACAGCCACGAGCCTGCCTACAATTGCTGTTCATATGGCCAAACTGGTGGCAATTAAAACAACGCTTGGGGAGCTCGACATAACGGGACACGAAGATAACAAGCACAAACAAACTAGGGCAGATCCTGACGCTCAAGGGTGACGATGAGCGTACTCATAGGAACCTAAGCAGGACCAACAGATTTAGACACCATATAAACGTCCGTAACCCTTTAAGAGGAAAGTATATCCTTTAGTCTCGAGACATCATATTGCAGTAATTCTTGTAGCGAATCACTCCCTTAACAAAATTAAGGCGAGGGTAGAGCACAACCAAAACTGGGACCTCCGAAAGGGAGGACAAATCCCGCACAGCGCCAAACTGCTCTCGCGAAGATACCTCAACCACTAAATCGCCACTACCACGGGTCCACATACGGCGGGAGTCAAACTCCTCATTCAAATCAAACACGTCTAATTTAGAAAGCAGAGACCCGGAACTGGAATTCAGGACCAGAAAACTAGGATAATCCAAATCAGGATCTATCTCTTCTGCGAATGGATCTAACAAGCGCGGAAAAGAGGACAGGCGTAGTACGAGAACCATTATTACCCATATAAAGTATAAAAGGGCATGCGAACTCGCGCAGCGCTCACTGTCTACCATCGCGACACCTACTCAGAGCGCCGGCCCAACCAGGAGGGTAAGCCCGTCGACCCCTGACCCAACCATCGTTTTAAAAGTGGCCGGCCAGCCTCGGAAATTTACTGGTTGGGAAAGCAAAGACCCACAAGAGCGCCACTCCAGCTCAGGCACCCACCAACCAACACAGGCGGTGAGTCCCGTCAGCACGGCGCCCAGGAGCAAATCGCCGTCCCTCTTACGGGGTTCCACTGAAAAACTAGTCAAGCATGCCGTAGCGGGCGCGGCAGCTGCTATGCTATGCTATTAGTTTTGACCGTTACCGCGAAAACATGATAGAAAGCGAACATTTTTAATAGACACCGGGGCAAGTGTCTCAATAATCCCGGCGGAATTGGCTAGGTCGAGTGAATTACGAGAATACACTTGCGTCAAGTGTTAGATTATCTGAAGTACCTACGGCAGCCCTCATCAAAAGTGTCCTTCAGAATATACCACGCCCAGTGCAGGACCAATCTGAACGAATATGGGGCTCTGTACGGACACGCTCCCCTGCTCAACCATCACCACACTCAGTTGCCCACAAATCGAAACTGACAGTCCTTTGCACGGGCTAGGCCTCTTTCGATTAAGAAATTACAGGTTGCCAAGGCAACTCTCTGAGAACTATTCAAGGTGGAATACACTGATGGAAGTAGAGACACTGTCTCAATATACAGAATAAGACCGGCGAAATTGCACAGGCATAACAGATCCCATTCGAGGTTCCTTTTTCACCTAATGCCGGCGAATAGGACTCCGTCGAGGAAGAGAGAGGGGCACGTAGGCTATTGATGCAGGATGTCAGGGGGAACGGGCCCTGCCATCCTTAGCTCGCTTAAGATGGTTGGCCCTATCGGGCCAATTATGGCTCGCCTGCTTACATTCCTGGCAGTCCCCTTAGAAAGTAAAGGGGGGAAACTAGCACTGGATAAAGGAAGTCTCCCAAGGGCGACTCCAGGCCTAGGGGAGGAATAACCATCTTCTCCGGTCAAAGTGTTTTGGAGGGTCCCCTGCAAAAGCACAATTCGGGGGGAGGGGGGGCTCAATTCTTTTGGTGGAGCTACCCGAGGGCGGCTCCGACGCTGGTAAAGGGAAGGGGAGAGAGGATGTTTTTTATTTCCATCATCGGGCATGGTGACCCTAACGCACATCACCCAACGCAGGGGGTCGCTCTGCGAGGGGTGAATATGGAGCCGGCAAAACGAGATGCCGCCATTTGGGGTCACTCCTGCCGTCTAGTGACCTGGCAGCCCATCAGCATGGCGGCTCCACCTTGGGCACGGCGTAAAATTGATAGACAGGAAAAGGAGGAAGAAAAGTTATGTGAGGAAGGTGTTGGTGGGGTTTAAGCAGGTTGTTAAAACCCCATCACCCCAGTCTGGAGCTCAAGAGTAAGGGAACATTGTCCCCTCCCCCCTCAGCCCCGAGCCGGGATAGTTGAGTGAGAGGAAGCTGGTCGGCGTCTACCCTATGTAATTAGAGGCCGACCAGAGAAAGTTGTGGGAGGTTGTAGGGTAAAAACACAGGCTGTCAGGAAGGAGAAGAGGCTAAGCTGGGGCCGGACAGGGTGCTGAGTCCCGTCAGCACGGCGGCCAGAAAGGCAAATCACCGCGCCCCTTACGGGGGTGGCCGGAGAGAGGAAAGCAACATTAGATATCTCTGTGTGAGATAGATGCTTCTGACAGTAACGGTAAATGGGCGATGATATGCTTCAGGTGTGTCGGAACTCAAACGTGATGCGCGGTTTCGTCCAGCATCACGGAAAACGTGTTAGAAGAGACGGCCAAGAGGCGAGGTTTGTGCTCGAGCACGTTGGCGAGCCTCTCTCACGTCCAGAGGCATAGTAGCACAAAGCGGACTTCCATTTCATATAAGAATATTGGGTAGATTTTTGACGCGGCACTGTGAGCACAGCACGGTCTTTGGGGTCAGTCGGCCATGGTAATCAGAACTGCAATTCACGCAGGAACGGTAGTGCCGACAGGCAGGACAATGGCCAAATTGATTACAATACAAATGAAGCAGTCTTGGTAGTTAGACGTATGGGGTTACCCGGACACTTTCGAACCAGACGAAGCATCATAACCCAGCTTTAATAGAGGCAGTTTCTGACGTTCGAACCTTAAAATCAATGTAGCAGTTGGGACTCTAGTAGAGCCTACAGTTTAGGTCACCCTGTGTACGTGTCACGCATTGGGAATTAAGCTTGCTCTGAAGACGGGTGAGGTCGTAGTCCCATAATTCGTTTAAACGGATGACACCTTTGACAAAATTCAGACGTGAGTGGGGTGAAACGGTTACTGGAACTTCAGCTATCGAAGACAGATTTCGCAAAAGATTATGTTGAGAGTGAGAGGACACCTCGACAACTATATCACCACTACCTCTTGACCACATCCGGCTGAATTCACAGCGGGACTCAAATGATTCATTAACGTCAAACACATCCACTTTTACAAGTGGGGTGGCAGATGACAAACCCATGACCAGAAATCGAGAATAGTCTAAATCTAGGTCCACATCTTTGGCATAGGGATCCAACGAACGAGGGAAGAGAGAGAGAGACGGGGCTGAAGAACGTTTGGCACGAGAACCCTTACGAGAAGGGGAAGTTTGGGGTTTTTAGCTATCCATTGCAAATAGAAATAACTTCACATTCTCCCTCGTGACTCCCCACCATGGAGGCCTACAAGGGCCCGGCACTACTGCAACTCTAGATTGGTTTAAGCTCAGTGTCCTCTTGGAGAATGGATACGGATCCACCACACCATCTTTATAGACCTAAGAGGCTGCCCGAGTTCTCCTACGCGCGGAGAAAATGGGAGAAGGGGGCTCCTTGGGCATCGACAGAGGAAGTCGGTAGAGATGCATGCCCAACCTCCATAAAAGAACAATTCAGAATCAGTCTGAAAAAAGCAAGCAGAGGTCAGGTAACAGTCAGGGCCAGTAGATAGGAGAAAGAAGGGGGAATAAAGGGCAGTAGAAGAATGGAAGGGGGGAAGAGGGGTATATTAAAAGTCTAGTTCGCAGCACCAGGGAACCCCTAAGGGCACTAGGGGTGATCCTCCTCACCACAAGAAGGCTAGAGCCTCTAGGACCAACCCCTGAAGAAAGAAAAGGTCTCAGAGAGGGAGGGGGTAGTCAGACTTCTATATACTTTTACGTCCATTTTCGCTTTGAGATCGAACCAGGTGGGATTCATCGGTGATCGAAGAAATAAGCCTTTTTTTCAAAACTTTTCATTGCCAAAACCCAATTGAGAGAAGGATGTTAAGGGTAAAACATTTATCTTAATAAACATATATTTGGTGTTAGTACGACTAGACTTAATCCAACTAAGTTAGCTAAATTAAAGAAGTTATTTGGATGGAATGATCTCCCTTAGAAATAAAATAGTTTAAGATAAAAAATAAGTTAAAATACTGCAATCGTTACCCCGCTCAATTATATTTTCGTTAGTTAGCTTGCATAAAGAAATCAGTATGAGATCAATAAGGAAAAAAATATTAAGTACAATTAATAATAACGCCTCAAAGTTTTTGTGAGATTAATATCTATAGGTTAGTTCAACTTAACTCCTTAATCAACTTCATATTTTAAAACATTTTAAAAGGCACAAATATTTTCTCCGTTGAGATAGAGTAAAAGTACCAAGAAATAACACTTGGTTTATGGGTCTAGTTTGATAATTTTCTCTCCTAAGATATAGGAAAATCAGCCTCGCAGGAAGATGTCAACAACATCCAAAGGGCACCCGACATCTTCCTCACAGGTATTGAATGAAGTACAGTCCACTTTTAAATGCTTCAACATACACAAAGAAAACAACATTGTAAATAAATTTGAGCAATTCCCAATGAATTAAGATATGACTAAAAAAAAAAAAGAGCTAGCTACAAAATAGATCTCTTCTTGTCTTATTGCACACATCTATGCATAATGAAGAGCTCACAAACATCGTGTGAGGCTAGAGATGTAGATTACTCACTCAATGTGGTGCCAAGCGCTTTCAATTTACTTACTAAGGCAAAAGCGAAAGCGATTGGAATCACATGTCCCGTTTTTCCTGAAGGCAATTTACACCTAAGGATTATATTACTCACTGAGTAAAAAGAAATTACTCAAACAATTGACTAGTTAGCGACAGTCGCCCGTTGCTCGATTCGACCTGTATTCGAACCAGACGAAGCGCTTCATCTAATTTACAAATCGTATAATTTAGATAGAGACACTATTGCTTTGGAGTGCTGAAGGGGTTATTGAGATTTATAATGGTAATAACATTTACGATAAAAAGACTGGCTGAAAAACAAAACTGTCGACTATTATTAAAATAGGATTAAGTATATTGAAAATCAAAAATCGATGAACAAAAATTCATAACATACTTTCACATTTGAGGATTAAGAAAAGACGAAGGTTAGGTTTTGTGTTCAGTTACTCTGCTGGAATGTCATGTCTTTGAACAATAGATGAATGCATACTCATCTTCAATGGAATTCATGATTAAATGCAACCATATTTATTTTTTTTACACAAAAATGGCAGAGAGGGAGAGAAAGGGGGCATAATAATGAAGAGAGAATGAGGAGATAAGACGAAAGAGAAATGTAAAAGGAAAAAGAAAATGTATATAAAAATATAGTGTACCAGGGTGATACAAACTTCTCTGTTTAGGAATGTTTCAAAGTAAATAATGGTTGAAATAGCAATTAAGGTTGAGAAAGGGAAGAGGAGAAAATGGCTTAGTCTAATTAGTTGATAACTAATCCCACGCCGGGAGTCCTTATCGAAAGTATTTGTCGGGGTGGCAACATGAAGCACCCGTGCAAGACGACCAGATTAATACTAAAGGCATTGGAGAGGACTAGTTAATACTGATTGCTGAAAGAGAGGTTAGCTTTGGCGTTTGGTGGGTGATAAGGGAAGGAGGGGGGGATGGAAGGGGCTGACTGGGCTAACGCTCCGGTGGGCGTTCGCTGAGAAGTGGGCGACGCGTCTCTCGGCACACCTTTTTATGGATGGCCCAATCCTTCTGCTGACAGTAGGTTCCACAATACCGCGCTTCCTATAATCGAAAAAGATGTTATTTAAATAACTAAGCAAAATACCATCCAGGTTATGTGGTTATATAACAATGAGCCTTCTCGACACTCGTGTAACCTTAGTAAAGATTTTTTTTTAATATGGTGCCTATCTACGAGGCTACATTAAAAAAAGAACAAAATAAAATAAAAAACGACCAAAAGAGAAACCCAAACAAACCAAAGTCAACAACCCACCTCGAAGCTCCGGTGTCAGCGAAGGCCCCGCCACACTACAGGAGCCGGATTTTTTTTTTATTATTATTTAGTAGCCCATCTGGCAACTGCCTCCTAGGGGAAAATTCGGAGTAATCACCCAACAGCCTACTAGTAGGCTAGAACAATATATAAATAGCAAACACCAAGGATAAAAAAAGAATAACAGCAACAAATAAAAACGAACACAGGGGAAGGCAACAAGGAAGCATACTCCGGGATCGGGTGTAGTCCCGCCATCCACCGGCGCAGGAAGATGCTACGAACAACAAAGAGTGAAAGAAAATGGACAAGGTCAGTCTTCACCAAAAAAGTATAGTCTATAAGTATGTGCGCACGAACCAATCCCGAGTACAAGAGATGAGAGGTAGCGACCCCCAGGACAGGTAACGTGCGCGAAGATCACCCAGACTGGGACATTCGACAAGAATGTGCCGAACAGTCTGGGGAACGACGCAGTCGTCATAATAGGGCGCAGGCGAGCGCTCCATCAAATAGCGATGCGTCACACGAGTGTGTCCGATTGGGAGGCGACAGAAAGCGACCTGAATCCGTGGCGGCATTGGGGGATAGGTCCGTGGTAACAGTCGTGGCGCAATGGCACGCAACTTTAAGTTCCCTTCGAACGTCTCCCATCTTCTTTGCCAAGCAGTCCGAAGAGCTGCCATGTAGTCGGTGTGAGGAAGAGCAAAACGATGGTCAGTCGCCCGGTCCTCGCGGACTCTTTGGCGCGCTCATTCCTCGACATTCCTACATGTCCAGGAACCCAGCAGAAGATAATTTCGACATCCACCCGGCTCACTAAAACCGTGGCATCACGGATATCGCGAACCAGAGGGTGCTGAGATTCGAATGCCCCGAGAGCACTCAGGGAGCTCTGTGAGTCGCTATAAATCACGATCAGGTCTCGAAACCAGGCACGTGGCGTAATCTCCCGTACCGAGTGGTGTATTGCCACCAACTCAGCCGTGAAGACAGACGCAACGCCCCGCCAACTTCAAACAGAGGGGATATGGCGTAGAAACCGAAACCCCTCTTAAGACTTGGAGCCATCCGTATGCTGTGGCACGGTTCCAGCGTGAAACGAGATGTGCTCCAAAAAGGTCGAACGCAATACTCCCAGCGCAGTACAAGCTTTGGAAGCAGAGGCGTGGCGAAAAACAGCCAACGGTGGTACCCTCCAGGGTGGCGTTCTGGGCAGAACCAGGGGCGCCACCGGCCCGAGAACTACATCTAGCTCTCGAAGGAGTTTCCTAGCCCTAAACCCAAAGGGCTAAGGGTATGACTGGCGTCGCTCGGCGGCATAGGCACCGTCGAGATAAGCTGCGGATGCTTTGAGAGCCGCTGCGCTCGTGCGTACAGGAGAGTAATGCACTGTGCACGGAGCATAGATAGGAGGTATGGACAAGCAGGCTCTCAATAAGGGAAGTGTGGAAGGCACCGGTCGCCGAGCGAAGGCCGGTGTGGTGGATCGAGTCCACCTTCCGCAATAGACGCTTGGCTGCGGAGGAAATAAACTCACATCAGTAGTCAAGCTTCGAATGAACAAAGGATCGATAAAAAGTAAGGCAGTAGCCCTATCAGCACCCCAAGCGCTGAACGTCACGGAACGGAGAATATCCATGGCGCGGGTACAAGAGACTCTAAGGGTGCGAATATGAGCCTCCCAGGTGAGGCGTCGGTCGAATACAAGACCAAGGAAACAGTGCGATTCAACCACTTCCAGGCGCACCCCCATTAAGAAACAAATCTGGGTCGGGGTGGAGCCGTGGATGGCAGCAGAAGTGCACCACCTTAGTCTTGGCCAAAGAAAACCGAAACCTGTGCGCTTCGGCATAGCGAGAGACCTGGTTCAATGCCTGTTGGAGTCGACGCGACAGAGTTGGCATCTGCGCCGCGCCAAAAGAGATCGAAAGGTCGGCCACGTAGAGCGTAGCGAGAACATCTTCCTGCAGCAACAAGGTGATGCCGTTGATGCTCAAGGCAAAGAGTATAACGCTGAGGACAGTTGCCTGCGGGAACGCCTATTCCTGCCCCATTAGGCCGGAGAGGGCTCCCACCATCCGTACGGGGAATCGACGATCTCGCAAAAATTCAGATATAAAGACCGGGAGGCGTACCCTCGCCCCCAATGTGTGGAGAGTCTCCATGATACCGTATCGCCATGCAGTATCATAGGCCTTCTCCAGATCGAAAAACACCGTGGCGTAGTGCTGTCTCCGAAGGAAGGCCTCGCAGACGACATTTTCGAGTCTGAGCAGAGCATCCGACGTGGAGTGGAACTTGCGGAAGCCGATCTGTGCAGAACACAGATGGCATCCGCTGTCCAGGAAAAAGGCTAATCTAACATTTGCACACACAAGAGGTTAGAGAGATTGGGCGGAAACCGGCCAGAGTAGAGTGATCTCTCCCCGGTTTGCGAAAGGCGAGCACAGTAGCGATTCGCCAGGAATCTGGGAGGAGACCATCCACCCAAATCCTGTTGAACAAATCTAACAGAAAAGACATGCCTCACTCACCCAGGTGTCGAAGCATGGCGGACGTGACATCGTCCGGACCATGGGCAGTGTACGCGCACGAGGCAAGAGCAGAATGCAACTCACTCAGAGTACACCTGTCGTTGAAGGGTTCTCCGCATCGGGATATAAAGTCCAGCCGGCGGCCTTCCGCGACATCATGACGTGCATTGAATGCTGGCGGAGCAGAATCCCGGCTAGAGAATGAGGAAAAAGCGGTCGCAAAGGATTCCGCCACGGTCGCGGGGTCCGAGATTGCGGTCGCATTCTCCTTGAGAACGGGAGGGGGGTCCTGCGAGAACTTGCCCCGAATCCTTTTGACTCGCTTCCACACCTCTGCTAAAGGGGTCTTCTCGTTAAGTGAAGACACGTATGACCGCCAAGAAGAGCGGCGGGCGTGCTTCCAAATATACCGGAACCTAGCCCTAGCCCGACGAAATTCAGCGACAGTGAAATCGTTCGGGCGGCGCTAATAGCGCATGTAGGCATAACTCTTATGTTTGAGGGCCGTCTCACACTCGGCCGACCACCATGGGAGTGGTCGACGTGCAAAACGGCCAGACATTCTAGGAATAGTAGTCAGGCCCGCGGCGATGAGGTTGCAGACAAGAACTCAATGGCCTCATCTACCGAACTAAACTCCTCGACTGGGATAGAGAATTAAGTCATTTCCTGAAATGCAGGCCACCGCGCCCACGCCAAGCACCACCGAGGAGGGCTCTCAGGCGGCAGTTGCCCTGAAAATTATATTTGAATAGAAAAGTGATCACTACCATGGAGGTCATCGACCACTCCCCAATCAAAATCAGGGTGTGCATCCGAAGAGCACAAAGATAGGTCAAGGCAAGAAAATGAAGCGGTTCTCAGGCAGTGATGCGTAAACTCATCCACCTTTAGGACATCCATCTCAAGCTCATCGATCAGATCGGCAAGGACTTGTCCCCTCGGATTTATCGAGAAATCTCCCCAGAGAGGATGCCTGCCGTTCAGAACTCCAAGCAAGAGAAAGGGTCTCGGCAACCGTGCCACGACGCCGCGGAAGTCCCCCGCGTCGAAGTCAGCTGACGGTGGAATGTACGCAGAAATTATAGTTTACCTCCTATCCAGGTGTAGCTGCACAGCCACTGACTGAAAGGAGGTATCTAACGAGAAAGGAAGAGCGGAGACATCATGCCGGGTGTAAACCGCGCATCCCCCAGCCCGGCCATCCCGCGGTGGTGGGGTCGCGAGACCCTTATACTCAGGGAGGGCGGGCAGGGGGCACGCGCCTACCATGGTCTCCTGCAAAAGGATAGCTAACGGGAAACGGGACGAGACGAGCCTCCGCAGCTCCTCCCAGTTGTCCCGGAGTACACGGCCATTCCATTGAAGAAATATGACCTCCAGGCGTAGCTCGGAAGAGACGCGGGGGCCCTCCTCGAACTGAAGACTCTCACGGGAATGGCCGTACGCTTCCCGGGGGCAGAACACCGTGCGCTGTTGGCCGGACAAAGCGCTGTCGCCTTCGAGGACTTATTGGGGTAGGTTAGGCTCGCCATTGGAGTCTTTTCCACCCTCCACCTCGAAACCTTAGGCGGGCGTTGCGGCTTCGGAGGCGGGGGGCCCTCTTTTCGAGGAACCACCGTCTCCGAGCCACTCCCTCCCACACTAGGCGTGGACGAAGGAGCCGAAGCTCCTTTGTTGCTGTCCTCCTTTCGGGGGACAGCTTTAGGAACCCCGGAAGATAGCCTAGCGACCAACTTCAGGGGTGTTGCCTCCTATGAGTCTAACGACTCGGTGGAGGCGCGTGGCCGTTTCGCCTTACGGGAAACGGTCACGCTGGGGCAAGGGGGAGGGGGTTATTTTAAATTTTATAGAGCCCATCTGGCAACTTCCCTCTTGGGCATAAGTCGCCGAAAAACACGACAGCTTAGAACTAGGCTACTTTAAAATAGAAATATGAAAACATAACAATGATAAATATTGGAAAAACTTAATTAGGAAGCAATCTCCGGCAGCCGGGGGAGGTCCCCCTCACCCCGGTGCAGGAGAGTGCAACCTACAAACAAAAAACAAAAAAGAATCTTAAATAAAGGGGAGAAGCCCGGCCTCCCCCCAAAAGAGAACAAGTCTACAAGTCAATGTGCACGAATCCGTCCCGAGTACAAGGGACAGGCAGTAGCGACCCCGCCCATCCCGGTACCGGGACAGGTATCATGCAGGAAGATCACCCAGACTGGGACATTCGTCAAGAATGTGGCGAACAGTCTGGGGTACGACGCAGTCGTTGCAATAGAGCGCAGGCGAGCGCTCCATCAAATAGCGATGTGTCACACGAGTGTGTCCGATTCGGAGACGACAGAAAACAACCTGAAGCCGTCGCTGCATTGGGGGATGAGTCCATGGCAACAGTCGCGGCACAATGGCACGCAACTTTAAATTCCCTTCGACCGTATCCCATCTTCTTTGCCGAGCAGTCTGAAGAGCTGCCCGTATTCCTGCCATGTAGTCGGTGTGAGGAAGAGCCAAACGGTGGTCCGGTCGCAGAGTCCTCGCGGACTCTTTGGCGCCCTCATCGGCGCGCTCATTCCGCGCAATTCCTACATGTCCAGGAACCCAGCAGAAGATAATCTCGACATCTGCCCGGCTCGCCAAAACCGTGGCTTCACGGATATCGAGAACTAGGGGATGCGGAGATTCCAATGCCCCGAGAGCACTAGGGCACATTGTCAGTCGCTATAGATTACAATCTGGTCTCCGAACCGGGCACGTCGCGTAATCTCCCGTACCGAGTGGTGTATTGCCACCAGCTCGGCCGTGAAGACAGACGCAGCGCCTGGCAGAGAGCGCCCCGCTGACTTCAAACAGATGGGATACGGCGTGGAAGCCGACCCCCTCTTGGGACTTGGAGCCATCCGTATACACTGTCACGGTTCCAGCGAGACACGAGGTGTGCTCCAAAAAGGTCGAACGCAATACTCCCGGCGCCGTACAAGCTTTGGGAGCAGAGGCGTAGCGACAAATAGCCAAATTTGGTATCCTCCAGGGTGGCGTCCTGGGTAGAATCAGGGGCACCACCGGCCGAGAGCTATAACTAGTTCTCGGAGTTTCCTGGCCCTAAACCCAAAGGGCTTAGTGTATGACTGGCGTCTCTCGGCGGCAGAGGCACCATCGAGATCAGCTGCGGATGCAGTGAGAGCTGTTGGCGACTGAGGGAGGCGCCGGGCTCGCGCGTACAGGCGAGTGATGCACTGCACGCGGCGCAGAGCGAGTGGCATCTCCCCAGCATCGAACAGCAGGCTCTCAATGGGAATAGTGCAGAAGGCCCCGGTCGCAAGGCGAAGGACGGTGTGGTGGATCGAATCCACCTTCCGCAATAAACGCTCGGCTGCGGATGCATAAAACTCGCATCCGTAGTCGAGCTTCGAACGAACAAAGGAAGAGGGGGGAGCCCTGGTTTTAGCCGGGGCTGGGTATGAACCCTTTTTGCCACCAGATTTACCAGGAAAGCGCCCGGGTTGGGTAGAGCCCACAGAAGGGATCCGAATGGGCGCGGAAACAACCGTGCTCGTTGGCCTGGATGAGCCAGGAGCAGAGGGTGCCTTTCTAACTATTGAGGCATATGACGTCCCAGGCAGAGCTGGGCGCGCCAGGACCAAGTCCTTAGCCTCGCGGAATGAGAGTCGATCCTGGGCCTGAACGGCCAGGATTTCTTTGTCAAGGAGGTACGCACCACATTGCTTCGAATAAGCAGGGTGCGGCTCTCCGCAATTGACACACTTGGCCACACACGATTTGGACTTATCGTGTGTGACCTTGGAGCAGTTTACACATACTTCGGGTGACCCCGACTTTGCACGTCTACATGAGCGATTCGTATGGCCAAAGCGGTGACAGTAATAGCACCACCGCGGCAGTGGCACGCATGCCTTTACGCGGTAGCGGTACCAACCCGCACGCACCGACTCAGGGAGCTTGTCACAGTCGAACATGACGAAGAGTGTAGTGGTGGGTCTCGAGGCCCCTCCCTGTTTTCTGATCACACGTTCGACCTTGACCGCCCTATGGTCGGCAAGCTCTAAGGTGATGTCCGCTATGGAGTAGCAACGAGTGCCCTCGCATAAACTCCTCCTTTCACAAAGTTCATGGTAGAGTGCGGCGTCACACTCACCGGGGTGCCATGAAGTGTCCGAAGAGCACTTATCTTGGCCTCCTCGGTGGAATTCGCCGCATTTGCCAAAAGGCTCTCGTCCGAGAAACGCGTCACCTTCGGCTCTCTACCAATTACACTAGCTAATCTTCTCCTCTGATGGATCATGTTACCCTTGGCCAACATGGTGCCATCAGTGGAGTGAATGACGAGGAAGTGTTTGAAGCCAGCGATTTCGAAAACGCCAGGTAACCTCTGAATCAAGGGCCCCGATGTTATCGAGGCTCCGCCCTGCGCACTTTTGGTCTTTGTCATATTCGGTGGCTCTGCACCCGGGGGGGCAGAGGGGCCGGATGTGCCGATCTTGGCGGGGAATGAACCCACTTCTCACCTACGCCGACAGAAGCCCCTAGCTCAGATGGACCGGCCTCAGCCAGGTCCATCTCCTAAATGAGGAAGGTCCTGGTGGTCGCAGGGGCACCTTCCGGAGGAAATCCCTCCCCTCCTTGTACTTCCTCAGAAACCATAGCCGTTTGAGGAGAACCTTGCATAGGGGCGGATTCGGGTTCGGTGTTTGGCGCCGAGCACGGATTTCCCCCCATGGAAGGCCCTACCATCTGAGGCTGGGTTTCCTCAAGGACCATGTCTATCACAGGAGGCCATCCCCTCCCAGGACATCCCAGGTCCCCTTGGCAGTGTCACCAGTCTTGTGTGGGGAGGCACAGGCCTTGACCCCGGCAAGGTTTCAAATTCTTGCCAGCAGGTCTTTTGAGGGAAGCGACCGAATGAGCCTGGCTTCCCTCTCCCCCCTAAAGGGGTTTGCCCTACCGAGCCGCTTACACGAGGGGCAGTCGGCAATGGGCTGCCTGCTGGCTTTCTTAGCAGTCCCCTTGCAAAGAAAAGAACAGACTGCCGCTGGAAAAGGGAAGGTGCCCGAAAGCACCTCCAGAGAAGGGGGTAAGGGGAAGTCCCCTGCACCTATAGGCGAAGGAGAGGAGTAAGCCTCCTCTCCGGTTAGAGAAATATGGAGGGTCCCCTGCGCAAGCACAGGGGAGGGGGAGACCTTAATTTTTTCGCTGGAGCTGCCCTGAGGGCAGCTCCGTCATTGTTTCAGGGGGAGTAAAAGGAGTTTGGTTTTTTAAAGATTCAGCCATGGGCATGGTGACCCAATTTGTGCTACGGGACGCAATAGCTCATCACCTCTCGCAGTTGCCTGCACTGCAAGAGGTGCTTACAGGCCCGGCAGAGCCAGGCGCCGCCATTTGGGACCACCCCTCCTGCCTGGTGGCCTAGCAGTCCATCGGCATGGCGGCTCCACCTTGGACACGGAGTAAAAATATATAGATTGTGAAGAGGAGAGGAAAAGAGATGTGAGGAAGGTATGGGTGGGGATAAGCAGGTTGTTAAAACCCACCTACTCCACTCCATTGTCCCCTTTCCCCTCAGCCCCGATCCGGGACGGTTGGCTGAGAAGAAGGTCAGCATCTACCCTGTGAAATTAGAGGCTGATCAGAGAAAGTTGCAGGAGAGGTTGTGGGACGGGATGCTGAGTCCCGTCAGCACGGCGGCCAGGATGGCAAATTGCCGCGCCCCTTACGGGGCTCCGGTTGAAGAGTAATGGAGGGTCCCCTGGGAAACCACAGGGGGATCGGGGGCCCTCCATTTTTTATGTGGATCTGCCTGAATGCAGCTCCATTGTTTTTAAAGGGAAAATAGGGATAGATTTTGGTTTTAGAAAGTTTTCATCATTGGGCATGGTGAACCTTTTAATTCATGGGATGCAAACGCTAATCACCCCCTGCTGTGATCCGCTCTGCGAAGGGTGATTACAGGACTGGCAGAACCAGGTTCCACCATTTTGGACCACCCCTCCTGCCTGGTAGCCTGGCAGTCTCTCAGCATGGCAGCTCCACCTTGGACGCGGCATAAAATTGCTAGAGTGTGAAGAGAGAAGGAAAAGGGATCTGAGGAAGGTATGGGTGGGGTGAGGATGAAGCAGATTTTAAAAAACCCACCATTGCAAACCAGAGCTCAAAAGTTAGGGAACATTGTCTCCTCCCCCCTTAGCCCTGATCCAGAATAGTTGGCTGAGAAGGTCAGCATCTAACCTGTGAAATTAGAGGCTGACCAGAGAAAGTTGTGGGAGAGGTTGTATGAAAAGTGAGGAAACAGGGGAGAAACAAGTGTCTGAAGAAAGGAGAAGATGCTAAGCTGGGGCCGGACAGGGCGCTGAGTCCCATCAGCATGGCAGCCAGGCAGGCAAATCATTGCGCCCCTTATGGGGTCTAGAACAGGGGTGGGGGAAACCCTCACCCACGAGCAAAATTTCCCCTCTGAGTCCAATTATAATCGCCCCCTTGTGATATATATTTATATGCACAAATTTTAATACTGAAGTTTAAATAATATTTGAATGTCTAATTTCTGTGGTGGCATTCAATAAAAATGTTACGTGTCAATTTTTTAAAGATATGATGCACGAGTATATCTCACCATGTAATAAATATAAATATTTACAAGATACAAGAGTCAAATTTTATTTATCACCAGCCAACTTATTTCATTAGAAATTTTCACTCACGTCTCAAAAAAGGTTTTCCCACCCCTGCTCTAGAAGCTTCTTTGCACTATCACAGCTAATGATATGTCTCTCATGTGCTTTTAAAAATGAATTTTGTTAGGTTTATGTTTCTGTACATAAACTTATTCCCCCCCCCCCCCTCATCCCGTTTATCATTAATTTTAATTTTACTGAATATCAATTCTGTTTCAGGCTTTTTGGTGCAAGGAACTTTTAACTTTATATTAATATACATCTATTGTGAAAATTTAATAAAGTTTGATGGGTTGGAAGTCTATTAAAATTAGGGTTACCATCTGCCCTTTATTGGAAAGGACAGTCCTTTATTCAGCTTTTCTGTTTTTTAGTTTGGAAAGGGCGCCAAATGTCCTTTATTTTCTTAGGAATTAGATATTTTGAAAATTATTTTGCTTTTATCATATATATAAGTATATATATAATGGGTTGAGGAATAAGTTCTTGCGGTTTTATCAAATTTATTCATTACCATTAACAATTTTAGAAAAACTTCATTTTTAATTGATAAAAATATGCAATTTAATCAATAATGTATTATTCTCCATTGTTATTTACAACTTATTCCCAATGTTCAACGTTTTTCGATGCCTCTGCAATAAAAATCTCTGGATTTTGACTCAAAGAATTTGTCTGACTACTTTTAATTCCACATCAGTATTGAACAAAACGCAGCACAAATTGTTGGAGAGCGATCAGAACAGATGGAAATCCGATGGAGCCAAGTCTGGTGAATATGGAGGATGCAACAGGATTTCCCAATTAAGCGTTTGGATGGTGTCTTTTGGTGTATTGGCAATGTGAGGATGAGCATTGTGTTGCAGAAGGACTCCATAACATCGATGAGGTCGCTTTTCACGAATAGCTTCGGCGGGTGGATATATTTATTGAAAGTAGAGTTCTGCATTGACAATCTCATTGTTCGCAAGGAGCTGATAAAGAATGATGCCTTCACAATCCCACCACACACACAGCATTGTCTTTCGTGGATGAAGTCCTTGCTTTAATAGCGTTAGTGTTTTTTTATTGGGGCTAAGCCATTGTTTTCGATGGTTCATGTTGGCATAAACACACCACTTTTCATCGCCAGTAGTGATGCGGTGAAGAAATCTGTCCTTATTTCCATGAGTAGCCTTGTGACAAGCAAGCAAACTTGCGGCAATCGTGGAGCGTTGAAGTTTGTTGCTTTCACTCAAAGCGTGCAGAAACAATACACTGAGTTTTTGAACTTTCCCCGTTGAATGAAGGTGATTCACTACAGCTTTCTGATCACACATTAATTTTACAGCCAATTCTCTAGTTGATTGCCGAGGATTTTCATGAAGAAGGTCGTTCAATCGATCTCATCCAAATTAATGGGGAGACCAGAATGTTCTTTGTCATTAAGATTGAAATGACCGTTTTTGAAAGGTGAAAACCACCATTGAGCTGTCCTTTTTGACTGATAAAGCATTTTCTCTGTACACAGCACAAATATTGTGACAAGCTTTGGCTGCGTTTGCATTGTTCCTGTCTCGATCAAAAATGAATAACAACAAGTGTCAAAATGCGCCATTCTTTCAACTTGACATTCCATTTTGAGGGTATAGAACAAAAATTAAATTAACACAACTTTTAAATAAACTGCAATGACTTATTACTCAACTTCAAGACGTAGCCTAAGCAAAAGCCTAATAGTCTACGCTGTTAAGAGACATAGCCTAACCTTTGCAAATTTTGATCTCATTATTTATTATTGTTTCTTAATATGTGCATAAATCACGTCAACAAAACCTAAATCAACACATTAAAAAAACACAAGAACTTATTTCTCAACCTATTATATAAGATATATAATTAATATTATATCATGATGCATGACAACATGAATCACCCGAAGAAAAGGGAACTAAATGTTATAGTTCCCTGTTTGTTTGATTATATTTTAAGTTGCCTTTTGAGTGTCAAGTGATGATAATGCTATAAAAGCAAGGAAGTGATTACAAAGCTGTAAAATGCCACATATGTACTGTATTCAAGCATGGGCACCTCATTATCATCAAGATTTAGAAATGTTGGATGGGGTACAGCGAAGAGCTACTAAGCCTATATCTGGGTTCCAAAAATTAAGCTATGAGACCAGACTACAAAAACTGGTTATATTTTCTGCTAAGAAGAGAATGCAGAGGGGAGATGTGATTCGGGTATTTAAAAAAGTTATCAGGTTTTGATCATATTAACCAAGATTTCTTGAGTAATACTGGGGGTGTTACTCAAGGATACCAGTTTAAAATTAAGAGGTAATTTGTTAGGACAGATGTAGGCAAATTCTATTTTAGCAATAGGGTGTTGGATGCTTGGGATGATTTGCCTCCAGTAGTAGTTAATTGTTCCACTCTTTAGGGGGTTTAAGAAAAAATTGGACAAGAGATTGAGAGTTTCGGCCATATGGGTATAGATTAAGCATGTATATATAATTTGCTAGAGTTCCATGCAAATGACAAGTCCTTTATGAATGGATGTATAGAAATTTAAGGTTGCATGATAACAAATGCCTTTTGTATTGGGAGGATATATGAATGTGTAAAATCTGTTGTTGATCTCCCTAATTCACTTTATATATATATTAATTTGTGTGGGGTGGTTGGGTTGTGGCTTATTGGTGACTGGTTCTTCTTGTGCTCTTTTCTTGTTGCATCAATTTCCTATTTTCTTATGTACTCATAGGTAGGCCCTACCTAGGCTCTGTGTTTAGTTTTACTATCTCTGTGCAATTTATTTAAGGCAACTAATTACATGAGTAAATACATGACAAACTCTTATTACCTATCTCGGTTTGTTAAATGTTAATATCTAATCCTAAAACTATTGTGCTCATATAACAAAAATTGGGAAAATGATTATGAATGGTTGGGGGGAACTAATAATCCACAAGAAGTGTATTATTTGCCAAACTGTTTTTAAAATTGGATAGATGAGTGTTTTAGCAATAACCCAGATAAAAATTCAGATGGTCATAAAAAGAAAATCAGTTTCATCTCCCAGTTCTTTGATTGATAAATTTATCCTAAAAGCAAATACTAAAGATGAAAATATTACGGTTGCTTCAGAAATAGCTCAAATATATCAATCAGAAAGTTAAATGCAATCATTCCTCCAACTCACTTGATTGCAGTTTGAAATTAAATTCAAAACTTCACCAGGATTGAAAATTAGTAGCAAATATATCTTCTGATCAAACCAAATCAGAGGCAATCCGTTACAAATGTGATCGGTAAAAAGGGATTAGAAGAGTTTTGAATGATTTATAACACCATGATCCGCCTCTATATTTTTGTCTTCAAATTGATGCTTCAAATCACAAAAACATGAAAATGTTCCCAGTATGTATTAAGTACTTTAATATGGAATTTGGCACTGTACTTATATAATTGATTTTTTCAAGAATGCTGATGAAAGTGCAGATGAAATGTTCAAATGTTTGAGAAACATTATTGACAATTTTCTACTTAATTGGAAAAAGTTTCTTGTTTGAGTGCCGATAATGCAAATTGCAATATCTTCACACTGAATGACGGTATTGTTAAAGCTAAATGTAATTGCCACATTTTACATAATGCAGTAAAATATGCTTCGGGAAACTTAAATGTGGACATAGAAAATATAGTCCTAAAGATTTATAACCATTTTTCAATGTCAGCAGAGACATGAAACTCAAAGATTTTCATTCATTTGTAGAGACAGAATTTAGTGAAATTCTTCAGCATCTACCTACTAGGTGGCTATATCTGCGGCCATGCATTGAAATAACTTTACTTTCTTAGAAAGCCTTAAGGGTCATTCCATATGAAATCAACCAATTTGGGGGGAAATTTTAAGTCACCATCACCGATTTTGATGAAAATTGGTATACAGGTTGAATTCGATGAGAGAAAAACAATCAGACACTTTCCAGCCCACAATTTTGAATAGCTCAAAAGTTATAACCTGTCAAAGTTGAGAAAAATTGTCAAATTTCTTGATACCAGCATTTGAAAAAAGATTATTTCTTCCTTATTATAGCACATAAAACAATGAATAATGTATTTTTTTGAAGCTTAAGGGTTGCTCTAAACATTTTTAACAGCAAAATTAATTTTTGATAAAAAAGTTTTTTTGACCTTTAAAAAAATATATTGGTATCAATAAATTTTTGTGTAATTTTTTTTA
This sequence comes from Ceratothoa steindachneri, assembly GCA_963969495.1. Classification (NCBI taxonomy): domain Eukaryota; kingdom Metazoa; phylum Arthropoda; class Malacostraca; order Isopoda; family Cymothoidae; genus Ceratothoa; species Ceratothoa steindachneri. The sequence continues at coordinate 136,222,373 of OZ018318.1, read as the reverse complement.
TAAATATATATGCCTTTAGACTACAATATAAGATAAATTTTATTCTGGGTTTTTCATTATATCAGGAGTTATGATCAATTTTGTAACCATTGGTATGCTAATTTTTACCTATTTTTATGTTATAAATTTTACCTATTAGGTGTTACTTTACAAACTATGAAAGCTAGTTTAAAAATTTTTCTTTTTTTTCAGAAAGTTTAATATTTAGATAAAAAGTAATTAATAATTTGCATTACCAATTATTTGTATTTTAACAAATTATTATGGATGAGAAGAGAAAGCATATTTTAAATATTAAGTATTGCTGCGATCCTTACAAAGGTCACAAAAAATTAATAAAGAAAAATCTGAGACTAATTTCAGAAGACTTAATAAGAGAATATCCAAAATTAAAAAATTTTAAGGACCAAAAAATCTGTGATAACTGCAGAAAAAAGATAGCCGATGATGATAGTTCTTCAGCTCAAAATACGAATCCAAGCCTTTCAGAAGAAAGAATGGAAATTGAGCCAATTACTGAACAGGAAGAATCACAAGAAGCATTAACTGAATTAAATAAATCATTAATAGCTATTGGAGAGTCACCAGTCAAGAAATTTAAAATGGATGTAGTAAAAAAATATAGTTCAGATAAAATGAATAAAATTCAAAAATCCATTTCAAGTAAACTCAGAACTGTAGGCTCTGCAACAAAATATCCATTACCCTTGGATCAAGACCCAGAGTCTTCTAGAAAAGAATCAAGTAAAGATGGTGAAGAAATGATAAATCAACTGAAGGAGAAATTTCAAACTACTAATAAAAGGTCTGAGCAGCTGCAAATCTTAACTGTTTTGCCAAAAAGCTGGAGCTTATCCAAAATTAAATCTGAATTTAATGTTACTAATTACATGGCCAGACAAGCTAAAAAACTAGCAATGGAAGAAGGAATAATGTCATTGCCAAGCAAAAGAAAAGGTACATTCCTATCAGAAACAATTAAAGTAGTAGAAGACTTTTATAAAAATGAAGAAGTAAGCAGAATTATGCCACAGAAAAAAGATTTCAAGAGTGTTAGAAAAGATGGACAGAAAACTCATGAACAAAAATACTTAATTTTGGGAAATTTAAAAGAAATTTATCATTTATTTAAAACAAAATACCCAGACACTAAGATTGGCTTTTCAAAATTTGCTGAGCTGAGACCCAACGAGTGTGTATTAGCTGGTGGTGCAGGAACTCACAGTGTGTGTGTTTGCACACATCATCAAAATGTTAAACTGATGATTATTGGTACAAGGCTACCACAGTTGACAAAAGACAGTGACCTGCATTTAGATGATTACAAAACATGTCTATCATTCATTACATGTGACCCTCCACCTTATGAGTGCTATTTTGATGAATGCTCAGAATGTTTTTCTAAAATAGACGAACTAAAACTATATGTTACTAAAATTTTAGATGACAATATGATTGATGAGGTAAATTACAAGCAGTGGCTCTCAACTGATCGCTCAACTTTAGAGCTTGTTTCAAGAACAACTGAAGAATTTATAGACACTTTTACCTTAAGTCTTCTCAATTTAAAAAAACATGATTTCATAGCAAAAAAGCAGGCACAATTTTGTTCAACTAAAAAAGAAGAACTAAAAGATGGTGAAATCTTAGTAGTATGCGATTTTGCTGAAAATTACTCATTCCTTCTTCAGGATGCAGCACAAGGGTACCACTGGAATAACTCCCAAGCTACATTACATCCCTTTCTTTCCTACTACAAAGAAGCTGGGGAAACACAACACATAAGTTTTGTTATGATTTCAAACTGCTTGAAGCATGACACTGTTGCAGTCCATTTATTTAAAAAAAAACTTATTGAATTTTTTTAAAAAGAACTCAAATTCCCAATAACAAAAATTATATATTTTTCTGATGGAGCTGCGTCACAATATAAAAATTTTAAAAACTTTATTGATTTATGTCACCATAAATCAGATTTTGGATTGGAAGCAGAATGGCATTTCTTTGCTACATCTCATGGAAAAGGACCATGCGATGGTGTAGGGGGCACAGTAAAAAGACTAGCAGCAAAAGCTAGCCTGCAAAGAGCATATAATGATCAGAAAATGACTCCTCAACAGCTCTTTGATTTTGCTGAAAGACACATTAAGGGAATCAAATTTTCATGTCCCAAATAGTGAATACATTGAAGAAAAAAATTATTTGCAAGAAAGATTTGACCAGGCCTCTGCAATAATTGGTACCCCAAAATTACACAGTTTTGAGCCAGTTAATGAAAATGAACTAAGAGTGAAAACAATATCATCTGCATCAGAATTCAAGAAAGTGAAAATATCCTATACAGAGGCAATATTATTGGAGGATGTAAAAGGATTTGTCACTGCTAAGTATGATGACAAATGGTACTTAGGGTGTGTATTGGATACCAATGTTGAGAAAAGGACTGTTAAAATAACATTCCTAGAACCAGAAGGACCATCAAATTCATTTAAATATCCAAGAAAACCAGATGTATTAGTATTGCCATTAGATGAAATATTGAGCATTGTTGAGCCTGTAACAGCAACAGGAAGAACTTACAAACTATCTAAAAATGAACAATTAAAATCAACAGAAATAATGCAGAAAAAAATTGATTCCTAAATTATTATAAAAAGAATAAATTCATTTTGGGAGGTTGGGTGGGACCTGTGGCTTTTTTGCTGAGCTATCAGGAGTGGCCCCTTAGGCCATGGGGATACCAGCAGTTATGCAGGTATCTTAACTGTTAGTAGTGGCTCTGCCACCATTGACCATAGCAAATTATAAATTAAATACATAGGTAGGTAGCTTTAAAAATATTTATAATTTTAAATAAAAAATTACTGAAAGTTCATTTTTTCTTGTAGGTAGGATTTAACATATATCTATACAATTAATGATTCTAATACACGAGTATATATTAAAAGCATTCAAATATAATACTTAGGCATCTAATAATTGATAACTAACTCTGTGAATATGACGTAACTCTGTTAATATGACAAAGATGCATATAAAAAAAATTTAGTTGTGAAGATATCAAAAAATGGCCATACCAGTGGTTACAAAATTGATCATAACTCTTGATATAATGAAAAACCCAGAATGAAATTTATCTTATATTGTAGTCTAAAGGCATATATATTAAAAAAAAAAATTACACAAAAATTTATTGATACCAATATATTTTTTTTAAAGGTCAAACAATTTTTTTTTACCAAAAATGAATTTTGTTGTTAAAAATGTTTAGAGCAACCCTTAAGCTTAAAAAAAATACATAATTCATTGTTTTATGTGCTATAATAAGGGAGAAATAATTTTTTTAGCAATGCTGGTATCAAGAAATTTGACAATTTTTCTCATCTTTGACAGGTTATAACTTTTGAGCTATTCAAAATTAAGGGCTGGGAAGTGTCTCATTGTTTTTCTCTCATCGAATTACACCTGTATACCAATTTTCATCAAAATCGGTGATGGTGACTAAATGTCCCTTGTTGAATTCGGATGGAATGACCCTTAAGTTCTTATTTATTAAGCAGACCAACTGATTGCTCTAAAGAATTACTCAAACTTTTTTGTTCTTGTAACATGTAATGGAGATATTTAAACTATCTGTTGAAACACTTGAGAAAAATTAAACTTAGGCAGCAGATGTTTTCAATATTTTGCCTAATTTTAAAAAAAGTTAAAATCTCAACATGCTGAAGAATTTTTTGGCTATCATGTTCACCAACTTAGGAAAAATTTAGATCTTATTTCAGCAATTACATATTTGGAAAAAAAAATCAACTTTGATAAAAATTCAAAATTGGGAAAATTATTAAATCTATGTTTTTTAGACAATTCATTCCCCAAATACCAGAAATTTATCTAAGTTGTTGAAGAGTTGAAGCTAAAAGAAATGCATAATTTGAATATAGATGATCTCTTTGATTAAGTGACATTAATTTTTAAAAACTTTGATACTATTCAAAGCTCTGAACTCTTTACAAGATGCAAAACAACAAGCAGAAAATGGAACTTGATTTTAAAAAGTGGTGATTTTTAAGTGTGTATATTTTCAAAGGAGTTTCATTTTTTGTACTTTCAATTCTTGGAACTTCAGCATACTATGAAGGGATTTTTAGTGTAATTTATCTAAATGGTGAAATGAAAGAAACAGATGCTCCATAGTACTAATGAAAAATGAACTTTTCATAAACTTCAACTTGAAATATAATTGTCTAGAATTTAATAAAAAAAATGAAAGATTAGACCCAATTGCTCAAGTGAGCAAAAAGCTAGAACACTTATAATTTAAAAAGATAAAAATCTTTTACTAAGTATTTTTTAGTTTTATGTTTTATTATATGGGAATATATAAGAATGAAATTAAAAATTATGAATATACATATTTTTTGATTGGTCCTTTATTGAAACTTGACAGAGTTGGCAACCCTAATTAAAATTGAATTTTGAAGGTGTACAAATACCTATTTATTTCCACTGTACATACCCCGAGATGAAATGACACCCATTTCCACTAAGATAATGAAGTCTCCTTCCTATGTGATCGCTAGGTGGTATAAAGAACCTACTTTCCAGTACCTTCTCCTCAAAAGAAGACAAAGCCCCAGGTGCCCTCAGGCTCACCAGTGATTGGAATGCTGATTTTTATATTAGTTTCATTATTCTATCTAAGCCATGAGAAATATGGCATTACTTTAGTAAGCAAAATGAGGTTTGAAAACCAGAAAAAATTTCCAAAATAAACTAATTTCATTATTTTGTGCAATGATGGTTTTTAACATACCTGACATCGGCCACATATTGAGAACTGCCGTACTTCTTGTTCAATGTTGGTGCATGGTGGGTATCGACATTCAAAGTAAGAATTCTCTTCATCATTAGAAATATCACCATTGGCATTTAAGTAGTGGGCCACCATAAAGTCTCCATAATGCTGAAACTAAGTAATTATGTTTGGGTAATAATTAAGATGTAAACTAAATTGGGACATCAAAAACAAACATCTTTAACAGAAAAGTTCTAGAAACAAGAAAAATAAGACGTTTTGGGGTTTTCTCCCTGAGTGGGAGTAACAAAACTGTGATGATGTCAGTCAGCTGATGAGAAACGATGAAATTGGTGTGGAAAAAACAGGAAATTAATACCTGTATTAACATAATACCAGTATTTGAATATACAGTAGAACCTTGGTTCATGAACACCGCACAACCTGATAAAATTGGTTCACAAACTAGTTTTGGGAAGAAATTTAGATTGATTCATGAACAATGCTTTGGAGTACAAATGCACATTAACCACAATCCATGGAACCTTGTGGTTAGTTGTGTGTTGGCATGCTTGGCATAAAAAGTGTTCATGAAAGCACTCTGTTAAAAAAAATCTTTTTCCCTTTTTTGTGTTATTTTAGCTCCCATTATGCCACTTAAGTAGGAGAAAACTCTTAGTGAAGGCAGCAGTAAGAAGCCTAAGCATTTTGAAATAAAGAAGAAAATTATTGCCAAACATGAGTGACTGTTGTTAATTTAGACATGAAAAACAAATAGCTGGATAGAGTGTTAGTGAAACAATAATTTGTGCAAAGAATGGCAGTTGCACAAGGATTTGTTAGCAAATAAATCACTGTAAAAAAATATTCTGATGCTGAAATGGATTAATTGTATTTATATTAATTTTAATGGAAAAAGTGTTTTGGTTGGCAAATAATTTGGTTTGCAAACTAATGCCTGGAAGGGATCAGTTTGTAAACTGAGGTTTTACTGTATATTAAACTTTTTTATTTCTATTTTCTGACAAATCTTTTGAATACCACTTTGTTTTGGCCACCACAGCTCATTCTACCAGGTACACGTTTCTCTTTCTCACATTTTTTTCTTTCTATTAGAGAACACATATGGCAACAGCCTACTGGGGCAAAAATTAGTGTAATCATGTTATAGGCTAATACTAGGCTAAAAATTTTTTAAAAAAATGCAAAAATAAAATAAAAATAGAAAAACAGCAAAAAAAAAAGAAGAATGCTCAGGTGTCAGAGACCCCTTGCCCCGGGCAAGAACATGCAACATACAACAAAGAGTCAAGTAAAATGGAGGAGGCCAGCCTCTTCCATAAAGTCAGATAATCAACAAGTTTGAGTTCACGAGCCCATCCTGAGTAGAAGGGTCAAACGGTAGCCACTTAACTCATTGAGATAGTGGGACAGGTAACGTGCACAGAGAACACCAAGGCTGAAACATTCAACAAGGAAGTGCCGAACATTAAGCAGGGACAAAGCAATCAAGGCAATAAAGTGCAGGCAAGTGCTCCATTAAATGGCAGTTCTTCCCGCAAGTGTGCCCAAGTCGAAGATGACAGAAATAAACCTGAAGCATTGGGAGGAAGGTGGGGGAAGGGGGAGATCCAAGGGAACAGTCACGATGCAATGGCATACAACTAAGTTCTCTTAGCCCATTATCTCCCATAATGAATTGTGTATGGTAACTAGCTCAACTGTGAAGACAGACAGGAGCACCGTAGAGCACAGCTGACTTAATTTTTTTTTTTTGATAGAGAGAGAGAGTGCTTATCTGGTGACAGCCTGCTAGGACAAAAGTCACTGTAATCAGATCGCTAGGCTAGATTAAAAAATAAATAGAGGAAAAAAAAAGGCTAAGCCCAGGGTAAAAAGGAAACGAGAAGGAAGTGTGACCTACAAAAACCAGTCAAATAAAGTGGAGGAGGTCAGCCTCATCCTAAAAGTTATATAATCCATAAATGTGTGTGCACGAATCAGTCCCGAGTACAAGGGACAAGTGGTAGCACATTCAACAGAAATGTGCCAAAGAGTCTGGGGGTCAATGCAGTCATCACAATAAGGCAGTCCATCAAATGGCAGTGCGTCCAACGAGTGTGTCTAATTCAGATACGACAGAAAGCAACCTGAAACTGTCACAGTATTGGGGGGTAGGTCCATGGGAACCAGATGCAGTACAATGCCATGTAACTTTAAGTTCCCCATGACCGTCTCCCATCTTCTTTGCAAAGCTGCCCCGAGAGCTGCCTGTATTCATGCAATGTAATTGGTGTTGGGGAAAAGTGAAACAATGGTCTGACTTGCCTTTCTTCACAGATTCTTTGGCACCCTCATTCCCCGCACTTCTTTCATGTCCTCCAGGAATGCAGCAGAAGATAATCTCAACATCCACCCAGCTCACCAAAACTGAGATATCAGAGATATCGCGACCAGGGGATATGGATAGTCCAATGCCCCAAGAGCACTCAGGAGGCTTTGTGAGTTGCTATAAATCACAATACGGTCCTTGAACATGGCACATTGCATTATTTCCCATAATGAGCGGTGTATTGCAACCAGCTTGGCCATGAAGACATGACCCCCTCTTGAGACTTGGAGGCATCCATATACACTGGCACAGTTCCAGTGTGACACGAAGTGTGATCCAAAAAGGCCGACAGAATACTGTTAATTTGGTGCTCCCTTCTGGCCTTGTTAACTATGGTGTCAATTACCCTCAGTTGGTAGATGGGGTACAAAGTCAATGTGATCAGGCAGTCGGTGCAACGGAATCCTTCTTGATGAGAAAGGAGTGCCTGGTAGTTTGGTACATTGTGCAATCTGATGTTAAAAGGATGATTCTTGCAGGGGGTGTGATTGTGGAAGGTCGTGACCCTCAGTGATCACAGCAATTCAACATAATTTGCTTGCCCATCTTTGAAACCCAGTACAACGCAGTGGTGGAGAGCAAAAGGAGCGGTATGGCTTAGCTTTATTCAAAGTACAAGATTATATATGAGAAAAGTTGGGGGTCACCTCCAAAGGGGTTTACCAATAGGATACTACTTGGAAGGAGCTATGGGCTAGTTTAATGGAAGTCTTCTAATTCAATATTACGCAGGAGAAATTTTCAAAGGTTTTTAAGTTGGTTTACCAATTACTAACCTAAGAAAAGGCAGGTCAATTTCCAACACCAGAGGGTGGGCATACACTTTTCCTAACCTATCTTAAAAAAAGGTGGCACAGGAAACATATAACATCAAGCAGAAAGGGTTTTTGACTGTATAACAGATTCCTGAGCTTCTTTTTTTTCTAGAATTATTTAAGAAGAGGCATTTTTCCAGCAGTCCCTTGGTTTTAATGCTTGCATGGCACGATTTCTGCTGTAACATCATTGAGATTTGGGGAAAATGAAACACAGAGTTTGGTCAGCAGATGAGAGAATCGGATACAAAGAACAGTTAAAACTTATTTTTAAATGTAAACTTTATTAAACTGCTAAGCGTTTAATTTGTATCTATTTATCTATATATTATGTAGCGATCTATCTATTTATCTAATTACATGCAAATGTATGTTTCGTAGGTATGAAAGTGAGAGGTGGGCTTCCCGTTTCATTTAACTATGTTATCATTACTTTGTGGTTAAGGAACTTAACAATACTCCCGCACTGTAGAAGCATTGGGAGCAGAGGAGTGGCGACAAATATTCAAAGATGGTACCCTCCAGGGTGGCACCTGGGGAGAACAAGAGGCACCACCAGCCCAAGAGCTAGACCGAACTATCAAAGGAGTTTCCAGCCCTAAACCCAAAGGGTTTACTGGCATCTCTCATCATGATAGGATCGGTCAGGATCAGCTGCAGATTCAGTGAGATAACTGTTGGTGACTGAAGGAGGCACCTGGCTCACACTTTTTTTTTTAAGAGCCCATCTGGCGACTGCCCACTTGGGCATAAGTCACCGGAAAAAAAAACAGCCTAGAACTAGGCTACTTTAAAATAAGAATATGAAAACATAACAATGATAAAAATTGGAAAAACTTAATTAGGGAGCAATCTCCGGCAGCGGGGGGAGGTCCCCCTCACCCCGGGGCAGGAGCGTGCAACCTACAAAGAAAAAAAAATAGAACCTACTTAAATAAAGTGGAGAAGCATGGCCTCCCCCCAAAAATCAATAAGTCAACAAGTAAATGTGCACAAACTCGTTCCAAGTACAAGTAACAGGCGGTAGACTCCACGCATCCCGGTACCGGGACATGTAACGTGGGCGAAGATCACCCAGACTAGGACATTCGACAAGAATGTGCCGAACAGTCTGGGGGACGACGCAGTCGTCGCAATAGGGCGCAGGCGAGCGCTCCATCAAATAGTGATGAGTCACACGAGTGTGTCGGATTCGGAGACGACAGAAAGCGACCTGAAGTCGTCACGGAATTGGGAGATAGGTCCATGGGAACAGTCGCGGCGCAATGGCATGACACTTTAAGTTCCCTTCGACCGTCTCCAATCTTCTTTGACAAGCAGTCCGAAGAGCTGCCCGTATTCCTGCCATGTAGTCTGTGTGAGGAAGAGAGAAACGCTAGTCCGGTCGCAGAGTCCTCGCAGACTCTTTGGTGCCCTCATCTGCGTGCTCAATCCCCGCAATTCCCTCATGTCCAGGAACCCAGCAGAAGATAATCTCGACATCCGGCCGGCTCGCCAAAACCGTGGCATCACGGATTTCGCGAACCAGGGGATGTGGAGATTTCAAAGCCCCGAAAGCACTCAGGGCGCTTTGTGAGTCGCTATAGATCCGGTCTCCGAACCGGGCACGTCGCGTAATATCCCGTACAGTGGTGTATTGCCACCAGTTCGGCCGTGAAGACAGACGCAGCGCCTGGCAGAGCACCGCTGACTTTAAACAGAGGGGACACAGCGTGGAAGCCGACCCCCTCTTGGGACTTGGAGCCATCCGTATACACTAGCACGGTTCCAGTGACACGAGGTGTGCTCCAAAAAGGTCGAACGCAATACTCCCGGCGCCGTACAAGCTTTGGGAGAAGGCGTGGCGACAAAGAGCCAAATGTGGTACCCTCCAGGGTAGCGGCCTAGGCAGAACCAGGGAAGCAACCGGTCCGAGAGCTATATCTAACTCTCGAAGAAGTTTCCTGGCCGTAAACCAAAAGGGCTTAGGGTATGACTGGCGTCTCTCGGCGGCATAGGCACTGTCGAGATCAGCTGCCGATGAAGTGAGAGCTGTTGGCGACTGAGGGAGGCACCGGGCTCGCGCGTACAGGCGACTGATGCACTGCACGCGGCGCAGAGCGAGTGGCATCTCCCCAACATCGACCAACAGGCTCTCAATGGGGGAAGTGCGGAAGGCACCGGTCGCAAGGAGAAGGCCGGTGTGGTGGATCGAATCCACCTTCTGCAATAAACGCTCGGCTGCGGATACATAAAACTCTCATCCGTAGTCGAGCTTCGAACGAACAAAGGATCGATAAAAAAGTAGGGCAGTAGCTGAATCAGTACCCCAAGCGCTCAACGTCACGGAACGGAGAATATCCATGGCGCAGGTACAAGAGACCCTAAGGCTGCGAATATGAGCCTCCTAGGTGAGGCGTCAGGCAAATACAAGACCAAGGAAACGATGCGATTCTGCCACATCCAGGCGCACCCCATTAAGAAACAAATCTGGGTCGGGGTGGAGCCGTGGATGGCGGCAGAAGTGCACCACCTTAGTCTTGGCCAAAGAAAACCGAAACCTGTGCGCTTCGGCATAGCGAGAGACGCGGTTCAATGCCTGTTGGAGTCGACGCTCCAGAGATGGCATCTGAGCCGCGTCAAAAGAGATCGAAAGGTCGTCCACGTAGAGCGTAGCGAGAACATCTTCCTGCAGCACTGAGGTGATGCCGATGATGGTCAGGGTAAAGAGTGTGACACTGAGGACACTTCCCTGAGGGACACCCTCTTCCTGCTCCTTTGCGCCGGAGAGGGCTCCCCCCACCCGTACGCGGAATCGACGATCTCGCAAAAATTCAGATATAAACATTGGGGGGCGTCCCCTCGCCCCCATCGTGTGGAGAGTCTCCATGATACCGTATCGCCATGCTGTATCATAGGCCTTCTCCAGATCGAAAAACACCGTGGCGTAGTGCTGTCTAAGAAGGAAGGCCTCGCAGATGGCATTTTCCAGTCAGAGCATCACACGTGGAGTGGAACTTGCGGAGGCCGCACTGTGCAGAAGACAGATGGCCTGCCCTGTCCAGGAAAAAGGCTAATTTAACATTTACCAAATTCTTCATCAACTTGCACACGCAAGAGGTTAGAGAGATGGGCGGAAACTGGTCGGAGTAGAGTGATCTCTCCTCGGTTTGCGAAAGGCGAGCACAATAGCGATTCCCCGGTTATCTGGGAGAAGACCCTCCACCCAGATCCTGATGAACAAATATGACAGAAATGCCATGCCTCGCTCACCCAGGTGTCGAAGCATGGCGTATCGGACATCGTCCGGACCATGGGTGGTGTCCGCGCACGAAGCAAGAGCAGAGCGCAACTCACTCACAGTAAACCTATCGTTGAAGGGTTCTCAACCTCTGGAGGGAAAGTCAAGCCGGCGGCCTTCCGCGACATCACGACGTGCATTGAATGCTGGCGGAGCAGCATCCCGGCTAGGAAATGCGGAAAAAGCAATGGCGAAGGATTCCGCCACGGACGCGGGATCCGAGATTGCGGTCCCATTCTCCTGGAGAACGGGAGGGAAGTCCTGCGAGAACTTGCCCCGAATTCTTTTGACTCGCTTCCACACTTCTGCTAAAGGGGGTCTTCCCGTTAAGTGAAGACACGTATGCGAAGCACAAAGATAGTTCAAGGCAAGAAAATGAAGCAGTTCTCGGACAGTGATGCGTAAACTTATCCACGTTTAGGACACCCATCTCAAGCTCTTCGATCAGATCGGCAAGGACTTGTCCCCTGGGATTTATTGAGTAATCTCCCCAGAGAGGATGCCTGCCGTTCAGATCTCCAAGCAAGAGAAAGGGCCTCGGCAACAGTGCCACGATGGGGCGGAAGTCCCCCGCGTCGATGTCAGCTGACGGTGGAATGGATGCAGAAATGATAGTATACCTCGTATCCAGGTGCAGCTGCACAGCCACTGCCTGAAAGGAGGTATCTAAAGAGAAAGGAAGAATGGAAACATCATGCCGGATGTAAACCGTGCATCACCAAGCCCGGCCATCGCGTGGTGGTGGGGTCGCAAGACCCTTATACCCCGGGAGGGCGGGCAGAAGGCACGCGCCTAGCATGGTCTCCTGCAGAAAAATAGCTAACGGGGAATGGGAGGGGACGGGACTAGCCTCCGCAGCTCCTCCCAGTTGGCCCGGGTCCACGGCAATTCCATTGAAGGAATATGCCCTCCAGGCCTACCTTGGGCGAGATACGGGGGCCCTGCTCGAACAGAAGACCCTCAAAGAAATGGCCGTAGGCAGAACTTCGGGCGCTGTTGGCCGGACAAAGCGAAGAAGGCGCTGTCGCCTTCGAGGATTTATTGGGGGAGGGTGGGCTCGCCATGCGAGTCTTTTCCTTCCTCCGCCTCGAAACTTTAGGCGGGCGCTGCGGCTTCGGAGGCGGAAGGCCCTCTTTTCGAGAAACCACCGTCCCCGAGTCACTCGCTTCACCACTAGGCGTGGGCGAAGGAGACGAAGCTCCTTTGTTGCTGTCCTCCTTTCAGGGGACAGCTTTAGGAATCCCGGAAGATGGCCTGGCGACCAGCTTCAGGGGTGTTGCCTCCTGTGAGTCTAACGACTCGGTGGAGGCGCGTGGCCGTTTCGCCTTACGGGAAACGGTCACGCTAGGGGAAGAGGGAAGAGCCCTGGGTTTAGCCGAGGCTGGGTATGAACCCTTTTTGCCGCCAGCTTTACCAGGGGAGCGCTCGGGTTAAGTAGAGCTCGCAGAAGGGCTCCGAATGGGCGCGGAAACAACCGTGCTCGTTGGCCTGGATGGGCCAGGAGCAGAGGGTGCCTTTCTAACTATTGAGGCATATGATGTGCCAGGCAGAGCCGGGCGCGCCAGGACCAAGTCCTTAGCTTCGCGGAATGAGTGTCGATCCTGGGCCTGAGCGGCCAGGATTTCTTTCTCAAGGAGATATGCATCGCATTGCTCCGAAGAAGCGAGGTGAGGCTCTCCGCAACTCACCACAAACGATTTAGACTTATCGTGTGCGGCCTTGGAGCAATTTACAGACTTATTTCGTGTGACCCCGACTTTGCACATCTACAAGAACGATTCTATGCCACCGCCGCGGCAGTGGCACGAATGCCTTCACGCGGTAGCGGTACTAACCGGCACGCACCGACTCAGGGAGCTTGTCACAGTGGAATGTGACGAAGAGTGTAGGGGTGAGTCTCGAGGCCCCTCCCTGTTTTCTCATCACACGTTCGACCTTGACCGCCGCATGGTCGGCAAGCTCTAAGGTGATGTCCTCAATGGAGTATTCAATGAGTTCCCTCACATAAACTACTCCTTTCACAAAGTTCATGGTAGAGTGAGGCATCACACTCACCGGGGTGCCATGAAGTGTCCCAAGAGCACTTATCTTGGCCAGCCCGGCAGGATTCGCCAGAAGGCTCCCGTCCGAGAAATGGGTCACCTTCGGCTCTCTACCAATCGCACTAGCTAATCCTCTCCTCTGATGGATCATGTTGCCCTTGGCCAACATGGTGCCATCAGTGGAGCGAATAACAAGGAAGCGTTTGAAGCCAGCGGGCTCGAAAATGCCAGGTAACCTCTGAATTTGGGGCCCCGACGTTATCGAGGCTCCGCCCTGTGTACTTTTGGTCTTAGTCGAGGGCTCCGGACCCGGTGGGGCAGAGGGGCCGGATGTGGCGATCTTAGCTTGGTCACCTACCAAAGTGGCTGTAGACCCATCCGTCCCCGCAGCCCCGGCGGATGGAGAGGGAGCCCCGAGTCTTTTTCTTCTTCTTTTTACGAGAGGAGGGCAGGGAATAAACCCGCTTCCCACCTCCTTAGGGAACGTTGTCCCCTCCCCCCTTAGCCCCGATCCGTTTACGGTTGGCTAAGAAGGAGGTCATCTACCCCGTGAAATTAGAGGCTGACCAGAGAAAGTTGTGGGAGAGGTTGTATGAAAAGCAAGGAAACAAGTGTTTTGAAGGAAGGAGAAGAGGCTAAGCTTGGGTCGGATGGGGTGCTGAGTCCCATCAGCATGGCAGCCAGGATGGCAAATCGCCACGCCCCTTACGGGGACCTGGCTCACGAATACAACCGAATAATGCACTGTGGCATCTCACCAGCATAGACAAGTAGGATCTCAATGGGGAATGTGCACAAGGCACCGGTTGCCAGGTGAAGAATGGTGTAGTGGATCAAGTCCACCTTCCGCAATACATGCATGGTTGCAAATGTATAAAACTCGCATTTGTAGTCGAGCTTCAAATGAACAAAGGATTGATAAAAAAGTAAGGCAGCACCCCAGGCAGTAAACATCATGGAACAAAGAATATCCATGCTGCGGATACAAGAGACCATAGGGGCATTCCATGAAAAATCAACCCAAGTTTTGACATTTTGAACCTTCAAGTCTTGTATTTTGCTGTAATTTTGCTATCTATGAGAGTTTTTTATGCTGATTCCAACTTTGCAACTCTTATTTCTCTACGCTCAACAGTTCTTGAGATATGGGCGTGTCCATTTCTGGATAGGGCTGTGGGGTCCCACACTTTGGAGGGCTATCTCAGAAACCTTTAAAGTAAACCCCACAATATTATATATGGTTGGAACAAGCTTGAAAAGCTCTTTCAAATGCTGTAAAGTACTAAACTTTTGAACAATACTGCAAAAAAATTATTTAATTTTGAACATATAATCTACAAATTCTTTAAATAAAATCAATGGATACTCTATATAAAAATTTTTGACACAAAAAGTGCAGATATTAGTAAAAAAAAAATTGTTACTTAATAGTGACATATCAACATATTTGCTTACAATTTTTTTTTTCAGATGCTAAAACATGGGTTGTGTGGAATGTTCAGACCCACTAAAAAGACATTCAAAAAAATATGTAAAAGACAAAAGTTTGAATGATATTAGAAAAATTTGAAGTGTTTTGTTAAAAAGAATAAAGGAAAATGGTAGAAATTTAAAAGAAGAAACCTTCCCGTGCATTAGATGCCAAAAAATTATTGTGAATGATCATCTAAAAATACTGAAAGATCAAGAATCTTTGCCCAGAAGTGAGTCCAACTCTTCTTCGAATACACCATTGGAACAGTGTATTTGTGATGTAGAAAAAGTAGAACAATCCTTGGAAAATTGCAGCCCTGTGAAAACTGAAAGTTTAGCAAGCACTCTCAAGAATTTAAATGTTACTCCTGTGAAAAAATGTAAGTACCTACCTATGATGTATAATAAATGTGTTCTTGTATATTTAGGTAGGTACATCATGCTTACTTGTACCTTGTAATATAGGTACATATCTATATTCCAACATATTGCCTAGTTTATATTTACTGATCATTAATGCTTGATGAAAATAAAAAAGTATATCGTCACAATTTTCTAGTTAATTTTTTATATAGGTAGGCACCTAACTAAAATAGTTTCATTTTTTACAGCCTGATCAGCATCTCAGAGGAAAGCAGAAAAAACTTTTGAAGGGTTCTCTACCTCTGGAGGTACAGTCCATTTGGCAGCATTCCATTCCATCACAATTCGCATCCCAGCTAGAGAATGCAGAGAAAGCAATCGTGAAGGATTCTGCTACAGACGTGGGGTCTGGGATTGCGGCCCCATTCTCCTGGAGAACAGGAGGAGGGTACTGCAAAAACCTACCCCAAATTATTTTACCAGCTTCCACACCTCTGCGAGAGGGGGCTTCACGTAAGTGAAGACACAAGCCTGCCAAGAAGAGCATCGTGCTTAAACAAATACTGGAACCTAGCTGTAGCTCCACGAAATCCACAGACAGTGAAATCTTTTGGGCAGCACTTATAGCCCATGTAGGCATAAAGCTTCTGTTTGAGGGCTGCCTCACACAGTGACCACCACTGTAGCGGGCGCCGTGCAAAACAGCCAGGAGTTCTAGGAATAGTAGTTAGGCCCACAGAAATGAGGTTGCTGGAGAAGAACTCAATGGCCTCATCTAATGACCTAAATTTCAACTCAGACAGAAATCAGTCATTTCCTGAAATGCGGAGAAAGTACCTACACCAAGGACCACCGGGGCGGGCTCTCAGGCAGCAGTAGCCCAGAAAATTATATTTTGAATGGGAAAGTGATCACTAGCATGGAGGTCATCGACTACCCGCACCCCAAATCGGACTGTGTATCCAGAGAGCACAAAGGTAGATCGAGACGGGAAAACGAAGCAATTCTCGGGCAGTGATGCATAAACTCATCCACATTTACGACACCTATCTTCAGCTCAACAATCGGGTCAACAAAGATTGATTGAGTAATCTCCTCAGGGAGGGGGGGTGTCTACCATTCAGATCCCCAAGAGAAAAAGGGCCTCGACAACTGTGCCACGATGTGGCAGAAGTTACACGCCTCAAAGTCAGGTGATATTGCAATGTACACGGAAATAACAGTATACCTCCTATCCAGGTGCAGCTGCAAAGCTACTGCCTGAAAGAAGGTATCTAAAGCAAAGAGAAGAACAGAGACATCATGCCGGCTGTAAATGAAGCATCCTCCTGGCTGGCCCCCATCCCAAGGTGGTGGGGGCCGCAAAACCCTTATACCCATGGAGGGTTGGCAGGGGGCACACGCTCAGCATGGTCTCCTGCAAAAAGATAGCTAAGAGAATACAGTAAGAGACAAGCCTCCACAGCTCCTCCCAGTTGGCCTAGAGTCCCAGCAATTCCATTGAAGGAATAGGCCCTCTAAGCCTAGCTCAGAGATGCAAAAGTCCTTTTCAAAGAGAAGACCCTCACGGGAATGGCTGTACACTTCCAGGAGGCAGAACTCAGGGTGGTGAAGACGCTGTAGCCTTGAAAGACTTATTGGGGAAGGTTAAGCTAACCATGTGAGTCTTTTCCTCCCTCTGCCTTGAAACTTTGAGCAGGCAGGGCGGTTTTGGAGTTGGGGGTCCCTTCTTTGGTAGATCCACCACCTTTAGGTCACACAGCATAGCACTCAGTGTAGGCATAGTAGGAGCTGATTTTTAAATTTTTTTCAAGGGGCTATCTGGCGACTGCCCACTTGGGCATATGTCACCGCAAACAAACAGCCCAGTTCTAGGCTACTTTAAAATAAAAATTTTAACAGAAACAAGAATAAAAGGGGATAACAATCAGGGAGCAAGCTCCGGCGTCGGGGGGAGGTCCCCCTCCCCCGGGCGCAGGAGCCTTTGACCTACAAAAAAAAAAAAAACAAACAATAACAAAAAAGAAGTTAAATACAAGGGAGGAGGCCAGCCTCCCCCCAAAAGTCAACAAGTCCACCAGTCATGATGCACACACTCGTCCCAAGTACAAGGGACAGGCGGTAGCGACCCCGCCCATCCCAGTACTGGGACAGGTAACGTACGCGAAGATCACCCAGACTGGGACATTCAACAAGAATGTGCGAAACAGTCTGGGGGACGACGCAGTCGTCGTAATAGGGCACAGACGAGCGCTCCATCAAATAGCGATGCGTCATACGAGTGTGGCCGATTCGGAGACGACATGTTTTTTTGTTTTTTTTAAGAGCTCATCTGGTGACTGCCTTCTTGGGCATTAGTCGCCGTATTAAAACTGGCCTAGTTCTAGGCTACTTTAAAATAAAATTAAAGTGAAAAAAAAATGCCCCAAAAAGGGGGAAAGGAAGCAAGCTGGTGCGTCGGGGAGAGGTCTCCCCGGTGCAGAGGCGTGCAACCAAAGGGAAAAAACAAATGCAAAAAAAGAAACAAGCCTTTCTTAAATAATAGCGAGAAGGCCGGCCTCCCCCAAGAAGTCAACAAGTCCACAAGTCAATGTGCACGAATCTGTCCGAGTAAAAGGGACAGGCGGTAGCGACCCCGCCCATCCCAGTACTGGGACAGGTAACGTACGCGAAGATCACCCAGACTGGGACATTCAACAAGAATGTGCGAAACAGTCTGGGGGACGACGCAGTCGTCGTAATAGGGCACAGACGAGCGCTCCATCAAATAGCGATGCGTCACACGAGTGTGTCCGATTCGGAGACTACAGAAAGCAAGCTGAAGCCGCCGCGGCATTAGGGGATAGGTCCATGGGAACAGTCGCGGCGCAATGGCACGCAACTTTAAGTTCCATTCGACCGTCTCCCATCTTCTTTGCCAAGCAGTCCGAAGAGCTGCCCGTATTCCTGCCATGTAGTCGGTGTGAGGAAGAGCGAACCGCTGGTCCGGTCGCAGAGTCTTCGCGGTCTCTTTGGCGCGCTCATTCCCCGCAATTCCTACATGTCCAGGAACCCAGCAGAAGATAATCTCGACATCTGCCCGGCTCGCCAAAACCGTGGCGTCACGGATATCGCAAACCAGGGGATGAGGAGATTCCAATGCCCCGAGAGCACCCAGGGCACTTTGTGAGTCGCTATAGATCACAATCCGGTCTCCGAACCGGGCACGTCGCGTAATCTCCCGTACCGAGTGGTGTATTGCCACCAGCTCGGCCGTGAAGACAGACGCAGCGCCTGGTAGAGCCCCGCTGACTTCAAACAGAGGGAATACGGCGTGGAACCGACCCCCTCTTGGGACTTGGAGCAATCCGTATGCACGGGCACGGTTCCAGCGTGACCCGATGTGTGCTCCAAAAAGGTCGAACGCAATACTCCCGGCGAGGTACAAGCTTTGGGTTCAGAGGCGTGGCGACAAATAGCCAAATTTGGTATCCTCCAGGGTGGCGTCCTGGGTAGAATCAGGGGCACCACCGGCCGAGAGCTATAACTAGCTCTCGAAGGAGTTTCCTGGCCCTAAACCCAAAGGGCTTAGTGTATGACTGGCGTCTCTCGGCGGCAGAGGCACCATCGAGATCAGCTGCGGATGCAGTGAGAGCTGTTGGCGACTAAGGGAGGCGCCGGGCTCGCGCGTACGGGCGAGTGATGCACTGCACGCGGCGCAGAGCGAGTGGCATCTCCCCAGCATCGACCAACAGGCTCTCAATGGGGAAAGAGCGGAAGGCACCGGTCGCAAGGCGAAGGCCGGTGTGGTGGATCGAATCCACCTTCCGCAATAAACGCTCGGCTGCGGATGCATAAAACTCGCATCCGAAGTCGAGCTTCGAGCGAACAAAGGATCGATAAAAAAGTAAGGCAGTAGCCCTATCAGCGCGGCGCTCCAGAGTTGGCATCTGGGCCGCGCCAAAGGAGATCGAAAGGTCGTCCACGTAGAGCATAGGGAGAACATCTTCCAGCAGCACTGAGGTGATGCCGTTGATGCTCAGGGCAAAGAGTGTGACACTGAGGACAATTCCCTGAGGGACACCCTCTTCCTGCTCCTTTGGGCCGGAGAAGGCTCCCCCCACCCGTACGCGGAATCGACGATCTCGCAAAAATTCAGATATAAACATTAGGAGGCGTCCCCTCGCCCCCATCGTGTGGAGAGTCTCTATGATACCGTATCACCATGCAGTATCATAGGCCTTCTCCAGATCGAAAAACACCGTGGCGTAGTGCTGTCTACGAAGGAAAGCCTTGCAGACGGCATTTTCCAGTCGGAGCAGAGCATCCGATGTGGAGTGGAACTTGCGGAAGCCACACTGTCAGAACACAGATGGCATCCGCTGTCCAGGAAAAAGGCTAATCTAACATTTACCAATTTCTCCATAAACTTGCATATGCAAGAGGTTAGAGAAATTGGGTGGAAACCGGTTGGAGTAGAGTGATCTCTCCCCGGTTTGCGAAAAGCGAGCACAGTAGCGATTCGCCAGGAGTCTGGGAGAAGACACTCCACCCAGATCCTGTTGAACAAATCTAAGAGAAATGCCACGCCTCGCTCACCCAGGTGTCGAAGCATGGGGTACGGGACGTCGTCCGGACTATGGGCGGTGTCTGCGCACGAAGCGAGAGCGGAGCGCAAATCGCTCATAGTAAACCTGTCGTTGAAGGGTTCTCCGCCTCTGGAGGTAAAGTCCAGCTGGTGGCCTTCCGCGACATCACGAGGTGCATTTTATGCTGGCGGAGCAGCATCTCGGCTAGAGAATGCGGAAAAAGCGGTTGCGAAGGATTCCGCCACGGACGCGGGGTCCGAGATTGCGGTCCCATTCTCCTGGAGAACGGGATGGGGGTCCGGCGAGACATTGCCCGGAAACCTTTTGACTCGCTTCCACACCTCTGCTAAAGGAGTCTTCCGGTTAAGTGAAGACACGTATGCCCGCCAAGAAGAGCGGCGGGCGTGCTTCGAAATATACCGGAACCTAGCCCTAGCCAAACGAAATTCACCGACAGTGAAATCGTTCGGGCGGCGCTTATAGCGCATGTAGGCATAACGCTTCTGTTTGAGGGCCGTCTCACACTCGGCCGACCACCATGGGAGTGGTTGGCGTGCAAAACGGCCAGACGTCCTAGGAATAGTAGTCAGGCCCACGGCGATGAGGTTGCCGGAGAAGAACTCAACGGCCTCATCTACCGACCTAAACTCCTCGACTGTGATAGAGAATTCAGTCATTTCCTGAAATGGACGCCACCGCGCCCGCGCGAAGCACCACCGAGGTGGTCTCTCAGGCGGCAGTTGCCCTGAAAATGATATTTGAATGGGAAAGTGATCACTACCATGGAGGTCATCGACCACCCCAATCAAAATCAGGCTGTGCATCAGAAGAGCACAAAGATAGGTCACGGCAAGAAAATGAAGCGGTTCTCGGACAGTGATGCGTAAACTCATCCACGTTTAGGACACCTATCTCAAGCTCTTCGATCAGATCGGCAAAGACTTGTCCCCTGGGATTTATTGAGTCATTTTCCCAGAGAGGATGCCTGCCGTTCAGATCTCCAAGCAAGAGAAAGGGCCTCGGCAACCGTGCCAAGACGCGGCGGAAGTCCCCAGCGTGAAGTCAGCTGACGGTGGAATGGACGCAGAAATGATAGTATACCTCCTATCCAGGTGCAGCTGCACAGCCACTGCCTGAAAGGAGGCAAATAAAGAGAAAGGAAGAACAGACACATCATGCCGGGTGTAAACCGCGCATCCCCCAGCCCGGCCATCCCGTGATGGTGGGGTCGCAAGACCCTTATACCCCGGGAGTGTGTGGGCAGGGGGCACGCGCCTAGCATGGTCTCCTGCAAAAAGATAGCTAACGGGGAACGGGACGAGACGAGCCTCCGCAGCTCCAACCAGTTGGCCCGGAGTCCTGTGCAATTCCCTTGAAGGAATATGCCCTCCAGGCCTAGCTCGGACGAGACGCGGGGATCCTCCTCGAACTGAAGACGCTGACGGGAATGGCTGTACGCTTCCTGGGGGCAGAACCCCAGGCGCTGTCGCCTTCGAGGACTTATTGGTGGATGTTTGGGCTCGCCATGCGAGTCTTTTCCTCCCTCCGCCTCGAAACCTTAGGCGGGCGTTGCGGCTTCGGAGGCGGGGGGCCCTCTTTTCGAGGAACCACCGTCTCCGAGTCACTCGCTCCACCTCGGGGCGTGGGCGAAGGAGCCGAAGCTCCTTTGTTGCTGTCTTCCTTTCGGGGGACAGCGTTAGGAACCCCGGAAAATGGCCTAGTGACAAACTTCAAGGGTGTTGCCTCCTGTGAGTCTAAAGACACGGTGGAGACCGCGTGGCCGTTTGGCCTTACGGGAAACGGTCACACTGGGGGAAGAAGGGGGGGAGCCATGGTTTTAGCCGGGGCTGGGTGTGAACCCTTTTTGCCGCCAGCTTTACCAGGCGAGCGCCCGGATTGAGTAGAGCCCGCAGAAGGGCTCCGAATGGGCGCGGAAACAACCGTGCTCGTTGGCCTGGATGGGCCAGGAGCAGAAGGTGCCTTTCTAGCTATTGAGGCATATGACGTCCCAGGCAGAGCCGGGCGCGCCAGGACCAAGTCCTTAGCTTCGCAAAATGAAAGTCGACCCTGGGGCCATTTTTTTTTTTTTTATTGATTAAGGGGCTATCTGGCGACTGCCGACTTAGGCATAAGTTGCCGTAAACAAACAGCCTAGTTCTAGGCTACTTCAAAAAAATTCAAAAGGAAACAACAATAAAAAAATAACAATAACAAAGAAATAACAAAAACGATAACAAAAACAACAACAACAATAAAACCGGGTTAAATGAAAGGGAGAAGGCTGGCCTCCCCCAAAAAGTCAATAAGTCCACCAGTCATGGTGCACGCACTCGTCCCGAGTACAAGGGACAGGCGGTAGCGACCCCGCCCATCCCGGTATCGAGACAGGTATCGTGCGCGAAGATCACCCAGACTGGGACATTCGACAAGAATATGCCGAACAGTCTGGGGGACGACGCAGTCGTTGCAATAGGGCGCGTGCGAGCGCTCTATCAAGTAGCGATGCGTCACACGAGTGTGTCCGATTCGAAGACGACAGAAAGCAACCTGAAGCCGCCGCGGCATTGGGGGATAGGTCCATGGGAACAGTCGCGGCGCAATGGCACGCAACTTTAAGTTCCCTTCGACCGTCTCCCATCTTCTTTGCCAAGCAGTCCGAAGAGCTGCCCGTATTCCTGCCATGTAGTCGGTGTGAGGAAGAGGACTCTGGGGTCAACGGCCAGGATTTCTTTCTCAAGGAGATATGCAACACATTGCTTCGAAGAAGCGGGGTGCGGCTCTCCGCAATTGACACACTTGGCCACACACGATTTGGACTTATCGTGTGCAGCCTTGGAGCAATTTACACAAACTTCAGGTGACCCCGACTTTGCATGTCTACAAGAACGATTCGTATAGCCCAAGCGGAGACAGTAATAGCACTGCCGCGGCAGTGGCACGAATGCCTTCACGCGGTAACGGTACCAACCGGCACGCACCGACTCAGGGAGCTTGTCACATTAGAACGTGACGAAAAGTGTAGGGGTGGGTCTCGAGGCCCCTCCCCGTTTTCTCACCACACGTTCGACCTTGACCGCCCCATGGTCGGCCAGCTCTAGGGTGATGTCCTCAATGGAGTAGTTAATGAGTTCCCTCGCATAAACTACTCCTTTCACAAAGTTCATAGTAGAGTGCGGTGTCACACTCACCGGGGTGCCATGAAGTGTCCGAAGAGCACTTATCTTGGCCTCCTCTGCGGGATTCGCCGCATTCACCAGAAGGCTCCTGTCCGAGAAACGGGTCACCTTCGGCTCTCTACCAATTGCACTAGCTAATCCTGTCCTCTGATGGATCATGTTGCCCTTGGCCAACATGGTGCCATCAGTGGAGCAAATAATGAGGAAGCATTTGAAGCCAGCGGGCTCAAAAACGCCAGGTAAACTCTGAATAAGAGGCCCTGATGTCATTGAGGCTCTGCCCTGTGCACTTTTCGTCTTTGTCATAGTCAGGGGCTCCGCACCCGGGGGACGGGGGAGGCAGCAGGGCCGGATGTGCCAATCTTGGCTTGGTCGCTTGCCAGAGTGGCAGCACACCCATCCGTCCCCATAGCCCCCGCGTGTGGAGAGGAGCCCCTAGTCTTTTTAGTCTTTCTTGTCTTTTTCTTCCATTTAGGAGAGGAAGGCAGGGAATGAACCAGCTTCTCACCTCAGCCGACAGAAGCCCCTAGGCCAGATGGACCGGCCTCAGCTAGGTCCTTCTCCGAAATGGAAAAGATCCTAGGGGTCGCAGGGGCACCGGTCAGAGGAGATCACTCCCCTCCTTGTACTGCCTCGGAGGCCCCAGTCGTTTGAGGAGGACCTTGCATAGGGGCGGATTCAGGTTCGGTGATTGGCGCTGAGCCAGGAGTCCCCCCCATGGAAGGCCCTACCGTCTGAGGCTGGGTTTCCTCAAGGACCATGTCTATCACAGGAGGGGCCTCCAGTTGGCCATCCCCTCCGAGGACATCCCAGGTCCCCTAGGCAGCGTCACCAGTCTTTTGTGGGGAGGCACAGGCCTTGACCTCTGCAAGGTTTTAGATTCTTGCCAGCAGGTCTTTTGAGGGAAGCGACCGAAGGGGCCTGGCTTCGCTCTCACCCCTAAGGGGGTTTGCCCTACCGAGCCGCTTACACGGGGGGCGGTCAGCAATGGGCTGCCTGCTGGCTTTCTTGGCAGTCCCCTTAGAAAGAAAAGGAGGAACTGCCGCTGGAAATAGGGAGATGCCCGAAAGCACCTCCAGAGAAGCGGGTGAGGGGGAGTCCCCTACACCCGTAGGCATAGGAGAGGAGTAACTCTCCTCTCCGGTTAAAGAAGTATGGAGGGTCCCCTGCGCAAGCACAAGGGTACGTACCTCCATTTTTTCGGGGGAGCTGCCCGAGGGTGGCTCCGTTGATGTTACAGTGGAAGTTGGGGGTTGGGTTTATTTTTTTATATTCATCATTGGGCATGGTGACCCTCTTTTTTACACAGGATGCAATAGCTCACCACCTCTCACAGTTACCCGCACTGCAAGAGGTGCTTGCAGGCCCGGCAGTCCATCGGCATGGCGGCTCCACCTTAGACACGGCATAAAATTGATAGAATGTGAAGAGGAGAGGAAAAGGGATGTGAGGAAGGTATGGGCGGAGATGAAGCAGGTTGTTAAAAAAAAAAATCCCGAACCGGAGCTCAGGGGTTAGGGAACATTGTCCCCTCCCCCCTCAGCCCCGATCCGGGACGGTTGGCTTGAGAATAAGGTCAGCATCTACCCTGTGAATTTAGAGGCTGACCAGAGTAAGCTGTAGGAGAGGTTGTATGAAAAGAGACGAAGTAGGCAAGAAATACAGGCTATCTGAAGGAAGGAAGAGAGGCTAAGCTGGGGCTGGATGGAGCGCTGGATCCTGTCAGCACGGCGGCCAGGATGGCAAATCGCCGCGCCCCTTATGGGGTAGTAGGAGCTGAAACTCCTTTAGTTCTGCCCCCTTTCGGAGGCATCTTTAGAAACCCCAGAAGATGGCCTCACAACCAACTTCAGGGGTGTTGCCTACTGTGAGTTTAATGACTCGGTGAGAGCGTGCAACCATTTCGCCTTATAGGAAGCCGTCACACAGGGTAAAGTGTGGTTTTAGCTGGGGCTGGGTGTGAACCCCTTATGCTGCCAGCTCTACCAGGGAAGTGCCTGGAGTGCGTACAACCCGCAGAAGGGTTCTGAATGGGCATGGAAATGACCATGCTCCTAAGCCTGGATGAGCCAGGAGCAGAGGGTATCATTTTTAACATTGAGGCATAAGATGTCCCAGGTACTGTAGGGCATGCCAGGACTAGGATAGTCTCTTATTTCGCCAGGCCTGGCGAAATAAGAGACTATCCTAGGCCTGATTGGCCAGGATTTCCTTCTCAAGGAGATACGTGCCACATTGCTTTGAAGAAGCAGTTTGCATATCTGTACAATTGACGCACTTAGCCACACACAATTTGGACAAAGTTGTGCATGAGGTTGTAGGGAAAGTGAGGAAGTAGGGTAAGAAGACAGTGTCAGAAAATAAGAGGAGGCTAAGCTGGGGCCGGAGAGGGCAGAGTCCCATCAGCACGGTGGCCAGGAAAGCAGATCCCCGTGCCCTTACAGGGCCCACCGACTTTAAACAGAGGGGATACGATACAGCAGGCAATCCGACCCCCCTCTTCGGAATTGGAGCCATCCGAATACACTAGCACAGATAGAGCATGACATAAAGTGCACTCCAAATAGGTCAAGCACTGTAGAAGCTTTGGAAGAGGCATGGTCCCCTCCAGGGTGGCATCCTGGAATAAACCAAGGCACCACTGGCCAAGAAGTACACAGAGCTCTCAGAGGAGTTTCCTACCCATAAACCCAAAGGGCTTAGGGTATGACTGGCATCTCTCAGCAGATCGAGTGCAGATGCAGTGAGAGCCAGTAATGACTGAGGGGGCCACCGGTCTTGCATGTTCAGCTGCATAATGCACTGTGTATGGAATCTCTATGTCATTGACAAGTAGGCTCTCAATGGGGAATATGCAGAAAGGGCCAGTCACCAGGAGGAGACTGGTGTGGTTGATCAAGTATCCTTCTGCATTACACATTCGGTGCAGTTGGATAAAACTCACATCCGTATTCAAGCTTAGACTGAAAAAAGTAAGGCAGTAGCCCTATCAGCACCCCAAGTGCTTAACATCATGGAACAAAGACTATCCATGGTGCAATGACAGGAGGCTGCAAATATGAGCCTCCGAGGTGAGGTGTCACTTGAAAACAAGATGAAGGAAATTGTGTGAATCCTGGGTAGAGCAGTGGTGGTGGTGGTTAAAGTGCACCACCTTATTCTAAATCCAAAGAAAACTGAAACCTGTGCACTTCAGCATAGTGAGAGATTGTATAGAAATAACTTTGCCTGTAGGCCTGGAGGGGGTAGGAGCAGAGAGTGTTATGAGCCACATTTCTTTGAGGAACCAGGACATAGCTAATTGCAATTGACAGAGGCCATATAAAATAAGGACACTTAGTATATGGCTTAAGAGCATCTTAAAAGGCTTTGGGTAAACCTGACCATGTTGACATGCATAAATCATATAGTTGAAGCGATGGCAGTAAAAGCCCCTGCGTGGAGGTGGCACAAATGCCCTAACAAAGTAGTGGTACCAACTGGCACACACTAACTCAGGAACATATCACGATTAAAGAGTGTAAGGGTGGGCCTCAAGGCTCCTCTCTTTTTTCTTATTGCACATTCAACCTTGAGTCACCCTTGGTCAGGCAGCTGGCAGGTAGTGTCTTATATCAAGTAATCCACAAGTTCCTTGTATAAACAACAACTTTCATAAATTTTGTGTTGTCACACTCAGGGGCAAGGCATCGAGTGTCTGAAAGGCACAAATCATGGCCAACTCGTAGGGGTCCAATGCATTCGCTAGAAGGTTTCTGTCTGAGAAGAGGGTCACATACACAGATTTATAAAAATCAAACTACATAATGCACTCCTCTGATGAATCATTTTGCCTTTGATCAACATGATTCCATTTTGATTTGGGAAGTCCATCAAGGTCAATGATGATGGATGCCCTCTTCAGACCCGTATCTTGACTGAGGGAAGAAGGACCCTGGTGGCAGGAGAGGCTCAAGATGACCAGGCCTTATCTGTGGCACATACCATATCAAACAAAGAAGCTACCATAATTCTAAAATGAGTGAGCCACTTAATATTTAATGAATATGCAAATAAGTATATAAAAATGGTTGTCATTAAAAAATTTAAAGAAAATATATGACTAATTTTGGAGAAAATATGTGGCATATTGCGTGGAAAGACAATAGCAGCTTTGGATGAGCTTCATCCGTTCGGAAATCTTCAAATCTTTTTAAATTTGCAGCAGATTTTAAAAGTCAGTCAGTATGCCCAGGACCAAAGATCATATAAAGGATGCCTCAAGTCCTTGTCTTAGAGCTCACTCACTTTTTTCATACTGTAACAGACCTTTTGAATTTCCTGCTTCATATATGACCACCAATGGGTTTGTTTCAAGTCTCAAATCCTCTTATATTCCTTTGAGTCTTCTTGAAGGAATTGCATTTTCTGGCAAGCATTTTCATCCGGCCCAAATAATTCCATTAGTGGTGCGAATAACCAGAAAACGTTCAAAGCCAGTGGGCCAAAAAATGGAAGGTAGTCTCTGAATGAAGGATCCCAAATGTAATTGAGGGTCTCTAAATGAACTTGCGACTTTAGTCTTTGTCTTGGTCTCCCCACTCTAGAGTGGCCTAGGGAAGGATGTACTGATACTAGCCTGGTCACTTGCTGAAGCAGCAGCAGACCCATCCTTTCCTGGAGCCCCTGTGGAGGAAGAGAACTCTTAGCCTGCTTGTTTTTTCTTATTAGGTGAGTGAGGGAAATGAACCCACTTCTCTCTACCCCTGGAAGGGTCCCTAGGCCAGACAGACCCATCATCACAAAATCCTTCTCCAAAATGGAGAAGGGCTTGGCTGTTAAAGGGGCACCATTTGCTGGGGGAGGGCCCTCCTCTCCATGTGAGTTGCCTGATAAATGAGCAGGCAGGGACTCAGTGTTGGCAAGGGGTCTGGGTTTTCCCCATTGAAGATCCTGCCTTCTGGGATAGGGTCACCTCTGGAGGTAAAGTACAGTCATCGGCCTTCAGCGACTTCACAATGTGCATTGAATGCTGGCAGAGCAGCATCCCAACTGGACAATGGAGAGAAAGTAGTCAGAAATGACTCCACTACAGACACAGTCCATGAGAATGGGAGGGGCCCTTGCAAGAACTTTCCCCTCAAATCTTTTTGACTCAGTTCCACACCTTTGCAAGAGGGATCTTCCCATTAAGGAAAGATACATATGCCTGCCAGAAAGAGCAGTGGGCATGCTTCAAAACATTCTGGAACCAAGCTACAATGAGGTGGAAATTCCCTGGGTCAAAGTCAGCTGATGTTGCAATATATGCAGAAATAATATTATGCCTCTTATTTAGGTATAACTACACCCATATACCCAGGAGGTTGGACAGGGGGCACAAGGCCAGGATGGTCTCCTGCAGAAAAATAGTTAATGGGCAATGAGAGGAAATGAGCTTCCATAGCTCCTCCAAGTTGGTTCAGAGTGCACAGCAATTCCATTGAAGGAATATACCCTCCAAGCAAAGCAGAGAGCACCTTCTTTGAAGTGAAGACCCTCACCGTGTGGTGAATGGTGACTGTGTGTGAATGCCATTCTCCCCATTTTGTTTACTATGGATTCTCACCACTTTGCCTTAATCTGTCCTTTTACCCTACCTTTCTTGGTTTATGATAGAGGAGTGCGAATGTTGAGCTAGGAAGTGGGGTTGGGATAGATTGAATGTCATTTCTAAATTTTTTCTAATTTCTTGGGACTAATAAATATAGTGTGGTGCATTTGTCTCTTTGATCCTGGACTTTTATCTCCCCAACACATCTCACTCAGATCATGACACCTAGAATGAAAGTATATGACCAATAAATCACTACAATTTCTGTGACAGCAGGAATGGCCGTACACTTCCCTAAAGCAGAACTCTGGGTGCTATTGGCAGTACAAGGAGCCGTCACTTTTAAGGCCTTATTGGGGACAGTTGGGCTTGCTATGCAAGTCTTTTCCTCCCTTCCCCTTGAAACTTTTGGCAGGCATGGGGCCAGCTTTAGAGATGAGGATCCTGTATCTCCAAGCCACATGGTGCAGCCTTGTGTGGGGGTATAGGAGCTGAAGCTCCTTTGGTGCTAGGAAAGGGGGAGGTTGGGTAGACTAGATTGTATAAAAAAGTATATCATTTTAATTCAAATATAAATTACAATGTCTAATATGTATAGTAATTAATTGAAGGATTTGTTCCCATAAACGAGGAAGAACTGATGGTGTATCTCATTTCAAATTGCATTGGAGAAAAGAAAAGAATAAGGAAAAGTCATATTACTAATGCTTGCAATGGTTGATAACCTAAAATGTGTCAAACCAAGAAAGTAGGTTAGCTGCATTTATGATGGGCAAGTTTGGTATGGAATTGTGGAGGAATATTGTGAGGAGTTTGATGATTACACAGTGAACTTTTTACATCCATCTGGGTCATCAAGAGCAAGTGCATATCATTATCCATCAAATAAGGATTCATGTGCAGTGCCAGGACATCATATAATAACTGTCCTGAGTTGTCCTACACTAAGAGGAGGCAGCAGAATTAAATATATTTTTCCTCAGAAAGAAATTTATGAAAGTATCGAATAAGCCAAAATTGTATTAGGTTAATAGGTCTTCTCTAGCATTATTGTAATTATTTTATCAGTGAGAATTATCAGTGAAATATTTTTTTTATTCTTAGAGATTTAGGTCAGGTCAAACTGATAGCTAAAATAAATCCTAAAATGACCTGTAATTTATAAATATGGTGTCAACATAAGTTAGTTATATGAAAAGTAATAGCATAAACAACCTTTTTTATGATTGTTTCTAATAGCCAAGACCTTTGACCGTTTTTTCTATGCAAAAAAAATTATAATTTCAAGCTTGTGTGAAAAATATTTAAAATTGACAGATAACTTAAAATATAGTGCTCACTTATGAGTAAATTCAGGGTGTCTACTTGTTTGGTGATTTTGAATTCAAGGACTTTTCAAGGTTTTCAAGGACTTTTATAAATTAAAAAAGTGCAATAAACATTATGGGACATTGATGAAGGTGAGGTATTTAAGGGAAAAATGGGTTATAAGCAAAGCATAACCAATGTTTCCAAGCAACAGTCACAGAAGTATAGGAAGCATCCATCATAAAATACAATGCATCCAATGCATACAGATGTTGACTCAAATTAGTGAGTAGATTAACTTAAATATTACTATTTTCCTAATAGATATTAAAAAGTATATAGATAGTGAATTTGAAAAATTATTTGAACAATCCCTCAATGATTTATTTTTAAAATTCGAAGATTATCTACCTTTTTAATCAAATTCAAGGACTTTTCAAGGATTTCAAGAGCAAAAAATAAATTCAAGGGCTTTTCAAGGACTTCAAGGATTTTAAGGGCAGTGGACACCCTGCAATTACTTGAAAAATAGTAGCATAAACAAACTTCTTTTTTTACTGATTATAATAGCCTTCATTTTTCTCATTTATAAAAAAATTTCAATTTTGATACCATCCCCCCTGAGTTCAAATCTTGACCTCAAACTTTAACAAATTTATGATTTTTATATTTTTCAACCTAGACTTCTAAAACTTTCATATTTGGATTCCTTGTCTTTTTTATTCTAAATATATATACTTTTATATAATTATGGCCATTATTACCCTAGTTATGGGTCGCCAAATGCTAGTGACCTCGCATGTGACCTCAGAATGCCTGAGGTCATATCTCCTGAACCGTTGGTCAGATTGACCCTAAAATCTCAAATAGGTTTAAGGTTTAGGGTATGGAACCAGTGGGTTGCTGCCCAATCCAAGTGGATTCTAGCAAATGGGTTTAGGGCCCCAAAACTTCCTATAAACCAAATTTCAGCAAAATCTGAGAGATGAGGGTGTTAATTTGCAATTTTTATGGTTGATCTCACAGAGAATGCCTCTATTGTTGCTCTTAATAAATGCGGGAAATCTCAGAGACAGATAGATAAGGAATTAAACATAGCCCAAATTACTGTAAATTTATGGATTTCACATGCTAAAAAAAATAAGAGCCAATCTATGCCAGTACCTAAAAAATGATCTGGCAGACTGAGAAAAACAAATTTGAGAACAGACATGCTTATGAAACGTTTAGTAGAACTAAAATTTAATATGAATAATTTATTATCTGATGTTTCTGAACAAACTATCCAGAAGCAGCTACAAAAAAAAGCTGATTACCATCTTGCCATGCTTCAAAGAAACCATTCATTAATGAAAAATGCGTAACAAACATGTCGCATTTTGTAAAAAATACATTGATTGGACTGTTGAGGAGTGGAAAAAAGTTTTATTCAGCAATGAGTCAACATTTTTAACATTAAGAAACTGTCCTAAAAAGGTTCATCGGCCCAATGGCTCAAATAGAATGGACCGTAAATACACCAAAAGGGTCATTCCATCCAAATTCAACAAGGGACATTTAGTCACCATCACCGATTTTGATGAAAATTGGTATACAGGTTGATTTTGATGAGAGAAAAACAATGAGACACTTCCCAGCCCTTAATT
Source organism: Ceratothoa steindachneri (assembly GCA_963969495.1). NCBI lineage: Eukaryota > Metazoa > Arthropoda > Malacostraca > Isopoda > Cymothoidae > Ceratothoa > Ceratothoa steindachneri. Next base: position 136,190,943 of record OZ018318.1, on the reverse strand, counting down.
TTGAATAGCTCAAAAGTTATAACCTGTCAAAGATGAGAAAAATTGTCAAATTTCTTGATACCAGCATTGCTAAAAAAATTATTTCTCCCTTATTATAGCACATAAAACAATGAATTATGTATTTTTTTTAAGCTTAAGGGTTGCTCTAAACATTTTTAACAACAAAATTAATTTTTAGTAAAAAAAATTTGTTTGACCTTAAAGGTCAACTTTTGACCTTTAAAAAAAATATATTGATATCAATAAATTTTTGTATAATTTTTTTTAAAAATATATATGCCTTTAGACTACAATATAAGATAAATTTCATTCTGGGTTTTTCATTATATCAGGAGTTATGATCAATTTTGTAACCACTGGTATGGCCATTTTTTGCTATCTTCACAAATAAATTTTTTTTATATGCATCTTTGTCATATTAACAGAGTTACGTCATATTCACAGAGTTAGTTATCAATTATTAGATGCCTAAGTATTATATTTGAATGCTTTTAATATATACTCGTGTATTAGAATCATTAATTCTATGGATATGTGTTAAATCCTACCTACAAGAAAAAATGAACTTTCAGTAATTTTTTATTTAAAATTATAAATATTTTTAAAGCTACCTACCTATGTATTTAATTTATAATTTGCTATGGTCAATGGTGGCAGAGCCACTACCAACAGTTAAGATACCTGCATAACTGCTGGTATCCCCATCGCCTAAGGGGCCATTCCTGATAGCTCAGCAAAAAAGGCACAGGTCCCACCCAACCTCCCAAAATGAATTTATTCTTTTTATAATAATTTAGGAATTAATTTTTTTCTGCATTATTTCTGTTGATTTTAATTGTTCATTTTTAGATAGTTTGTAAGTTCTTCCTGTTGCTGTTACAGGCTCAACAATGCTCAATATGTCATCTAATGGCAATACTAATACATCTGGTTTTCTTGGATATTTAAATGAATTTGATGGTCCTTCTGGTTCTAGGAATGTTATTTTAACAGTCCTTTTCTCAACATTGGTATCCAATACACACCCTAAGTACCATTTGTCATCATACTTAGCAGTGACAAATCCTTTTACATCCTCCAATAATATTGCCTCTGTATAGGATATTTTCACTTTCTTGAATTCTGATGCAGATGATATTGTTTTCACTCTTAGTTCATTTTCATTAACTGGCTCAAAACTGTGTAATTTTGGGGTACCAATTATTGCAGAGGCCTGGTCAAATCTTTCTTGCAAATAATTTTTTTCTTCAATGTATTCACTATTTGGGACATATGAAAATTTTATTCCCTTAATGTGTCTTTCAGCAAAATCAAAGAGCTGTTGAGGAGTCATTATCTGATCATTATATGCTCTTTGCAGGCTAGCTTTTGCTGCTAGTCTTTTTACTGTGCCCCCTACACCATCGCATGGTCCTTTTCCATGAGATGTAGCAAAGAAATGCCATTCTGCTTCCAATCCAAAATCTGATTTATGGTGACATAAATTAATAAAGTTTTTAAAATTTTTATATTGTGACGCAGCTCCATCAGAAAAATATATAATTTATGTTATTGGGAATTTGAGTTCTTTTTTAAAAAATTCAATAAGTTTTTTTTTAAATAAATGGACTGCAACAGTGTCATGCTTCAAGCAGTTTGAAATCACAACAAAACTTATGTGTTGTGTTTCCCCAGCTTCTTTGTAGTAGGAAAGAAAGGGATGTAATGTAGCTTGGGAGTTATTCCAGTGGTACCCTTGTGCTGCATCCTGAAGAAGGAATGAGTAATTTTCAGCAAAATCGCATACTACTAAGATTTCACCATCTTTTAGTTCTTCTTTTTTAGTTGAACAAAATTGTGCCTGCTTTTTTGCTATGAAATCATGTTTTTTTAAATTGAGAAGACTTAAGGTAAAAGTGTCTATAAATTCTTCAGTTGTTCTTGAAACAAGCTCTAAAGTTGAGCGATCAGTTGAGAGCCACTGCTTGTAATTTACCTCATCAATCATATTGTCATCCAAAATTTTAGTAACATATAGTTTTAGTTCGTCTATTTTAGAAAAACATTCTGAGCATTCATCAAAATAGCACTCATAAGTTGGAGGGTCACATGTAATGAATGATAGACATGTTTTGTAATCATCTAAATGCAGGTCACTGTCTTTTGTCAACTGTGGTAGCCTTGTACCAATAATAATCAGTTTAACATTTTGATGATGTGTGCAAACACACACACTGTGAGTTCCTGCACCACCAGCTAATACACACTCATTGGGTCTCAGCTCAGCAAATTTTTTCACACACTGTGAGTTCCTGCACCACCAGCTAATACACACTCGTTGGGTCTCAGCTCAGCAAATTTTGAAAAGCCAATCTTAGTGTCTGGGTATTTTGTTTTAAATAAATGATAAATTTCTTTTAAACTTCCCAAAATTAAGTATTTTTGTTCATGAATTTTCTGTCCATCTTTTCTAACACTCTTGAAATCTTTTTTGCCTGGCATAATTCTGCTTTCTTCTTCATTTTTATAAAAGTCTTCTACTACTTTAATTGTTTCTGATGGAAATGTACCATTTCTTTTGCTTGGCAATGACATTATTCCTTCATCAATTGCTAGTTTTTTAGCTTGTCTAGCCATGTAATTAGTAGCATTAAATTCAGATTTAATTTTGGATAAGCTCCAGCTTTTTGGCAAAACAGTTAAGATTTGCAGCTGCTCAGACCTTTTACTAGTAGTTTGAAATTTCTCCTTCAGTTGATTTATCATTTCTTCACCATCTTTACTTGATTCTTTTCTAGAAGACTCTGGGTCTTGATCCAAGGGTAATGGATATTTTGTTGCAGAGCCTACAGTTCTGAGTTTACTTGAAATGGATTTTTGAATTTTATTCATTTTATCTGAACTATATTTTTTTACTACATCCATTTTAAATTTCTTGGCTGGTGACTCTCCAATAGCTATTAATGATTTATTTAATTCAGTTAATGCTTCTTGTGATTCTTCCTGTTCAGTAATTGGCTCAATTTCCATTCTTTCTTCTGAAAGGCTTGGATTCGTATTTTGAGCTGAAGAACTATCATCATCGGCTATCTTTTTTCTGCAGTTATCACAGATTTTTTGGTCCTTAAAATTTTTTAATTTTGGATATTCTCTTATTAAGTCTTCTGAAATTAGTCTCAGATTTTTCTTTATTAATTTTTTGTGACCTTTGTAAGGATCGCAGCAATACTTAATATTTAAAAAATGCTTTCTCTTCTCATCCATAATAATTTGTTAAAATACAAATAATTGGTAATTCAAATTATTAATTACTTTTTTATCTAAATATTAAACTTTCTGAAAAAAAAAGAAAAAAATTTAAATTAGCTTTCATAGTTTATAAAGTAACACCTAATAGGTAAAATTTATAACATAAAAATAGGTAAAAATTGGCATACCAATGGTTACAAAATTGATCATAACTCCTGATATAATGAAAAACCCAGAATAAAATTTATCTTATATTGTAGTCTAAAGGCATATATATTTATAAAAAAAATTACACAAAAATTTATTGATACCAATATATTTTTTTAAAGGTCAAAAAAACTTTTTTTAGCAAAAATTAATTTTGCTGTTAAAAATGTTTAGAGCAACCCTTAAGCTTAAAAAAAAATAAATAATTCATTGTTTTATGTGCTATAATAAGGGAGAAATATTTTTTTTCAAATGCTGGTGTCAAGAAATTTGACAATTTTTCTCAACTTTGACAGGTTATAACTTTTGAGCTATTCAAAATTGAGGGCTGGGAAGTGTCTCATTGTTTTTCTCTCATCGAATTACACCTGTATACCAATTTTCATCAAAATTGGTGATGGTAACTTAAAATTTCCCCCAAAATTGGTTGATTTCATATGGAATGACCCAAAAGACAATGAAACACCCTCCAAGTGTGATGATTTGGGATTCTTTCAGTTTCCAAGGGAGAGGAAGCATATATTTCCTTCCTAAGAACACAATTATGAATGGAGCACAGTATTTAGCAATGTTACAGAAGAAACTTCCAGTGGTGATGACAATCCATGAGACAGAAACATTAATGCATGATGGGGCACCTTGTCACAAGGCTAAAATTCTCTCAAAATGGCTTACTGACAATAAATTTAATATTTTGGATTGGCTTGGTATAGCCCAGATCTCAATCTCATAGAAAATTTAGCGCTAATAATAAAAAATAAGGTTGAAGGCTAAGATACTAGCTCTGTTGAAAAATTAAAAGAGGCCATCATAATGGTATGGTGCAAAGAAATATCAGTGGAAGTTTGTCAAAACTTGATCAAGTCCATGCCAAAGCATCTACAACAAGTCATCAAATACAAAGAAAAGATGGCAAAATACAAATATAAGGTTAGTCAATATTAAACATGTTTTTTATGTTAAAAATACAAATTTCAAGGGTGATCAGATACTTTTCATAGGCATTATATAGGGCCCTAGAGTTTTAGCCAACAAGGCAGTACAGCCTTATGCACCAAAAAACAGCCGCAGGGAAGTGGTTATTAGGGCAATAATTCAAGCCCTAACACACAGATCACCTCATTTCCTGATCTCTTTCAACCTGTGGGCATTGTTTTTAGAGGTTCCAAGCCTTTCTTCTGACATGGCAGGAGGTAGCTGGTTAGGTCCTTAAGCCTAGACTCAGAGTTGAGGGTATATTTGTAAGGAAAAGAATGTTGAGAGGGGCATCAACAATTTCCCCAGGCTCCAACAGAGTTCAATTCAACACAATGACAGGGCATCCCTAATTTGCACTCTGTTCAGGTGAGAACAGTTCCTCCTGGTACCAAGTGCAGGTACACCATCAGTGTTCATGTCAACCCAGTGACAGATTCCCTAATTTGCACTGAGGATGGGAGGAGATGCAGCTCCTCCAGTCACCAAGGGTAACAGGCTACCCTGAAGCCTAGACAAAGTAATGAGGGAGATGAGAAGAGTTAGTACAGAAAGGTTGAAAGTAGATGTCAGTGGAAGAAGGAGAGGCTAAGGTTGGGCCAGATGGGACACAGTCTTGTCAGCATGGCAGCAAGGAAAACATATTGTTGCGCCCCTTACAGCTTCAGTCATGAAAACCAGTTAGAAAAATCAGATTAATCACACATTAATCATCACAAGTTCACAGACAACAAAAGGAACAAATGAATCTCACCTCATCAATGGGATCTATAGGAAGCTGTTGAATGGCCACCCAATACAGAGATTGCTCTCTAAGCTCAAAACATGATTGCCGGATGGAAGGAGTACCTTCAGGAACCAATGCTAAGTTTTCTAATCTATTGTCTACAGTCACATGGTTGAGGTGTACTACTCTCCATCCAGGAGCAATACCACCACAATGCAACTCCCTGGAAGAAAATCACACTGGTAAATCATAAACAAACTAGAAGTTAAAATTAAAATTAAAAAATAGCTCAACTGCATGGGGTATATTCCTGTGGTATATATTTTATTAAAAAAAAATATTAAGGAAACCTATAAAGGGCATCTCTGTCAGGGATTTTGAAGAGGGGGTTCATACACAATAGTGTAAATAAGGAAATTAGAACAGAGAAAATGCCAATTTGTTCAGTTAGGCTGCTATGGACTCCTGGAGAACTATGACAGAACCTGACAAGACACTGTTATGAGAGAAGAAATTGAAGTTAAGATCATATTTATTTTGTATTGTTTAAAATTCCTTAGGTAGACTGCAGTGTGTGAATGCGTTAACAATTGAATGTATGCATTATAAATGAAATGAAACCAAGACATTTAAATGAGCTTTGCTATTTAAAGGATTTAAATTTTAGTATTTCATCTCTTCCTTTTTTGTGGCGAAAAAAATTTCTCTTAAAAAAGGCTCTCTGGCAAATGCCAACAAGGGGACACGTCACGCTAAAAATCATATTTAGCCTATTACTAGGCTACATTAGCAAAATCAAAAGGGCTTTGAGAACACACAACACAAACAAAAAAAAACAAAAGACACCTGCAAGAAGAAGAGGGAAGCACACTCTAGTATCCCCGGTAAATAGCATGTGACTAACACTAGAGAGAGTCAAATAAAATGGAAGAGGTTAGAATCAGCCAAGAATTCAGATGGTCCACAGGTCAATGTGCACGAACGTGTCTGGAGTACAAGGGAGAAGCAGTAGTGACCCTGAGGTAAAATACACAAAGATTCCCCAGACAGAGACATTTAACAAGAATGTGCCAATCAATCTGGGGGACAATGCAGTCATCACATTAACGTGCAGGGGAGCACCCAATGAAAAAATGACTGGGTGTCACTCAAGTGTGCCTAATTCAAAGATGACAAAAGTGACTGGATGGTATGATAGGCAGGTGGGAGTGGCAGATCCAACATGGTAACCAGCCTTAGGGTCAAGCCCAACAGGAAGTAGAAGGGCCAATGAACGGGGATGAAGTAGTAGTAGTGGAAAAGGCCATGAAAGGAATGCGGGTACACACCAGCTTCCCCTAGATCTGGACCGAAAGTGTAGGTTCTCTCTGTGTCGGGTCAATCCTTGCAGGCACTGAGGATGGTTGCTTGGCAAGAGCTGCAGCTATTATCTGAAGAGCTAGAGTGGATTTCCTTACTAGGTTGTACCAATCATCAACAGGAAGGCCAGGATGTGAAGTTCTGTTGTGGCAGACCCAAAGATGGGAACTCAAGACTTTTAGTTGGCCTGTCAGCCAAGTTGCTGCTTCCTCACCAAGCTCTTCTATAATGTCATTGAGGGCGTAGTTGGATAAACTACCTCTTTGACCATTTTCATAATGTGGAACCTATAAAGGGCATCTCAGTCAGGAATTTTGAAGGGATTCATACAGAATGGTGTAACTAAGGAAATTAGAACCGAGAAAATGCCGATTTATTCAAAGAGCATTCAGTATGGCTCCCTGAGAAACATTGCCCACCAGAATCCTACTGTCTGAGAAATGGGAGACCTTCAGCTCTCTTCCAAGAAGTCTAGCTTAGACTTGATGCTGTGTCCATTGGACTAACTGCACCTATCAGAGGTTGCCAGATTGGTGCATTAAAATATCCAATAATATTGGAGGGGGGGGTATTCTAAAGGGCCATCTGCCAACAAGGTCATAAGTCAAAAGTCTCTGAAATCATGCAACAGCCAAATACTAGACTAGATTAAAAAAACAAAAACATGCAAAAACCAAACAAAGATGAAAAACAAAAAAGCAAGAAAAAGAAGGAATTACAGTGTTGGGGGAGGCTTGCCTCCCACCAGAGCACAAACATGTGACCTACAACAAAGAGAAGAGGGCAGAAAGCGACCTGAAGCTATTGGCAGCATTGTAGGGCAGGTACATGGGAACAGGTGCAGCACAATGCAACATTCCACCCAGCCATCTCACATCTTCTTTGCCAAGCAGCCTTGAGGGCTGCTCAGATTCCTGACATGTAGTCAGTGAGAAGAAGGGTCAAACAAGTCTGGTTGAACAGTCCTCACTTTGGCAACCTCATGGGTGCACTCATTCCTTGCAATTCTCAGATGTTCATGAACCCAGTACAAGATAATTTTGATATCCACCAGGCTCACAGCAACCGTTGCATCACAGATACCAAGAACTAGGAGGTGTGGAGATTCCAATGCCCTGGAGAGCATTCAGGGCGTTTTATGAATAGCTACTGATCACAATGCAGTCTATGAAGCGGGAAGGATGCATTATCTTCCATAGCAAACAGAATATTGCAACCAGCTCAGCCATGAAGACAGACACAGCACTTGGCAGAGCCACACTGATTTCAAACAGATGGGATATGGTGTGGACCCCACCCCCATGGGAGTTGGAGCCATCCATATACACTGGCATGGATTCAGTGTAACACGGTGTGCTCCAAAACGGCTGAATGCAATACTTCCAGCCCTGGGAAACTTTTGAAGCAGAGCTGTGGCAACAAATAGTCAAAGGTGATACCCTCCAGAATGATATCCTGGGGAGAACCAGAAGCACCACATGCCAGACAGCTACACCAAGCTCTCAAAGGAGTTTCCTAGCCCTAAACTCAAAGAGCTTAGGGTATGACTGGAATATCTCGTCAGCATAGGCACCATCAAGGTAGGCTGCAGATGTAATGAGAGCCATTGGTGACTAAGGGAGGCACTGGACTCACACGTACAGGTGATTAATGCATTGTACATAGGGCAGAGTGAATGGCATCTCCCCAGCACCAACAAGTAGGATCTCAGTGGGAGATGTGCGGAAGGCATCGCTCACTAGGCTAGCAGTTTGGTGTATTGAGTCGAACTTTCCCAATAAGCCTTGGTTGCAGATCCATAAAACTTGCATCTGTGGTCAAGCTTCAAATGAACAAAGAATCTATAAAAAAGTAAGGCAGTAGCCCTATCAGCACCCTAGGTGCTGAATGTCATGGAATGAATATCCATAGTGTGGCTACAAGAGACCCTAAGGCTGTGAATATAAGCCTCCCAGGTAATGCATTGGTCAAATACAAGACCAAGGAAATGGTGCAAGTCCACCACTTCCAGGCAAACCCTATTTAGAAAAAGTCCAGCTTGGAATGAAGTCGTGTATGGCGGCAGAAGAATTTCTGTTTATTATCCTAAGGCAATAAGCTTTTACAGAAAGATCATGGGTGGTATCAATTTAGCAGATCAAATTGCAGGATTATAAGATAGATAGGAAATCACAAAAGTGGTGGGGAAAAAAAAAATTTAGAACCTTCAATTTTTGTGCAGTGAATTCTTTGGTTATCTACAAAGAGGCAAAGAGGTATCCTAAACTCCTTTGGGGGAAGGACTTCATTGTGACTTGTCAGAAAATCCTATTACAAAAGGGTTAGAAAAAATGCAGTAAAAGATGCCCCCATTCAGGTATACTCCAAGCGTGCAAAGCTAATGTCAAATGTAGGAATACATTTAGGTACCTGTAGAAGGGCAGCAATGTAGGTGTGTAGGGTATGCTCATAGAGGACAAAAAACTATTTGCAGGGAATGTGCACTCCCTCCCCAATTGTAAGGTGTGCTTTGCACCATGTCACATATCGATTTTATGGTAAAAATTTCCCTTTCCTATTATTTTTCACTTCATTCATTTGCTTTGCAAATTTATATAGGGACATATTTATCCCATTATGTAAACTTTATGTTGTGATATATTTGTCCCATTACCATAATTTTCAATCAAAATTAAAGATCATAAATTAATGAAAAATTGTCTGAGTTACGAACCATTAAACATTACAACTTTCATCGGTAAAAAAATTTGTCTTGAAAGGGTTAAAATATTATTTAAAAAAAAAGGAATGTTGAGAGGGAAGGAGAAGGACTTCCTTAGTTTGCAATCAGGCTGAGATGTGCAGTTCCCCTAGATACCAAATGTAACAGGCTACATAGGGTAATTCTGTGGTGACCCTAATGTGGTAGTCTGGTTCCCTCATCAGTGCAATCATTCCCACCAACTGTTATATGTCCAGGGACCTGACAGAAGACAAGCTCAACATCACCACAATGTGCAGTAGCCATAGCTTCACATATTATAAATAGAGAGGGTGACTTCACATGCTCTTTAGATTAAAAAATAGTTGAGCCATATCAGGCATGTAAAGCCATACTGAGCAATATTTTGCAGCCAGTTCAGCCATGTAACTAGACACACCCTTTTCTAATTTGGCTTCCAACAAGGAAATAGTGAAGCCACCTCCCTCTTCAAATTGGAGCCATTTATGAATATACACTGGGGTCTTATGTGACAATGTATACTCCCAGAAATATAGCAACCATAAATTTACATCATAATCCTTACTACAATTCTACTCAAAACTGATTAACATGAGTGAATTTAACTATGCTACTTAGCTTTATCTTGTTTAATATAAATTGAGGTAAGATAAAATTCTTTCTATTGACTTACCAAAGAAGTTCATGGACATACTGGCCACTATTCCTACCACGAATGATGTCATAAGCCCATGCATAGATGGTAGCTCCATTGCCATTTTTATCCACATCAATACGAGCTTCAAAAGCTAACTTCTGCACCAAGTTGATATCACGTTCATCAAGAAGGACATATTTGGTCTAAAAAAAGAAAAAAGAATTGCTTGGGGAAGTTTGATCAATTTCTTGAAAAAGCTTGAAAAATGGAACTTTATCAGCCTTCATTTAAGATGACTTTTATTTCTCAGTGGTACCCTACAGTATAATCTGGGATCGGAACAACAGGTATCTACAAAATATGGCAGTCATGAAAAGGTGATGCAAATCTAGATTCAATCTGTATCCAAGATGACTTAACTAAACCATAAACAGAAGCAGTGTTACCAATCAACTAGACAATATACATAATGCCAGGAAGATTCAAATTTTATGAGCATTAGTATTAAATAATTCAAATACATCACTTGGTAAGCTGTAAGCCAATTGTAAAACATATATCCCAAATAAGATAAGTAGTTATATATTATTTTTCTCAGGAATGTAGTAATCAGGACCTTTTAAGAAATCTGTTCTTTATGCTACAAGTTATTAAAAGACATTTTATTACAAATATTGGTTGTCAAACTAAAAAAAAAAAGGCAGACTGACTCTTGTTTTGAGCTGGATTGTCATTCAAGCTGGCAAACATACTGCCGCTAAGTACCTTGGACACAACCAGTTAATACTCAATCAATTCCATTCCAAGAATTACTTGGAGTATTTTTTTTATTTTTTTTATATATATATAGAGCCCATCTGGCAACTGCCCACTTGGGCATAAGACGCCGGAAACATGACAGCCTAGAACTAGGCTACTTTAAAATAAAAATATGAAAAGATAACAATGATAAAAATGTGAAAAACTTAATTAGGAAGCAATCTCTGGCATCGGGGAGAGGTCCCCCTCACCCCGGTGCAGGAGCGTGCAACCTACAAAGAAAACAATACCAAACAAAAAAACAATTTTCAAAATAGAACCTTCTTAAATAAAGGAGAGAAACTGCAAAAGTCAACAAGTCCACAAGTCACATTGCACGAACTCGTCCCGAGTACAAAGGACAGGCGGTAGCGACCCCACCCATCCGGGTACAGGGACAGGTAACGTGCGGAAAGATCACTCAGACTGGGACATTCAACAAGAATGTGGCCAACAGTCTGAGGGACGACGCAGTCGTCGCAATAGGGCGCTGGCGAGCGCTTTATCAGATAGCAATGCGTCACACGAGTGTGCTCGATTCGGAGACGACAGAAAGCGACCTGCAGCCGTTGCGGCATTATGGGATAGGTCCATACGAACAGTCGCGGCGCAATGGAATGCAACTTTAAGTTCCCTTCGACCGTCTCCCATCTTCTTTGCCAAGCATTCCGAAGAGCTGCCCGTATTCCTGCCATGTAGTCAGTGTGAGGAAGAGCCAAACGCTGGTCCGGTCGCAGAGTCCTCACGGGCTCTTTGGCGCCCTCATCGGCGCGCTCATTCCGCGCAATTCCTACATGTCCAGGAACCCAGCAGAAGATAATCTCAACATCCGCCCAGCTCGCCAAAACCGTGGCATCACGGATATCGTGAATCAGGGGATGCGGAGATTCCAATGCCCCGAGAGCACTCAGGGCGCTTTGTGAGTCGCTATAGATCACAATCAGGTCTCCGAACCGGGCACATCGAATAATCTCCCGTACCGAGTGGTGTATTGCTACCAGTTCGGCCGTGAAGACAGACGCAGCGCCTGGCAGAGAGAGCTCCGCTGACTTCAAACAGAGGGAACACGGCGTGGAAGCCAACCCCGCCATGGGACTTGGAGCCATCCGTATACACTGGCACAGTTCCAGCGTGACACGAGGTGTGCTCCAAAAAGTTTGAACGCAATACTCCCGGCGCCGTACAAGCTTTGGGAGCAGAAGCGTGGCGACAAAAAGCCAAATGTGGTACCCTCCAGGGTGGCGTCCTAGGCAGAACCAGGGGCGCCACCGGCCCGAGAGCTATATCTATCTCTCGAAGTAGTTTTCTGGCCCTAAACCCAAAGGGCTTAGGGTATGACTGGCATCTCCCGGCGGCATAGGCACCGTCGAGATCAACTGCGGATGCAGTGAGAGCTGTTGGCGACTAAGGGAGGCACCGGCCTCGCTCGTACAGGCAAGTAATGCACTGCACGCGCCTGTACATGGCGCAGAACGAGTGGCATCTCACCAGCATCGACCAACAGGCTCCCAATGGGGATAGCGCAGAAGGCACCAGTCGTAAGGCGAAGGCCGGTGTGGTGGATCGAACCCACCTTCCGCAATAAACGCTCGGCTGCGGATGCATAAAACTCGCAATACGTAATCGAGCTTCGAACAAACAAAGGATCTGTAAAAAAGTAAGGCAGTAACCCAATCAACACACAAGCACTGAATGTCACGGAACGAAGAATATCCATAGCGCGGGTACAAGAGACCCTAAGGCTGCGAATATGAGCCTCCCAGGGTGAGGCGTCGGTCAAATACAAGACCAAGGAAACGGTGCGATTCAACCACTTCCAGGCGTACCCCATTAAGAAACAAATCTGGGTAGGCGTGGAGAAGTGGATGGCAGCAGAAGTGCACCACCTTAGTCTTGACCAAGGAAAACCAAAACCTGTGCGCTTCGGCATAGCAAGAGGCGCGGTTCAATGCCTGTTGGAGTCGACGCTCCAGAGTTGGCTTCTGGGCCGCGCCAAAAGAGATCAAAAGGTCGTCCACGTAGAGCATAGCGAGAACATCTTCCGGCAGCACCGAGGTGATGCCGTTGATGCTCAGGGCAAAGAGTGTGACACTGCGGACACTTTCCTGTGAGACACCCTCTTCCTGCTCCTTTGGGCCTGAGAGGGCTCCTCCACCCATATGCGGAATCAATGATCTCACAAAAATTCAGATATAAACATTGGGAGGCGTCCCCTCAACCCAATGTGTGGAGAGTCTCCATGATACCGTATCGCCATGCAGTATCATAGGCCTTCTCTAGATCGAAAAACACAGTGGCATAGTGCTCTGTACAAAGGAAAGCCTCGCAGACAGCATTTTCCATTCAGAGCAGAGTATCTGATATGGAGTGGAACTTGCGGAAGCCGCACTGTGCAGAACACAGATGGCATCCGCTGTCCAGGAAAAAGACTAGTCTAACAGTTACCAATTTCTCCATCAACTTGCACATGCAAGAGGTTAGAGAGATTGGGCGGAAACCGGCCGGAGTAGAGTGATCTCTCCCCGGTTTGCGAAAGGCGAGCACAGTAGCAATTCGCCAGGAATCTGGGAGAAGACCCTCCACCCAGATCCTGATGAACAAATCTAACAGAAAGGCCATGTCTCGCTCACCCAGGTGTCGAAGCATGGCGTACAGGACATCGTCCAGAACATGGGCAGTCTGTGCATGAATAAGAGCGGAGCGCAACTCACTCACAGTAAACCTGTCATTGAAGGGTTCTCCGCTTCTAGAGGTAAAGTCCAGCCATCGGCCTTCCGTGACATACCGACTTGCATTGAATGCTGGCGGAGCAGCATCCCGGCTAGTGAATGCGGAAAAAGCAGTCGCGAAGGATTCCGACACGGACGCGGGGTCTGAGATTGCTTTCCTTTCTCCTGGAGAATGGGAGGGGGGTCCTGCGAGAACTTGCCCCGAATCCTTTTGACTCGCTTCCACACCTCTACTAAAGGGGTCTTCCCGTTAAGTGAAGACATGTATGCCCGCCAAGAAGAGCGGCGGGCGTGCTTCGAAATATACCGGAGCCTTGCGAGGACCTTGGCAATTCTATCAATCAAAAGAATGTTAAACACTTTAAGGGTTTGAAATTTTGTTAGAATCGGCTGAATAGTTATGGTGTTATTGTCACCAAAAAACTAATTGACTGGCAATTATATTATTGGAAAGGGAATGTAAAACAATATAAAGGTTTGAAATTTCGTTAGAATCAGCCAAATAGTTATGATGGTATTGCCAAAAAAAAACATTCTCAGGCTAGCCTTGGGAAGACTTTGGCAATTATATCATTTGAAATATAATGTAAAACAACGTAAGGGTCTCAAATTTTTTTAGAATCTGCCAAATAGTTATGATGTTATTTATTGCCAAAACAATATAATTCCCAGACTAACATGGGAGGACTTTGCCAATTGTATCATTCGAAAGAGAGTGTAAAACCAACATAAGGATTTCAAATTTCGTTAGAATTGGCTGAATTGTTACAATGTTATTTAAAGAAAAGAGCAAAACATGGAATGACCGACAGACCGACATAGTGAGATGTAGAGTCACTGTGACTAAAAAGTCACAACTTTCTAAAAACTTATTAAAAAGCATAACTAAATTATATTAAAACCAGGCAATGGCTTTGCCACTCGCTTGCGCTTCGCTACTAAGATTAAAATTTTTAAAAAGCAACCATTGTGAAATTTTTAGAAATTTTCTGAACTTCACCAGTTATAATAATTTTAAAAAGGAACTCTAAACTAAATTTCTCCCCCCTTTCAAAATATCACGTTAAAAAAAAAATCACAAAATATTTATACTTATATTTATTTCTGAACTTCACCATTTTGTTTTTGAATATTATAAAAGAATTATTAGAAATAACTTTGGAAAAAAATCATAAGTCATAACCAAACAAAGATGAAATTATTATTCAAATACTCAAAAAAATCCCCTTCTTAAATTATAGCTAGTGATATATATTTTTTTAATTAAAATGGCAGGCCTTAACTTGTTGTCACCCCTCATTTATGGAATTGGAAAGGCGAAACAATAGTCACACCCTAATTGCATAGTAAAGAAGGGTATAGCATAGCATATTATTGCATAGTGGTGCTTATCATAGTATATTATAGCGGACATATATATTAAAATCCCTCTTTGGAGAGAGTGAGGGAAAAGTACCAGAAATTGAGGGGGGTGAGAACAGTAGTCGTCTGACTAACAGGCAAACTGCCGAAGGACACTGATCTCACCACCGAGTGGGTAGTCTACTCACACATCCAAAGGAAGCCACAAAAGGCTATTAAGCAGCTCTTATAATAAACTAGCCCCAGCTAAATCGAGTAAGAAATCCATCTAACTGATGGGTTGAACAACTCGCTAGGCAAAACACGATTACCTACGAGGTCAGGAGGCCCACAATTAGAGCGCCAAAGAGAAGTATCAGATCAAAAATACCACCGAGGAGAAATAATGTGACAGTTGTTGGTGCCTCTCATTAAGAAGCAGACCTGGGCTTCGCGGTGTCAGCCCCCCCCCCCCCCCCTCAGTAGCATTACCCCTTCCCCTTTAGTTTTTAGTTGAGGCAGTCTCCAGTCTATAAGGCAAGAAAGAGAAGATTCTGTTAGAGATGATAGAGGATTAAATTATTGTGATCAGTCCATTGCCCAGTTCCGAACTTGACTTTTAAGACTTAGAAGTTTGTCTCATTTTCTTATCGGTGCCATACCAATTTATCCTTCGCAGACTTAACAAGATGTCTGGTTGGATCAAAATTCCTAAGTGCCAAAAAGGAATTTCGGGGGCAAGACAAAAGAAGATCCGCTCACCTCTTGAGTCGGGACTCTCAAATCGCAATCTCCATAATTTTTGAGAGAAGAATAATTAATTCCCAAGTAAGTTCCATTTAATTACTTTCAGGATCACCTGGTATACCAAAACCCAGCTTGGTAACCCTGTGAAGTAGACAAGGATACTAGAAGAACTCAAGAGCTACAAAGAAGAGTATGTTAATGTTTGTTCATTCAAATAAAATACAGAAATGCTTTAGTTCAGTCCTTCTTTGTTTGTTAACAGAGATTTAAGAATGCAAGTAACTTGATCCAGTTTAAAAAAAATTTTATAGCAACACGCAGTTCTTTTATATCTTTTGACTTTAGACTTGTAATCACTACCATTTTTCTGCAGATTCATTCATTCTTAGGTTTCACACTCGTATGTTAGTCATTTTTCATCCAATTAAAGTATAGAAATGCATTAGGTCAGTCCTTCTGTGAATGTAACCTCTAAAAAAAATGCATCAAAGTTACTACTTCTTGAGTGATGTGGAAATGTAACAATAATTTTATTATTATATATTTAGCAAATATTTTATTTGCTATTACTTATTTATATTTTAGCTGTATTGCACTGAATACAGCAGGTTATTCAAACTTTGAGCAACAAACAAATGAATAAATTTTTAAAATAAACACCAGGGAATAGTAAATGTTTTAAAATATAGAAAGGTTACCCAGAAAAATAAGCAATGATTTGTAGAAAATAGAAGCACTTTTATGCAGTCACTAAAATTAAAAAAGGAATTTTATCAGTCAACAAAAATTTATTTTGTAGAATACAGAGAAAATTTCCAATCATAATTCTAAATATGTAGATGGTTATTAATAATTTTAAGTTTTATTCATAGAATTCTTTTTGATTAAAATATACTATGAGATATATAAAAATGATTTAAATATTTTATTTAAAATATTTTTCCTAACAAGGTAGCAAGGATAAATTTATTGAGAGAGATTTCAAGCCAATTTGCTCAAAGCTTTAACCCTAATAGCGCCGATCTATTTTCTTGAAATCGCACTGGTGAAATTAGCCTTGGTACAGGGTTATGGAAAATAATAAAATAAAATATTTAAATACTTTATTATAAATCAAATAATATATTTTAATTGAAAAGAACTTTTCATTAATCTAACCTAAAAATTATTGATAGCCTTCTACATATTTAGAATTATGATTGGAAATATTTACTTGTTGCTGTTATTTCTTGTTAACTGAAGAAATTATTATTACATTTTAGTTTCCACTTTTAAGGCAATCCCATTTTATAGAAAACGTTGCTGATATTTATGGATAACATTTTTAAATGAAAGAATTTTTAAAATTCAATGAAAACATGAAAAAAAATTCACCTATTTTTTTCCTGAATAGGCTTTCTCGCCTTAGTCCACTTTGAATAATGTGCCGATTTTAATTGGATTAAAAACAGTCTATTGAACAAAAAAAAAAATAAAGAATCCTCAAAATGGCTGATTAGACGTGTGAGAACCATAAATCAGCCCTTTTTACGGTCATGAATAAAGGCCCTCCGGCGACTAATGGGTTAATTAAATTAAATATCAAAGTAGCTACTTTTATGACATTAATTCAAGTAGGCCTATATCACATTATTTTATTAGGGGATTAAATATAAATATATTATGAACTTTATACTATTCATACATGTTGCATATTCTTGTCATTCTGTCATGATCAGTAATTCTCATTTCAGTTTTATGTGATTTGTGCATAGACAAACCTACAGTATATTGAACAGGATTATATTATTCCTTACTAGCAATTTTGAGATCTTGGGCCAGTATAAAGTCAACCAGATCTTGGCTCCTCTCATTTTGCTCCTATTTGGTGTGGGTCAAAAATCAAAATGAATTAAGCGTGATTCACAGGAGCAACCAATGCGACTAATATGATTTTTTTTTTTAAGATCTCATCTAGCGACTGCCTACTTGGGCATTAGTCAACCTATTCAACACTGCCTAATATTAGGCATCTTTAAAATGAGATGCAAAAAAAAAACATAAAAAAAAGGAAAAAGGCAATAAGCAAGCTCCAGAGTCGGGGAAAGGTCTGCCTGCCCCCAGCGCAGGAATGTGCGACCTACTAAAATAACAAAAAAAAATAGTTAAATAAAGAGAAGGCCAGTCTCCCCAAAAGAGTATAAGTCCACCAGTCAATATGCACAAACTCATCTCAAGTACAAGGCACAGGCTGTAGTGACCCCACCCATCCTGGTACCGGGACAGATATGTGCAGAGATCGCCCAAACTAGGACATTCAAAAAGTGTGCCAAACAGTCTGGAGGACAATGCAGTCTTCATAGTAGGGCACTGGCAAGCGCTCCATTAAATGGTGGTGCGTCCCATGAGTGTAAACAATTCAAAGATGACAGAAACCAACCTGAAGCCTTGGTAGCATTGGGGGGGGGGGGTCCATGGGAACAGTTGCACTGCAATGGCACGCAACTTTAAATTCCCTTTGACCGTCTCCCATCTTGTTTGCCAAGCAGCCAAAGAGCTGCCCGTATTCCTGCCATGTAGTCAGTGTGAGGAAGAGCAAAACGTTGGTCCAGTCGCCAAGTACTCACAGACTCTTTGGAACCCTCATTACCTGCAATTCCTACATGCCTAGGAACCCAGCAGAAAATAATCTTGACACCTGCCCGGCTTGCCAAAACAATGGCATCACGGATATTGCAAACCAGGGGAAGTGGAAATTCAATGCCCCAAGAGCACTCAGGGCGCTTTGTGAGTCACTATAGATCACAATCTGGTCTCCGAACCGGGCACATCGCGTAATCTCCCGTAACCAGTGGTGTATTGCCACCAGCTCAGCCGTGAAGACAGATGCTGCACCCCACTGACTTCAAACCGAGGGGATATGCTATGGAAGACAACCCCCTCTTGCGACTTGGAGCCATCCGTATACACTGGCATGACACGAGATGTGCTCCAAAAAGATCAAATGCAATACTCCCAGTGCTGTAGAAGCTTTGGGAGCAGAGGCATGGCGACAAATAGCCAAAGGTGGTACCCTCCAGGGTGGCGTTGTAGTGGAGTGAATATGAGCGTATTTGAAGGGCCATTCTCCCACCTCTTTTCCCAATACCCTCTCCCTCCCTCTGTAAGAATGTCTGTGTGAATAGGACTATTTTATATATATATATATATATATATATATATATATATATATATATATATATATATATATATATATATATATATATATATATATATATATATATATATATATAATATAAATTGATTTTCTTGTTTTGTATAAAATGTTTTTTCTTTTCCTCAGCTAAATGTTAAATAGTTTTTCGAAAGACTACTCCAGTAAACTTAATCGCCACCATTTGTAAGGAGTGGCAGAGACTGTAAGATTGAGATAACCAACCACAGATTGTAAGTCCCACCATGACAGAGAGGGCTTTGATAGCTTCAAAACATGACCAGATTACAATATTTTAAGAGCTCGGAGGCAACAGCTTTTTTTTGGTAAAATGCTTCAGATGCCAATACTCACCTGGGTAACACGTGAGCCCTTTCTTCTTTTTTTGGTCCTCTTGTTTGCTTTAGGCCTCCTGTTATTGACTTCTTGTCTACTGTGTTATCGGTTGGTTGATATTGCCCTGGCAGATATTTTTTTTGCTGTTTGACTTAGCCTATCTTCCTTTGTATATATATAGTCTAATTAAATGGGGTTTTTTGTATAAATTTTAATTGGTATTCGTCAGATAATATTAATTGTGTATATAGAAAAGATTAGCTATCTACAGTGCTCAACAAAAGTTTAGGCTGGGTCAGCGGGGGGGGGGGGGGGGGCTAAACTTATGTCTAAAAGAGAATGGTATAGATGAGGGTGATTTAATTTAATCAGAAGTTAGGGCTGGACTCTGCTGTTGTGTTCTCCTGACCGACGTCATTTTATGACTGGGTTTTTTGTAGTTTGGGAGTGTTTGTGACCTTATTATAGGGAAAGTGAGACAGTTATCGTCTGAAACTATTGGTCAGATTATCGCTCTCAAGGAGGCCAGTAAGCAAACTAAGGAAATAGCCAACCAACTTAAAATAAGTGATCGTGTTGTGAGGCGTTATATTGCTAGGTGGAGGGAGAGAGGGTGATGCCAAACCAACCAACAAAGAGCAGTCTGGTAGGCCTTGTAAGACCTCTAGGCGTGTTGATAACATTGTTAAGAGAGACCTAGAGAAGTGTCTTTGTATTTCAGCCGTAAAATTAAGGAAAATAATAGCGGTCTGTTCAGTGAGGTGTCTGTGCGCACTGTTAGTCAACGTGTTCATGAGCTTGGTTACACAAGCCACCGCCCCATCAAGAAACTGATTCTTACCTGTGTGCAGAAGGTCGTGGGTCACTTATGCTCTGAAATATCTTCAGTGGGATGATGCTAACTGGCTTGACATACTTTGGTCTGATGAAGTAACATTTACAGTGACTGAGGGGAGGGGTGATAACGTGTATCGGAAGCATGGCAGTGACCCTCTTGACCCACACTACCTTAGTGGAACCATGAAACCCCCCAGTTCATTAATGGTATGGGGTTGTTTCTCAGGCAGGGGCTTGGGGAAGCTTGTTGTGTTGCCTACCAACATTAAAGTCAACCAGTACATTTATTATGAGCTACTAAATGAACATCTGGAGGAATGCTTTGAGTTAACAGGCGCAAGCGTGTTCCAACAGGATGGTGCCCCCTGCCACACTGCCAAATCTATTATAACCTGGTAACAGTCCAGATTTAAACTTTATTGAGAACCTTTGGCAGGTGGTTAAACACGGATTACAAGGGAAGGACATCAGCACTCTCCCCAAGCTGGAGAAGGAAATTAGGGCTTGTTGGGATGCTATACCTACCCAGAAGCTACATGATCTTGCTATGCCCATGCCACGATGCCTGAGGGATGTCAAGAAATGCAAAGGATGTCCAACAAAGTATTAAGGGTAAGATTAATATTTTTTTATGACACTTTTATCATGCTGCAACTGTCTGACACGCACCCAGCCTAAACTTTTGTCGAGCACTGTATATTTTTGTGTGTATATTTACCCCATATTTTTTGTAAGTAAAGGACTACATACAATCCGTTTCATTTCTCCCTAGATTTCTCACGTCCGAATTAGTGTAGGAAGTGGGTTGGATCGATTGGGGTTAGAGTCTAGATTTTTGGCCTGCAACAGCATCCTGGGCAGAACCAGGGGCACCACCGGCCCAAGAGCTATACCAAAAGAGTTTCTTAGCCCTAAACCCAAAGGGCTTAGGGTATGATTGGCATCTCTCGGTGACATAGGCACCGTCAAAATCAGCTGCGGATGCAGTGAGAGCTGTTGGTGACAGAAAGGCACCGGGCTTGCACGTATAGGCGAATAATGCACTGTGCACGGCATAGAGCGAATGACATCTAGTTACATTCTAGCAGTAAAACACTTGAGTTGAGGGATTCAAAGGTCTCTTCAAATGACTGCTCGCTAGCATCTTGGAGTGTTGTTCTTCATATGTGGGGTAATCTGAAGGCGATTTCATCTGGGTATCACAACATGGACAGACCTTCTGCCCAGGTTTAAGGTTGTACATTTCAGCTCTTGGGTTTTTCACAACCCACAATGATCCTGAAAAAGATGGAGACACTAAATAGATATAACTTCTACTACTCAACACACAAGGCTTATCCCCTCGTCTCATTTTTTTGACATTGTACATCCTTCGGGCTAGGGGTATTTCCCGCACTAGATAATTGTAAATACTTTCACAAAAACTGTAATGAGTTTTGTATTTAGTATATAAATAAATCATATATCAAGGCCCCTATAATGTGAAATTACATTTATTTCTAAAATGTAACTACATAAATTTAATTTTAAATAAAGAACTATTGAATTTCCCGCATTAGATAAATGTAAATACTGTTCACAAAAACTGTAATGAGTTTCGTATTTAGTGTATAAATAAATCATATATATCTCAAGGCCCCTATAGTGTGAAATTAAACTTATTTCAAAAATGTAACTTTAGATAAATTAAATTTTACATAAAGAACTAATGAATTTCTACTTACCAGTCACTTGCTTTGTATGCTTCTGGAATGGGTCAGCACAACTTGTATGTAAACTTTGATATCTACTCAAAAAGACTTCCTCATTATGATAACAAAGTGAGTCACCTTCTTTTTATTTATATCCAGTTCTTACTTCTAACAATTTAACACTGTCTTTGGATAAGTCTTCCAAAAATAAGACACCTTTTTTACATGAAAAATTAGTGCTGTGGCAATCCTCCTTCAGATAATTTTCAATACAGCATTTGCTAGACTGAGCTTTCGCATCAGCCATCCTACAAAACTCAACCTGCTAAGCAAATTGGAATCTCAATGCTAACATTGAGGTATCATTACAAGCATCCCTAACTATCAGTCCAATATATTAGAAGCCAAAAATATCAGAGGTTTCAAATAGAAACCATGTTATACAGAATTCATGATATAAAGGGACCCCGCTGTAACGCTGATAGTGTCCTGAATTCAGCTTTGTGAAAATAAAGGAAGGAATAATGGAACAAATAAGATATTTAGTATAGCTAGTGTATAGACCTTTCCCTTCAAGCACAAAAAATTTGAAGTGGGTCCTCATCCTTCCACAGAGTCCAAAAGGTCAAGATCAATTTCTAAAAATCATGAAAATCGACTATATTTGAAACACTATTTCTCAGCTGCTATGTATGTTCAACTGCCAGAAAAGGTTTTAAATACAATGAAAGGTATATATCATCATATCCTATCAGTTATAACTTTTAGTATTGATTCTAAGTATGAATATTTTGAATCGGAAGTTGGTTCAGATGTGATGATTTGTTCAGTATTTAAGTTTTTGCTAGCTTAATAACTCTTTGATGGTTAGAGATAAACTGGTTTTGATTGCTTTTTTTTAATCTATGGCACTGATTCTGTAGGACCTGAACTTTTCAGACCTATATCTTTCAAACTGCATGTTAACCTGGCAAGTGTTTTTGAAATTTGACCAATTTCATGTAGAATGACCCAGAATTATGCAGGTGATATTTCTAAGTAAGTGATTGCATTGTGGAATAGCCTGCTAGATGCAGTTATCCTTAACCCTTTTACTGCAACATTCGATTTTAGGCATAAGAACTCCATTACCGGTTATTGCGATATTCGACTTTAGTCCACATGGTAAAAAAAATATTTCCTTTTACTGCAACATTTGACTTCCCTCACTCACTCTATAAAAAAACTTTGCCAGGCGTATGAAGTTTCAATTAGGAGTTATTACAGTATTTGTATTGCATGTCAATTCAAATTCTGACAGTGCTTGAAAAACTACCACTGGAGGCGAGTTGCTGCTTGATCTCTTTCTGTTATTTGTTGTATTAGTTATTGTTTTTATTTTTATTAGTTCTATCAGCCCTTAGAACTTAAAAATAGAATTATTTTCACTTTTGTAATTTATGGAAAGCAACACCAATTCTCAGTATTCTATATTGTATGTGTGCAAACCATCCACTGTAAAATTATAAGTACAGTGGTACCTCTACTTATGAAAGGCTCTACATACGAAATTTTCAGGTTACAAAACACTTCTTCGGAAAAATATTGCCTCTTGTTACGAAAGAAATTTCAGGATACGAAAGGCGAAAATTTCAAAATACGTGCTGCTACTCACAGCTCCCAGAGTCCACCGAATGTAAAGATACTTGTAGCATCCTGTATCTTGGTTTGAAAGTGGCGCGTCCAAGCTGCTTTGCCATTGGCTATTGCCCAGTATCTTCCTGGCATCCCATTGGCTAAGATGGACCTCTGTGTGTATGTGCGTATACCCAGAATCCCCTTCATTTTCCCGTTGGCCCACGAGGATCACCGAAGCCTCAGTCTCACCCTAGCGAAATTCAGTAAAAGCACGAAGTGTTCGAACAGTTTTTCGTCAGCTTTTGTTAGTGTTTATTGCAACTTTACGCGTGTGTATTAACTTTTATTCACTATGGGCCCCAAGAAAGTGATGAGAAGAAGAAGAGAGTTGTTTTGTCCATACAAACAAAGCAAGAGATAATAGAAAAGTACAAAAAAGGGATGCGTTTGGTTGAGCTTGCCAAAGAATATAACCGTAATCCATCAACGATTGGCACAATATTAAAACAAAAGGAAACCCAAAAAAGCTACGACTCCTTCCAAAGGCCTCTCTGTCATTTTAAAGAGGTCGGCAGTGAACAGTGAGATGGAGAGGTTGTTACTCGTGTGGATAAAGGAGAAAGAGATAGCTCGAGACACAGTGACTGAGACAATAATTTGCGAAAAGGCAACCGCCATCTTTAATGACCTTGTAAAGATGGATGCAGGCAAGGGAACTTTGGCGCAAGATCCATACCAGGAGTTTAAGGCATCACGTGGGTGGTTCGAGAAGTTCAAAAGGAGGACTGGAATTCACTCTGTTGTTCGGCATGGCGAGGCATCTAGCGCCAACCAGAAAGCGGCCGATGAATTTGTGTGAAAATTTGAACAATTGGTGATCGATGAAGGCTACATTGCACAGCAAGTTTTTAATTGTTACGAGACTGGCCTTTTTTGGAAAAAGATGCCTCGCCGTACCTTCATTACAGTAGAAGAGAAAAAAATGCCAGGCCACAAGCCCATGAAGGACCGCCTTACACTTGCCCTTTGTGCCAATGCCAGTGGGGATTGTAAAATCAAGCCCCTGCTGGTGTACCACTCCGAAAATCCCAGAGCATTTAAGGCCCACAAGATATTAAAAGAAAAACTTCAGGTGCTATGGAGGGCCAATGCCAAGGCCTGGGTTACCAGACAATTTTTTGTTGAGTGGGTCAATTTGGTTTTTGGCCCTGCTGTTAAGAGGTACCTAGAGGAGAACAATCTCCCCATCAAGTGCCTCCTCATTCTCGATAATGCACCTGCCCATCCACCCAGCCTTGAAGATGATATACTGGAGGAGTTCTCATTTATTAAGGTGCTGTACCTCCCACCTAACACCACCTCTATCCTCCAGGCCATGGACCAACAAGTCATTTCAAACTTCAAGAAACTCTACACGAAACACTTGTTCAAGAGGTGTTTAGAGATCACTGAAAACACCCAGCTTACCCTTTGTGAGTTTTGGAAGCAGCATTTTGACATTGTTGTTTGCCTCAAGATAATCGTCATGGCTTGGCAGGAGGTGACCAGGCATACCCTTAATGCGGCTTGGAGAAAGCTGTGGCCCGATGTTGTTGCCCCACAAGATTTTGAGGGGTTCGAGGTGGAGTTGGAGGGTAAAGTTGGACCTGAAGTTGACAAAATTGTTTCACTGGGAAAGTGCATGGGGCTTGAGGTGAATGACGAGGACATCGATGAGTTGATTCAGGAGCACCACAAGGAGCTTCCGACAGAGGAGCTGAGGGAGTTGGAGGCAATGCAACACATGGCAGTGCAGGAGGAGTTCATTAAAGACGAAGAGGAGGCAGCCATTATTCCGACAGCCTGAATAAAAGACATTTTACAAAAATTCTATGAAGTTTCAGACTTTGTTGAAAAGAATCACCCAGAAAAAGTGTTCACTAATCGGGCTATCGCTCACTATGATGATGTTTGCCTTGCACATTTTCCAAAGATTGTTAAAAGCCGACAAAACCAAACGATCTTGGATCGGATCTTTACAAAATGTCAGGCAAAAACCACTGCTGAGTGAACCTGAACCGAAAAAGGTGAAAGGTGACAATTATAGCAGTTAAACAAGAGAACCATTAAAGTAAAAAAGAAGGAAAAAACTTTATTCTTTACATTATGTACAACTCTCATTTTTATGTTTATTGTGCAGTAATTTAATTCTAACATGTATTTGTTACAGGTTTTGATGCATTTTTGGAATTTATAAAAAATTTATGTCTGATTTTTAAGGGGCTTGGAACCGATAGGGCATTTATAGGGTAAAAAGCGTTTCTAATTACAAAATTTTCACGTTACGAAATGATTTCCAGAATGAATTAATTTTGTAAGTAGAGGTACCACTGTATATATATATATATATATATATATATATATATATATATATATATATATATATATATATATATATATATATATATATATATATATATATATACTTTTTATCCCAACAATGGAATGAAAAAGAAAAGAAACACTTTAGTGATGATACAAGCGATGAAGACAATATTCCAAATCCTCCTTCAGGGTCTACAGTTGCTGATATGACTATGTAGGAATCGGTAGGTGATACTGAATTTTCTCATGCATTAGATTCCATCCCTGAATTTACAGGCAGTCATTGTGTTATAGGTCTCAAAGATCTGACACCTGTTCAGTGATTCACCAAATTTTTCCCAGAATCCATTTTTGAACTAGCCATAAAAGAAACAAATAAATATGCCCAGAGTATTCTTACAATTTTTTTTTTTAAGAGCTCATCTGGTGACTGCCTACTTGGGCATTAGTCGCTGTATTAAAACTGGCCTAGTTCTAGGCTACTTTAAAATTAAATTAAAGAGACAAAAAAACACCCCAAAAAGAGGGAAAGGAAGCAAACTGGTGCGTCGGTGGGAGGTCCCTCCGCGCAGGAGCATGCAACCTAAAGGGAAAAAAAAACAAATGAAAAAAAAACAAAAAAAACCCTGCTTAAATAATAGGGAGAAGGCCGGCCTCCCCCAAGAAGTCAACAAGTCCACCAGTCAATGTGCACGCACTCGTCCCGAGTACAAGGGACAGGCGGTAGCAACCCCGCCCATCCCGGTACCGGGATAGGTAACGTGCGCGAAGATCACCCAGACTGGGACATTCGACAAGAATGTGCCCAACAGTCTGGGGGATGATGCAGTCATCGCAATAGGGTGCAGGCAAGCACTCCATCAAATAGCAATGCGTCACACGAGTGTGTTCGATTCGGAGATGACAGAAAGCAACCTGAAGCCGTCGCGGCATTGGGGGATAGGTCCATGGGAACAGTTGCGGCGCAATGGCACGCAACTTTAAGTTCCCTTCGACCGTCTCCCATCTTCTTTGCCAAGCAGTCCGAAGAGCTGCCCATATTCCTGCAGTAGTATTCTTACAAAAGCTGGGGAGTTGTCTAATCGATCAAGATTCAGAAAATGGAAGGAAACAACTGTACGAGAAATAAAAGCATTTATAGCTGTTGAAATAGGAATGGGTTTGGTGATCAAACCTGAATTGTCTTTATACTTTCAAGATAGTTATTGGTTTACTGCAATGCCTGGCTTCCAGCACATATTTTCAAGAGATCAATATCAACTTATTAGGTCATTCCTTCATTTTGCTGATAATGAAAATTTAGATAATGCACAGACTTCTAAAATGTCTAGAAAATGTCTATTGTATGAGCTACAGTAGCAACAGAGAGCTAAGTGTAGATGAATCCATGCTACAGTTCAAGAGAAGGCTTTTCTTCAAACAGTACATGCCTAAGACACCCAGTGCTAAGTGGGGCATAAAGCTATGGTCACTATGTGATTCTCAAAACTGGATTTTTAGTGAAGTTTGATCTACACTGGAAAAGATAGACACTCCAAATCAAATAAAGGCTCATCTTATGACGTGGTTGCAAAATTAGTCCAAGTGTTTGAAAACAAGGGTCATATTGTTTTCATGGATAATTTTAATTCGAGAGTTGAGCTCTTTGACAACTGGAGAGTTCAGAATATTGGTGCATGTGGTACTGTTGGTCCTAACAGAAAGAAATTGCCATTGGAAATGAAAACATTCAAGGCTAAACGAGGTACTTCTCCGAAAATATGGCTAAGAAGAGATAAAAAAATAATTGCTTGCTCTTGGCAAGACAATGGAACGGTAAACATATTGTCAACCATCGGAAATTGTGGCACAACATAAGTGAACATTGCATCAAAATTAGGCCCCAGAACTGTCACAAAACCAAACATTCAAATAGCTTACAATAAGTACATGGGTGGTGTTGACAAATTTGATCAACTTTGTTCTGCATATCCATTTAAGAGAAAGCACAAGAAATGATACCAAGGTATTTGTCATTTTGTCATTGAAGCAGCATTAGTTAATGGGTTTATTTGTTATACAATCAAAAATCCTAACAAGAAGATTCCCCAAAGGAAGTTTAGAGAAGAAGTGATTGATGGACTTCTTGAAGGGTATCTGGGAACCAAAAAAAACTGAGAGGCAGAAGAAGCAATATATCTACTCAAAAGAGACTAGTGAAACGACACTTTCCTAAACAGTATGATGATAAGAGAAAGCCTAACTGCATTGTTTGCAGCATTATGCCCTCATCCTGCACTAAAAAAGGGAAAGGCACTTGCAAGTGAAAGCAAACAATGTATTACTGTGACAAATGTCCTAATGAGCCACCACTTTGCATTGTGCCCTGTTTTGAGGTTTACCACACGAAGAAAGAATATAAAAGAGTGTAATAGTCAATAGTAATTTCATGTATATACTCATTCCTCTCTTTTTATTTTGGTTAAATTTTCCAAAGATTTTTTTTAATAAACAAGTGAATTTATGTATTTTGGGACTAAACAATTGATTTTTGGTAACTTTAAAAAAAAAAATAGTACGCACTAAAAAACTTTTTATTTTCTTCTATTATTATATAATTTTTTATGAAATATAATGTGATAATACTTGAATAATTAAAATGTTCACGTTTGACACACTCAAGGGAAAATTGGAAAAATCGCATGCCGCAGTGAAAGGGGTTAACTGTATTCAAGAGTAAACTAGCGGAGCACCTCGGTCAAGATCTATATGAATATTAACCCCCTACACAGCAATAACAATGTATTCACATATTATATTTATAATTAACTATCCTAATTGTATTACTATAGTCTAAGTCAATCATTACATAGTGCAAACAACACACCTTCCAGCAGATGCTCATATGTTTTAATAACATATCAGGGTGGGCAAATCAAAGAACCCAGCTCTAAAAAAAAAGGGGTTTTATTCCTGGGTTTTGGGGGGCTTTTTCAAATGAAATTTGAAAAAACCCGGGTTTGGGGTTTTTTTCCCCAAAAAAAATTTTCAAGAAATGAATGCTACTTATTATTTTATTCAAAATTCTTATTTATGTTTAGAATTTCAACAAATTTATCAAATTAAGGTTATTTCTCTGATGACTCATAATTCATCTCTACTTCTACAGGTTATGGCTATCATGGGTAGCCATAATTCTCGATCAGTGATCTGTTTTTACTATAATATAATTATTAAACTAATTAATTATTAATATTATATAAAAATAGAGATATCTATTCTTTTTCTATATTATTCTAGTGCTTGTAGCATTTTTTTTTAAAAACCCAAGATTTAAAAAAACCTAGAATAAAACCCGGGTTTGGGATTTTTTTCAAAATTACTTTTTTTTAAAGAAATGAATGCTACTTATTATTTTGTTCAAAATGTGGCCCGTGTGGAGAGGATGATCCTCGAAAATTGACGGGTGAAGGTTGAAGAAATTGAGCGAGAACTTGGAATATCACATGAAAGTATTATCAACATCATCCATGACAATTTGGCCATGACCAAGGTCTCTGCCCATTGGGTTCCTAGAAACCTCACGCCCCATGATCGACTTCAACGTCGTCAAAGTCCACAAGGCTAGAGTTGCACAAGCTGCCCTGCACGAGTGCAGATTCGAGGAGCTCAACCATCACCCCTACAGTCCAGACTACTTTTTGTTCCGCTAGCACAGGCTGCCCTGTATGGATGCCAGTTTGGGGACGATGAAGATTTCCAGTTCGCCGTCCGGGAGATTTTTGATTGTCGGGAATTCGAAACCTCAGGGACAAGTGCATTGAAGTTGAGGGTAGTTATATTGAAAAATAATAAAACACTTTTCCTCATATCTCGTTTCCTTATATCCATATTGCAAAACTTATTTACCGCCCCTCGTATGTTTATAATATAAACATATGTATCAAATTGAGGTTATTTCTCTGATACTAGCTCATAATTTATCTCTCCTTATGGCTATCATGGGACATGAGTACCCAAAATTCTCGATCAGCGATTGTTACTGTGATCTATTCTTACTATAATATAATTATTAAACTAAGTAATTATTAATATTATATAAAAATAGAGATGGCTATTCTTTTTCTATGTTATTCTAATGATTCTTGTAGCATTTGTTTTTTAAAAAAAAAACAAGAATAAAACCCAAGTTTTTTTTAAAAAACCCAGGTTTTATTGGGCTTTTTGAAAATTTGGGGTTCTTTGCCAACCCTGCATCACATACCAATTTTTATGGCTCTGGGTCACCCATGGCCATTCTTATGGCCAGGTCAATTTTGGGTCAAACTGGTTGATGGAAAAAGTTTAAGGTCATAACTTTGGCTAGAGTTAACCAATCAATGATTTTGGTACCAAAATGGTTCAGGAGAAAGATCTTTCAAATGAGTGGAAAAACCATGGCCAAAGTGCAACTTCGATCCTCCCAAAATATTTTCTAAAGTTAGCTCTATTTATCCTCCATGGCTCCAGGAAAAATAAAAATGGGATCTCCATGGGTTTTGAATCCATGGGCATTTATATACCATCAGGTGGGTGGTATTTTCAGTCATGTCGCTCTACTGGGGCCATTTATGACATCAGACAGTGTTAGTAAATAGTGATTTTGAGAAAGTTTGATGTATCTTGACACAATCATATTTCAGCCTTTCCAAACACAACCTCTCCCCCTTCCTAGGCTGCCCTGCCTTTTTTCAGTTTTAGATTCAATAAAACAGATTATTTTTTATCATTTCAGAAAGGCGAGACAAACATGGGACCTTTTGAATATTACAAATTTACAATTTTTATTACCTATACAAAATGTTATTTAATACAAAGCATTAGACAAAAGATTATTTAAGACAAAAATTTAGACAAAACATTATTTAATAAATACCTAGGTACTCATTTGAGCAGAGCCATCACTTTGTTTGTTGCATCAGACTACTTCTTGCTAATCATGTAGTTTCTTCCTGCTGCAGTTTTTGGTTCTACTGACACCAAAATGTCAGAGATGTCCAAAGTACAAGAATCTTCTATTTCAGCGAAGCAAAAACTGTGAGAGGGTCCATGTGAGTGAAGAAATTTCAGTCACTTCTTGTGACTCTGGAAAAGCTTTGGTTATGCAAGCAAGCCACCAATGTCCATTGTAAATCACAGTGACATAGCCTGCAAGTTTTCCATTGAACACTG
Organism: Ceratothoa steindachneri; assembly: GCA_963969495.1. Taxonomy (NCBI): domain Eukaryota; kingdom Metazoa; phylum Arthropoda; class Malacostraca; order Isopoda; family Cymothoidae; genus Ceratothoa; species Ceratothoa steindachneri. The sequence goes on along the minus strand of OZ018318.1, from coordinate 136,160,245 downwards.
AACATGAAATATTTTTTGTGACTGATTCTAATCTAAAAGTCTCACAGAGACAAAATGGGCGAACTTGGAGAGCCTCCTTTGATGTTGGAATGAACGAAAGAAGTTTTTGTGTGCCTGGAATAGTTTTGGTTGCAGGTCTGGTTTTCAAAAGTTCTTCCTCCTGTTCATATTCTTTTTAGTTCCATATCCAAACTTCATATTCCCAAAAGTTTCAGCGAATACAAACAAATCTCTTAGTGATACAATGTTATAGGGTCTTCTCAAGCTCTGTTTAGTAGCTTCCCATTTGATGGTGCCACCTACGCCGTCTGATGGGCCCTTCCCATGGCTAGTGGTAAAAAATGCCACTCTACTTCTATACCATATACCTCTTTATGCCAGCAAAGATTCTGGAAAGATTTACAGTTTTTATACTGTGCTGCAGATCCGTCGGAAAAGTAGTAAATTTTCTTTACAATTTCAAATACTGATTTCAACATTCGCCGAAATAGATGCACTGATACATTATCGTGGATGTTACACTCTGAAATTATGGTGTATGAGTCATGAAAGAGTTTTCCTGGGCTGCATCTTGTATTACAAATGAATAGTTTTCTGAAAAATCAGTTTCCAAGCACTGTGCTTGTGATTTTGCAACAAAATCATGCTGCACCAAAGTTTTGACACAATTACAAAATCTATCCATGAAATCATCAAGCAATAATACCATGGTTACCAGCTCAGATCTATCAATTGAGATCCACTGTTTGAATTCAATATTATCAACATTCTCCTGTTCATAAAATCCAAATAGTTTTGCTTTTAGTTGATCCACAGGTGGACAGTATTCGCACGATCTCATGTAGCATACTGGACGGGCTGGATTACATATGACAGAGGCAACTAGGTGATGGTAAGAGGGTAGATCAGTGGTAATAGACATCTTGGATCTAACCATCATCAGTTTTGCATTTTGATGAAATATTTTTTGTGACTGATTCTAATCTAAAAGTCTCACAGAGACAAAATGGGCGAACTTGGAGAGCCTCCTTTGATGTTGGAATGAACGAAAGAAGTTTTTGTGTGCCTGGAATAGTTTTGGTTGCAGGTCTGGTTTTCAAAAGTTCTTCCTCCTGTTCATATTCTTTTTAGTTCCATATCCAAACTTCATATTCCCAAAAGTTTCAGCGAATACAAACAAATCTCTTAGTGATACAATGTTATAGGGTCTTCTCAAGCTCTGTTTAGTAGCTTCCCATTTGATGGTGCCACCTACGCCGTCTGATGGGCCCTTCCCATGGCTAGTGGTAAAAAATGCCACTCTACTTCTATACCATATACCTCTTTATGCCAGCAAAGATTCTGGAAAGATTTACAGTTTTTATACTGTGCTGCAGATCCGTCGGAAAAGTAGTAAATTTTCTTTACAATTTCAAATACTGATTTCAACATTCGCCGAAATAGATGCACTGATACATTATCGTGGATGTTACACTCTGAAATTATGGTGTATGAGTCATGAAAGAGTTTTCCTGGGCTGCATCTTGTATTACAAATGAATAGTTTTCTGAAAAATCAGTTTCCAAGCACTGTGCTTGTGATTTTGCAACAAAATCATGCTGCACCAAAGTTTTGACACAATTACAAAATCTATCCATGAAATCATCAAGCAATAATACCATGGTTACCAGCTTAGATCTATCAATTGAGATCCACTGTTTGAATTCAATATTATCAACATTCTCCTGTTCATAAAATCCAAATAGTTTTGCTTTTAGTTGATCCACAGGTGGACAGTATTCGCACGATCTCATGTAGCATACTGGACGGGCTGGATTACATATGACAGAGGCAACTAGGTGATGGTAAGAGGGTAGATCAGTGGTAATAGACATCTTGGATCTAACCATCATCAGTTTTGCATTTTGATGTATTTTACATACACATACTGAGAGTTCCACTGCCTCCCGCAAGAACACACTCATGCAGGCATAGCATAGCAACTTTGAGAATGATACTTTTACCTCAGGGTACTTCACTTTGAAATTGCTATGAAGTTCCTTCAAATTATTGAGAACAAGTCATTTCTGTAACCTCTGCTTTTCCCCTTCATTTCGCACTACTAGACAATCCTTCTTTCCTGGTTCCTGGTAAAACCTGACTCGTATCATCACTAAGATAATATTCAAAGAGTAAAGATTTTAGTTCCTCAAGAAGCACTCTGCTGAACTTAGGGTTAGGTGAAGCTAACATTCCTTTCTCCTTTAGTATATGGTGAGCTTGTACGGCGATTCTCTGAGAGCAATCAAACTCATTCATGAGTTTTCTAACGCTCATACTGGTTGCAAATATGGTTAGAATTCTGATTTGATCCATACGGCTTGATTGCCGATATTTTTCCTTTAGAGACTGGCTGACTTCTGGCATACTTTTAGATTATTTAGAACCGCATAAACTATCAAGAAACCTATAAAAGTAAGTATTGTTTGTCATTAGGTTAGGTTTTTCTGGCAGTAAAAAGCTGTTGGGGAAAAAAACAGTAAATTCAAGGGGAATGCCCGTGGAGGAGATATCACTGTGGAGGACCACCCTGCGATGATCCTGAGTTTCAATTAATTGGGGAGGTCTGGGAGGCACAGCCCCCCAGTATATACTCATATATAAAACATAACGCTGTAATTGTTCACATCTGATACTACCGTCTGACATCATAAAACATATATTGTAGCCTATAAACAGCGCCACCTACCGTGCGCCCCGAAACTGAAGTGTTACCTAGGGTACTAACCACCTGTCTGATCTAAGTACCTATCTACCAACAATTATAACAGTTGGAGACGGCTCATCGAGGAATGTGCCTACGATGATCCTGAGATTTCAATCATGTGGAGGGGGTCTAGGAGGCACAGCCTCCCAATATACAATCAGAAACGACCATAAACTTCATCCAAAAATTTCAGCTCAGAAAAAGTAGCTAGGAAAAATAGCCCAAAATAAGCTAGAATTTGGATAAGGCCATATTCACAAGATTTACAGGATTTAAATATTTTATTTTATTATTTTCCATAACGAGGCACCAAGGATAATTTTGCCAGGGAATTTTGAGAAAATAAGAAACAGCAGAATAAGGGTTAAGGTCCCCAAAAAGTGTATTTTTTCAGCTGAAACGACATAACATAACATAATTTCACAGAAGACAAAAGCCACAAGGGCCTATCAAAGGTCATCCGTATCTGTCAAAACCCACCCACAAAAAGCACCATCATCAGGGGAAGACAAAATCAAAGTCTCCCACAATATAATATAACGGATGACAAAAGCTACAAGGGCCCATCATAGGTCATCCAAGTCAAACGGCCTCTTTTTTAAGGCACCCAAACTCCCAAGAAAACTACATCCAGAGGATTGCATCCAGAAACAAGGGCATCACCAATCAAGGCTTGTCAAGAACTAAATCATGCAGCTATAGATATATAGAAACAATATTAATATATACAAAACTTAGGAACCATCACAACTTTCCCTCCCCATAAACTCATCCAACCTACTCTTAAATACATTTAAATTTAGACTACCTACTACCCTCCATGGCAATTTGTTCCAGAAGTCTACCACTCTATTGGTGAAAAAATATTTTCTTAAATCCAACCTGCCCCCTTGATTTTTAATTTTCAAGTGGTGACCTCTAGTCCGATCGATTTCCATCATCTAACTCAAAAAACTTGCTAACATCCAATTTATCTATCCCAGAAAAAATTTTAAACAGCTCAATCATATCCCCTCTCACACAGCTCCTTTTGAACGAGAACATATTTAATACCCTCAGTCTATCTATATATTCAAGGTGCCTCAGGGAAGGAATAATCTTTGTTGCCCTCCATTGCACTGACTCGAGAAGGTTAATATCGTGTCTAAAATGTGGGGACCATGCCTATATACAGTACTCTAGATGTGGCCTAACATAAGAGTTATAGAGTTTAGAATAACCTCCTTACTTTTGTAACTGACATTTCTCTTAATGAAACCCAGCACTCTATTTGCCCTATTTCTTGCTTCAATACACTGCTTAGAAAACCTTAATGACTTATCTATTACTACTCCTAGATCTTTCTCATCCTCTACTGAGCTCAGCCAATGCCCATCCATTTCATAGTTAAATTCTCTATTATCTTTTCCCATGTTAATAACTTTGCACTTATCAAGGTTGAAAGTCATTTGCCACTTATGTGCCCAGGATAACAATTTATTTAAATCCCCTTGCACTTTAAAATTATCATCAATATCTTTAACTACATCTGCTAATTTGGTATCATCCGCAAAAAATGACACTTTATTATTAACTGCCTCCCCAAGATCATTTATATAGATGACAAACAATAATGGACCGAGAACTGATACCTGAGGAACCCCACTGATAACATCCCTCCACTCTGACTTTACACCATTTAGCACTACCCTTTGCTTCCTATCTTTCAGCCACTCAGCTATCCAATTTGAAACACCCCTATATATCCCAATCATTTTTAATTTATGAACTAGTCTCCTATGTGGTACCTTATCAAATGCTTTACTAAAATCCAAGTAAATTATATCTACATTCTCTCCCTTATCTACTTGATTTGTTACGAACTCCAGAAAGTCTAGTAAATTAGTCAAACATGATCTACCTGATCTAAATCCATGCTGAGCATTGCTGATTAACCCCTCCCTCTCTAGATGTTGGCAAATCCCTTTTTTAACTATTTTCTCAAGAATTTTACAGACTACAGGAGTTAGGCTAACCGGTCTAAAGTTATTTGGGTAAATATGTAGGCGAGTGCCCCGGCCACTAAGATGTACTATTTCGTCCATTTTCCCAAATGTTTCACGTTTTTGGAGTACATTTATAGGGGACGGCTCGTGGGGGGGGGGGGGGTAAACACAATGCGTTGACTGCACTACGATGATCCCGAGTTTCATTAAATTGGGGGGGTCTGGGGGGCACAGCCCCCCAGTATATAATCCTAATTTTTATAATGTTCTGACGTTTACAGAGGTGAATGCTTTAACTACATCATGCCAGCGCCTTTAATCGTTTTGTGAATTATAATAGGGGTTGGGGTTGGGGTATGATGTCATGGGTGAAGGATAATATTTACACAAAATATTTTTTTCCGGCTGGGCCGCTCGTCTACATGTTTACCGTTATTTGGATCCTCTTTACTACCCTTCTTGAAAATGGGGACTACATTCGCTCTCTTCCAATCATCGGGTATTTCTCCATATTCCAGTGACCTAGTATACAACTTCTCCGGAGCTATTGAGATACTTTCTACCCCTTCATTAAGTATCCTAGAATGAATATTATCAGGGCCGGAAATTATGACACGTTGTGTTTATGTTTCATTCACCCATGCATGAATATTCATGAGCATTTGGTTAAATAAAAATGTTAGAACATTATTCTACAAACAATTATGATTATATACTGGGGGCTGTGCCTCCCAGACCACCCCAATCGATTGAAATCCATGTTCCAATATATTTCACGTTTTGGGAGTAAATTCAAGGGGACTGCTCATGGTGGATTTGATGATTATATGGGGATGGAGGGTTAATTTCTTACTTTTTGTTATGTGGATATGTTTCTTGACTTATTCCTGTGAATGCAGTTTCTTTTTATTGTATATTTTGGGGGGAGTTTTTGACAGACTCCTATGGAGGCTTAAAATTATATATTGTAGATGCATGGTTGGACATTCCTATGGATTGTTAAATTGTATATTGTAGATGCATGATCTGACAAAATCCTATGGATGCATTATGTGGGTGGGATTTGCTGGATACGGATGACCTTTGATAGGCCCTTGTGGCTTTTGTCATCCGTGAAATTATGTTATGTTATGTTATGGGGATCACCCCGCAGTGGTATCTCCCCCATGGGCAGTCCACTTGAATTTACTCAAAAAAGGTGAAACATATTCGAACAGGGATGAAATATTTTGCGTCCATCGGTCACGCCACCAATCTTCAGGTTTACCTAAGAAAGCATCACTCCCAGAAAGTTTGGTAAATGTTGCGAGTATGGGCGGATGAGATTCTAGCTAATTTTGAGGGTCGGCTCGTTGTTGGGGATGACTCATCAGGGGGATGGGCCTACAATGATCCTGCGGTTTCAATAATTTGGGGTCTGGGGAGCATAGCCCCCCCCCCAGTATATAATCGGAAATCGCCATAATCTTTGTCTATATAGATTTCAACTAAGAAAAATTAGATAGGAAATATAGGCCAAAATAAGCTAGGACTCGGAACCGCCCATACACTACACAATTACCAAAATTTTCAATTTGGATGGGTAAATATGTAGATTGGCAGCTTGAACGATGGGATATAAACTATTTGGTATTTGTGAAGACTATGGGCAGATCGTAGGCCTAGTTTTTTGGGGCTATTTTGGGCTACTTTCCGGTGTTACTTTTTTTAGAGATGAAATCAAAGAATTTTATGGATATTTTCATTTTTATACTGGGGGGCTGTGCCCCCCAGACTACCCCCAAAGGATTGAAACTCAGGGTCATCGCAATGTTATCCCCGCGGCGAGCCGCACCCAACAACGAGACGACGCTCAAAATAATCATTAATACTTACGCCAGACGGGTGGGTAGAGTTTACCGGCAGCAAGCCAGAATTCAGTAAGATGTTCGTGCCCGGCAAAATCCACCTTTTTATCGCTGCGAGGAGGGTTTCTCGATTTGCCACCGAAACAATGAAAATTCTCTTTGTTTCACATTCGAACCCTCCAAAAACCCACTGCCCTTCCACTACACGGCCCATGGGCTTCGAGAAACGCAATATATTTCTTGTTGTCGGTTAAAATAGCACCGAAACATTGAATAGGTAACGAAAAAGCTTCACACGAAAATGAAATTTTGACAAATGAGCGGGAAATGGCGTGGGTGGTCGTTTAAATATGAGGCGCGCGGATGGAAAAGTACTTCATTGTTCACAGAAAATTTGTGACTTTTTTTTTACTGAAATTGACCATTTGTGTTTCTTGAACTACACATATATAGTAATAAAAACACTAATACTGAATGCATCCATTTGGAACAATAATCAAAATGAAGGTTGTAAAAAACCTGTTAAAAAAATCAAAGAAGGGAAATAAATACGGAACAGAAAAAATGAAAAAGTACTGTTTTCGTCAGAATTAAGATGTGAGACTTCATTAACAACACCGAAATATGGTTTAATCGAGCATTAAACAATGGGAAATTAAGTAACAAGTAAATAAAAAGACTAAATAATGTCAGGCATAGGGTAGGTAGGATATATAGAAAAGAAATAAGGGGGAAAAACATCTAAAATATAAGAAAAACCAAGTTCTGATCAATATAAAAAGCACAAAAAGCCTTGAAACAAATACAGCTTTCTGATTGGTCATTTATGAAACTGAATCCAGATCTGTGATTGGCCAGTGCGATAGCAGAAAAACAAGGAAAAGTAGCCCAAAAAATAAACTAGAGTCGCATCTGCCCATAGTCTTCACAATTACCAACTATTTCATCCGTGCTCCAATATGTTTCCTGTTTTGGGAGTAAATTTAAGGGGATGGCTCGTGTGGGGATAAATACAATGGGGGGGCCACTCTACGATGATCTGAGTTTAAATCAATTGGAGGGGGTCTGGGGAAAAGTATAGCGTTTTTCGTTTGGTTAGTGGCATTTTTATTAGAAAAATGGCGCTGGGTATATTTCAAATAGGATTCCAACATGCATTAATATTCAGGCAGGGGTGAACGAAATATAAACAAACAAAAATCCAATTTTCGGCCGAGCCACCATCTACATGTTTACCTTTGGATGCTATTGCATAATTACCCAAAATAGGCCTGAAAGGAAATAGGAAAAAATGGGGGAGAATCTAAAGAAATTCAAGTTAGCCTATTTTGCTTTTCACAAATCAGAGGAACTGGAATTGTAAAATTACTGTAGGATTAAACAAAAGCATCAAATTACCTTTCCTGCGACACGACCAAGCCGAACAATACCTAGCTTGAGCCCACTGATTGGCTGGGTGGATATTGTATTCCCAATCGATGTGATTTTCATAATTAATTGAAGTATTTGGCTGGTAACAGAAAATCAAAATTCGCTTTTGAGAAAAGTACACAAGCAAAATTTGAAAAAAAAAAAATAGCTAACTTAGGGTTACCCGCGTAAAGAAATTTTTCCCAAAACCATATCAAAATACAACTTAACATTGGGTAGGACAAAACCGGAAGAATCTAGCATTTGCAACGACTCAAGCTTAAGTCGAGGACAGTTGGGTGGGGGGAGGGATATCTTTATAGCTGTGTAGGAATCTAGAAAATGAATGCCTGATTTCTAATGTTTAGGTTGTCATAATTATGAAATAACAACTGTTTAATTACATTTATTTATTTTCAGCCACGGGCAGCTGCAGTTTAAAGCAAATATTTCATTTGAAATACTGAAAAATTAAAGCTAAGGGAAATTAGTAAATGATTTGAAGTAAATGCAGTTATTCATGGAGACTTTAATTTAAACTCTATGGACTGAGAATTGTGACAATAAGAGTTGGAGCAAGTTGTAAGTTTTTAGAAAGAGTTGAAGATATTTTTTGGTGAATTCATTAATAAGCTAACTAGAGATACGAATAGATTAGATCTAATACTTTCAAACAATGAACATTTGGTTCATAAATTGAACATTGGGAAACATTAGAAAGAAGGTCTCCTAACCAAAAAGTCACGTGCTCTCACTTATTCTGATTTATGATCTTACGACCTTGAAAGCTTTCAATAATTCAAAGCCTAACCTTGGGATAATCTTGGAAGTTATAATATTCGAAAGAGAATGTAAAACAACATAAGGGTTTAAAATATCGTTAGAATCTGACGAATAGTTATGACTTTATTCCTAAAACTAGAATAATTCATTAACTAAACTTGAAAGTACTTTGGCAATTATATCAATGAAAATAGAAGAATGTAAAACAACATAAGGGTTTCAAATTTTATTAGAATCAGCCAAATAGTTACAATGTTATACGAAAAAAATGGGGACCGACCTACCGACAAACTGAGATGTTGAGTCGCTCGCGACTAAACTCGAATCTAACTAAAAATGAGATCATAAGATAGTTTATTTTAACTAGGCAACAAGTAAATTTAAAATATCTTGTGAAAGCACCAAATTTTAATCAAAAGGATTATGTAATACTTGGAAACTGTCTAAATAGGGATGTATAATTCAGAGTGTAGATAGACGGAAGTAGAAAAGGAAGCAAAGGAAAGTTGCAAACAGCTTCTCCCGTCACTGGACCACTATATGTATATATATATATATATATATATATATATATATATATATATATATATATATATATATATATATCCAACAAACCACAAAAAAACAGAAAACGGGAAAATATTTATTCGGAAATAATATTTATTAATTCGCAAAATGTCCGTACAGGGGTAGGATTCAAACAGACTCCACTGAGGCAGCGAGCATCCGCTTTGATCTCAATTAAATCATCTCTTAGGCCACTTGGCTATGCGGGAGACCAAAAAATCATTCGAATAAACAAGCTTTTCAAACTACGAGTCGCAAGGTCGATCAGGACTATGAATGAGAAAGAAAATTAATAGGCAATTCAAAGGAGAATTGGGGTAAACAAGCGGCGAATATACAAGGTATAAATCTCTCATGATGGCGAAAGAATGATGAAAATGAATAGAACAAACGGCAAGAAACAGAAAACGAGAAAATATTTCTTGGGAAATATTATTTCCTAATTCGCAAAAATTCCGTACAGGGGTGGAATTCGAACCGTGCACACTGAGGCAGCGAGCATCCGCTTTGATCTCAATTAAATCATCCCTTAGGCAGATTATTAACCGTAACAGCGAGCTTAAGAATCAAATAGATAAAATTCAACTGATTAGTTACTATAAAAAACAAAACCTAACAATCTCCTTATAAAAAAACAGCTGCCAGAACTCCTCGAATCTCAAGTCAACCAACGTTGTTTACGAGATCATCTGCCCCAATAAAGACTGCAAGATTTATAATAACTCTAAATATACTGGCATGACAACTAACACACTTTCGAGATGTTTAGCGATAAATCTGCAAAGCGGAGGACCTAAAAATCATATGGAGAGCGCACATAACATTAATCTAATGAGAGATATTCTATTTGACAACACCGTAATTAAAAGAAAAGGGGAAATAAAGCTATGTTGAACATCTTAGAAGCATTTTAATAAACAAAGAAAATCCGGCGATAGATAGTCAAGCGTTGAGCTGGAATCGAACATTAAAGTTGTTTTAAAATTCCACTCGCCGAATCGGATCGTTTCCTCTAACGTTATGATCAACCAGGCAGAATAAATACCACCTAAAACCCGTTTTATTTCATTCCCACACTTCATTGGTAAAGGAGGAATAAGATCAAAAGCTCGGCAATTTAGTTTTTACCAAAACCATTCATTTAAAAGAGAGAGGAATACAGGACAAGTGATCTACCATCTACAAAATGGAATAAAAAAGACAGTTAGAAGAATAGAAAGTTGCCAAAGGAAATTAATAAGGCAAAATACACCAGGGTCTTCAACAAAATTTGCATGTATATATATATATATATATATATATATATATATATATATATATATATATATATATATATATATATATATATATATATATATATAATATGATGCAATTGTAATAACCAAACAAAAACAAACCCAAAAGCAAGGATTTTGTACCACTGGTCATCAAACAACGTGCTTCTGAGACCAGAGTAACAATTTCCAACTAATTTTAGGTCGCTGATAATCAGTATCATGGTTAAAATGGTTTGTTAGCTCTACTCTGCAAGATACATCTACGTGTCACAATAGGTTCCAACAGGCTTGCAGCAGTGTGATTCTGTAGTAACTTGTAATTCCAATTACAGTTACATTATATTATATATACGAGGGGCAGTCAATAAGTTTTGCGAATCGGTAGGGCAAAACAGAGGAAGGGGGGGTGGCTGTTTGTGGGAGTGCTAGGACAAGTTATAACAAGTCAGGACCTGCAGCCGAACGCTCCTGCCTCGTGTATAAGAAGCAGTAGCTGATCACAGATCGCCAGTCACAAATTTTTCAAAAATGGAGAAGGTTGAGCACCGCGCAGTGATCAATTTTTTTTACCAAGGAAGGCAAAAATGCAAAAGAGATCCATGAACTCATAGTTGCAGTGTACACCAACACCGCCCTTTGCTATGCAACTATTGCTCGCTGGAATAGGGAGTTCCACCATGGTCGTGAGTCCCTTGAAGATGACCCCCATCCAGGACGCCCGTCAGACGTGACCAACGAGGACAATGTGGCCCGTGTGGAGAGGATGATCCTCGAAAATCGACGGGTGAAGGTCGAAGAAATCGAGCGAGAACTTGGAATATCACATGGAAGTGTTATCAACATCATCCACGACAATTTGCCTGTGACCAAGGTCTCTGCCCGTTGGGTCCTAGAAACCTCACGCCCCATGATTGACTTCAACGTCGCCAAAGTCCACAAGGCCAGAATTGCACAACCTGCCCTGCGAGAGTGCGGATTCGAGGAGCTCAATCATGCCCTCTAGAGTCCGGATCTCTCCCCTAGCGACTACTTTTTATCCCGCTAGCTCAAGGCTGCGACTGCTCAGTCTTGGCAGAGACACTTCAACGCTCTTCAAGAATTTTCGAAAGTCCTACACTTTTTTCGCCGCTCAGCTTCGTAGTTGGAAGTAGGTGAAAAGACTCTCTGCACCGGTACGCTTCAAGACCGCTGACCATTTGCCACCCTCCTGTGGCAACGCGGGCGTACACGCGCGCGAGGAGGAGGAATTATACGAAGAATTTACTGGAAATCGCCGATTTTTGCGTCTTAAAGTTATATCAGCAGCACACCCCGTTCCTGATAACTCTTCTGCCAGTCGAGGCCTGTAGAGACCACCGGTTTCTGTCGTGTCCGAACCCCGGAAGGAAGCCCTACAGGGGGCGCGAAGAAGGGGGCCCCATTTGGGGGCGGAGTGGACAGGACCGGCAGGTGGGCCCTTATAGACAATTTAGAGTAGGTAGGGCAGAAAGAGGTGGAACGGGAAGTCGGTAATAGGTACACTTCATCGGACTTGGAAGACTTCCCAAGAAGAAACTCCCCTTGAGGGCCGTCATGGACGACCCCAGGGGTGAGTATAGAATCCCGCTCTGGGTAAAGGAGCGATGTCCAAAACCGGCGAGGGAGACGGTCTTCGAGACCATCTTTGCTTCCATCGGAGTTGCACTCTGCCGGTTAGTGGATCAGTCATACGGATATATGGCTATCTGCGACGGCCCCCAGGACGTTGATAAGCTCCTCAGCGTCGAATCCCGCGCCAAACTCGACGAGATCAGACTTGCCCCCAAAGTCCCACCCCATGTGTCTGCCCGCAGGTCGATCATCTGCCGTCGCCTGGACCCCTGGGTTGGTGCGCATACAGCCGAAGAGATAATGACGGAGATTGAGGCGAAGCAGAGCTGGGCGAAATTGGACGAGGTGTACAAATTTAAGAACCGAGACGGAGGTGAATACACACACCTATTCAAGGCCACCTTCCAAACATCCGAGATGGCTTCCAAGGCAGCCGAAGCAGGCTTGATAATGTTCTGCACTAAGGTCTCTGCTTCATGCATAGAGCGGGAGACTTTCGTCTCCGTGCAGGTCTGTTTTTCGTGCTACGCCTTGGAGAAGCATGCGACAAAGGACTGTAAGTTCCAGGGAAAGGTGTGCTCGGAGTGCGCCGGTTCTGACCACACATGGAAGGAGTGCCCGAATGGAAATGACAAAAAGTGCCTCAATTGTCACGGCCCCCACCGCACCCTCTCGATGTCCTGCCCCATGAAGAAGAGCCTGGTGATGGACAAAAAGAAGAGCATGCAAGAGGAGAAAACCCGCAAAGCAAACACCAGCTATGCACAGGCGGCCAAGAGCCAGGAGAAAGACAAGACGGTACTCCAGCTTGACCCGTCGATGAACCTGGATTTGGTGATGTGTGTTGTTCACGCTCACTTCGTGAATATTGCTAAGCCCGGTAGCTACGCCACCGAGCTGAATAAGATGCTCACCCAAAACGGGATGAAACCCATGTGGTTTCCCGACAACCCCCCATCAAGCGAGCTATACCAGACCCAAACAGGGAGCAAAACCATTACGACGCCGAGAAACAGATCTGCATCAAGAGACCCCCGACTTAACAAACGAGATGCCTCCGTGTCCTCCGGAAGGATGGAGGTCGACCAACGAACCCAGAGAGAGACCCCGACCAAGAACAAAAGCCAGCAAAACAAGAACGCTAAGGAGAGCGCGCAGTCTACTTCCAAACCCAAGACCACCGACTTCAACCTGAAGATTTATGCCTCACCATCGGCTCCACTTCCGCGTTTGACGAAAGTGAAGGAGATAGTTGAGGGGGTGGTCAGAGGCAAGTATAAGTGGGACTACGACTGCGACTCTGATGAGGATGACCTACTCTCAGCACTAAGAGATGGAAGCATCGAGCTAAGTCCCGAATCCTGCTTCAATCTCTCGCAAGAGCAATTTAAGAAGAAGAGATCTGGTAGAGTAAGATCACCCGCAAGAGGAGAGCCGGCCAAAATACAGAACCTCCAAGAAAACTAAGGATGAATTATAACGTGCGGATAGTGAGCAAACTCAAGATCTTCTCACTCAATGTAAACGGATGGGAAGGTAAAAGGTTTATATACAACAACATCATCAGAGAGGTAGACCCAGATATTGTCCTGATCTCGGAGCACGGCCTCGACGGAAACTCCAACCCCGTCAGAATCCACAATTACAATACCATCACCACCAGCCACACCAACGGAAGGTTCGATGGTGTTGCATTGGCTGTGCGCAAGGGCATCAAATACAAAGAGGTCACCGACCTGGAGGAATCGTATCTTGCGGTAAAGATCAGCACGACGATTGATGACCTCATCATAGCGGTGGGATATCAACCCCCAAGACGATCGTACCTCCCCATCCCCAACTTCCTACGTTTATTTAGAAGGAACCACTCCGCCATCCTGATCGGCGACCTCAATGCCAGATGTAGAGAGGCCGGTTATACCTCGGCATTTAATGGATCAGGAGCCTCCCTGAGCCTCCTTTTGGAACGGGACGTAGTGCAAAGAGTCGGCCCGGATTTCCCTACGTACCTGACCAGGAGGTCATCCACGACGCCTGACATCATCCTAACCAATGCCAACTTCATCTTGAACCATGCGACAGTCCCGGGTCCGTATACTCCATCAGACCATATCAGTATGGTCACCACGATCTCAACGTCCCCCATTCAAGTCAGTGTCCCATCTCACAGGAGCATACCCAAGGCGAACTGGGAGGAGTACAGGCGAGTCCTGTGCGAACACCAGGAGGAACGCTTCGACGAGCCTACGCTCGAAGATCTCGACAGACGCTTGGAAACCATCATGGAGAAGTTAACTGAGGCGGACAGAGTAGCTATCCCACGGGTCGAGTTTAGAACCCTCCCAGCGCCACGTTGGGATGCGAACATCATCCGGCGAAAAGATAGGCTGAGGGAGCTAGTCGAGGAGATCCGGGTGTATGGCAACTCGGCCATTCGTCATAGGGAGTTCCGGGATATTCGCCTTGAACTTAAACACCTAATCAGCGAAAAATCCAGGGCTCTCTGGGACGACATGATTGATGGCATGGATGCCGAAAGTGACCCCAAGAAATTTTGGACCCAGCTCAGGAGGCTAAGTGGCACTCTGCCCACCAAGTCGAGGATTACCATCAAATTCGACGGTGTGCGGGTCACTGATGACCAGACCATCGAGCGCCACTTTAGAGAACATTGGAAGAGAGAGTTCAACATCACGGAGGAGGAGAACGAAGACTTTGACATGGAATACGAAGAAGAGGTCATGGCATACTTGGAGGAACGCGGACCGGCCCTGACACCCTACCACTATGTGGACGTCACTCGTCGGGCGACGGAAGAAGGCCGTCCCTTTACCGCTGAGGAGTACGAGGCAGCACTAAAAAGCTTCAAACAAAAGGCTCCAGGGATCTCTGGCATTACTAAGGCCCATCTCATGAATGCGCCCCCGGACTTCAACATCTCGATCCTAAACCTCTTTAACGCATGCCTAAACGCTGGGTACTTCCCTGACTCGCTTAAGAGGGCCAGGATGATTTTCCTTCCGAAACCTGGCAAGCCTAAAGAGGAAATTAAGAGCTACAGGCTGATATCCCTGCTTGAATTCATCGGCAAGCTGTTTGAGAAATTGATTAATGACCGGCTGATGGGGTACTTGGATGCGGAAGGACTCTATAACACGCAGCAGCACGGCTTCCGCAAAAAGCTCGGAACGGAAACGGCACTTGCCGTGATGACCGAGTATATTGCTATAGCGAAATCAGAGGACAAGAACGTCGATGTGGTGCTTCGTGACGTATCGTCGGCGTTTAATAAAGTGTGGATACCTGGCCTCAAGAAGAAGATCAGTGGCCTAGGCATGGAGTCGAACATCACGAGGCTCCTGTGCGACTACCTTGAGGACCGAGAGGCTGTCATTAGTATAAATGATTACGAAGGGCAGCCTTTCTCCATGTACACCGGGGTCCCTCAAGGTGGGTGCCTGAGCCCGACTCTGTACACGTTGTACACGAGTGATCTCCCCGCACCCACTCAAGACTACGCCCTGTATGTCCAGCTGGCGGATGATATAACACAGATAATAACCAGCGACTATCGGAACCCAGCGGACATAGTGAATAGAACGGCAGGCGAGATCCAGAACCTCAACGCCTACGAGTGCAGGGCCAAAATTCGCACAAACGCCGAGAAGTTCAAGGTCCTCCCCATTGGACGTAGAAGGACAGCGGACGTATTGGTCAGGGACGAGTTTTACCCATACGCACGTGAGGCTCGGGCCCTTGGGCTCGAGGTTACGGCCAATGGGTATAGCAGACATATGGAGAAAAAGGTGTCCCAGGCTAAAAGGAGTCTACAGTGCCTCTATCGGTTTCGCAGGCTCTCCTTCAAGAACAAGAGGAAGCTGTTCATGAGCCTGGTGAGGCCAGTTCTCTTGTACCCCGTCATTCCCATGCACCTAGCCAGCAAAACTCAACTTAGGAAGGCCCAAGCAGTGCAGAATAGGGCACTGAGATACATATTGGACTTCAGTTTATTGGACTTCGTACCCTCGAGAGTTCTGCATGACCTTGCTGGGATCGAACCCCTTAACATGACCCTGCATAAGAGAGCGAAGGATGTATGGTCCAAAATCAACGCCTACATGCCTGAAGATATTCTTCAAAAGTTAAGACTCCCCGACTTCGGAAACCGACACGGTCACTATCGACGCGACTTCGGCAGCAGCCAACTGCGTACGCAGGAGGACGCTGTCCCACTCTACAGATAAGATACACCCGGAAAAATTTCAAAACCCCAACAGAACGCTCAACTACGAACTGAGTACATGTGACCATGTACGTTAATAAAAAAAAACCAAAAAAAAAACCAACGAGTAAAAAAAAAAAAAAATAAAAAAAAAATAAATAATAATAAAATAAAATAAAAAGTTAAAAAGATGAATAAATAAACATAAAATAAAGTAAAAGATCCGCAGTGGACACATTTTCAATCAGATTATGGTTAAGACTACTATGAATGAAAAAAAAAAAAAAAAAAAAAAAAACTGTCAACTTAAAAGATCCAAAAAGGACACCGAACATACAGACAGTTCATGCATAGCGTTAGCAAACAAGTGATCTCTGCTGTCACAACGGACGAACTCAAGAATACAAAGGCTTGAATGCTCCCACGCAATACAAACGAAGATTGTTAAAACAAAGAAGCAGTAATGAAGCCATTGCCAGACGTACTGGCACACCAACTCTCTTACTAAAAAAACACTTTTTCTAACTTTACTCTCTTACTATCTCACACCTATTTCCCATCTTTTACGAAACTTGAAACTTGAAACTCAAGGCTGCACTGCGTGGACCCTAGTTTGGGCACAGGAGGCCATGGTGGAAAAAAACCTGTTCTAAAACAAACCAATATACCTCATTTCCTCTTATTTACCATCAGAATTCAATTGTAAATATATTTAATATTCAATTACTTATATATTTCAGACAAAAATATGCACAGTCATTAAAAAATGTGACATTTTTTCCCGGCATTTTTTCTGATCGGCCGGAAACGCCTGGCAGGGCGCATCCATCTTGTGACGTTTTCTATCCTATAGTTTATGAACATGAGCTGTATGTGCATGTCTGCACGTGAAAAACGCAAAATTAGGACGTTGTCATCTGTCTGAGAAGAACTTCAACTTGAAAAAACACTTTTTATTGCTGAAAATTTATCCTCAAACTTGAGTGAGTAGGATTTTGACATATATCTAACATTAAGCGGCCAATATATATTTTCTAAAACAAGATTTTATGTGTATGGCATGGATTTTCTAGTGCAGAAGACGGTTCTTTTTTATTCGTACTTGTATCTTTGTCTCATCTGTACGCCATTTTCGATTTTCTATGAGTTATCATCAAGGCTATCGCTGTCTCCAAGGTAAACATATATGGCTTGGTATCTAGGAATTTAAAATCATTTATCTCTTTGACTTTAAATCATTTAGGAGCAATTTTCTGACCTACAAAATTACAAAACTTGGTGTGTGAAATGAATAGTATTTATTTACTTCAACACCAAATTTTGTAATGCAATGCCTATTCAGAATAGACATTGGATTGATAAGTTTAGGCATGGTGTATGGACTTGGAACTAACAAAACCATTAGTTATGAGGGTATAGAATTTGCTGTCACTGTATCAACATTCAATAATGGTTGGTAGATAGTAAGAAATTAGTAAATCAATTAAGACCCACAAACAATAATAATATTAAAAAAAATTCATAAAATCTAGAAGTAGAACTACATACAGAACTGATTTGGCATGCATGTTCTACTATTGATTTCAAATTCAGCTGGCGTATGTATTGGTCATGTCTGAAATTAAACCCTTTCAAATGATATATGACTCAATGGTTCCAATAATGTTGAAATTTTCAACTCCGCTAAAACTGATCTGACTGAAAAGTATCACTAGACCACTCACATTTAATGCCAGATATCTCAGCAACCACTTTGTCCTTTCTCGAAATTCTTTTTGTATTAAACTCAGTATTGTAATCCCTTTGAAATGATATATGACTCAATCTGTTTCACTGATGTTGAAATTTTGGTAAACATTGCTACTATAAAGAACCATGGAAAAAAGTCGTGTTGAAGAAGGCATACACTGAGCATTTCCCTATCAAAAAAGCAGCAAAATATTCTGACCTACAAAATTTTAAACAGTTTTGCTCAAACGAAAGCCAAAAGTTCTTTGACAATTTGCAAATCATTGATAGAGATGAAGATAACAATGATGCTGGAAATACTTTAAGGTTAGACATAACCCATTTTTTGACGTTTTTTGCAAATTTTGTCCGTTTTCTGTTTTTGTCAACACAGGTATCGTTAATTATTAATTTTCAATATTCCTAAATAATTTTCACGTTTAGTACCTCAAAATGCACAAAAATAACTTTTAATCAACAGCTGTCAACTACTGTATTCTTTGCTTATTAGCTGGTAATATCTGGCAGATTTGGTATCAAAATGATCAGTGTTGAATCAGCTATAGCGCTATTCTGAAAGGTCAATTTCATGACATAAGACTCAATCTCATGAAATAACACCACCTGATTAGTTGAAATATCACCCCGATTTTGAATTCGAGCTCCCTGAGCCAATCACAGGTTGTCTTTCTGATTTGCTTCGACTCTCGTCAACTTCCTGTTTCACAAGTCGCCGATTGCTGCAAATTTTCGTAGTTTTTCTACTCAAGTACATATTACTAGTCCTGTTTTAGGGCTAATGAACATAGGTGGGCGCGATAACGAGAAAATGTATCACGATAACCGATAAATCGATAACGATTACCTTATCGGCGATAACCGATGATCGATAACTAGGCTGTAAGTTTATCGCCCGATAAGGTGATAAACGATAAATCCAAAATTATAATACAATATTGATTATTGACTATATATAGCGTTATTTTATAATACAATAGTAAGAATACTTAAATACTGTTTCTTAGTTTCTTACCTGGTGAGGCTCTCCTTCATCTCCTCATAGGTTTTGAGGATCCTCCTCCCCCCAGCTCGGCCCTACCTATTTCTGCCTCCAAGGCACGCGCGTCTCACCCCTGTGCTAAACTGGAACCAAAAACTTAAATTATCGATTATCGTTAGTTTGGAACCAAAAGTATCGACGATGCCGATGAATCGATACGCGGAAAAAATATCGAATAACCGATAACCGGATATCGTTATCGCGATAAGGCCCACCTGTGCTATTGAATGCAAAGTAATGCTTTTTGGACTTGGTAGGAAATAGAAATGCAAAATTCAGAAAAAAAGGGTTATGTCTAACCTTAAGGGACTAAATACCGTGTCTACTTTTGTAGTCGTTTTCTTTTAGTTCTAACTTACAGAAGAGTCCTACATATGGACCCTGATTACTGCATTGTGTGTATATGTTCATATGTATAATCTGTAATTTTATTTATTTTCTTTTGCAGTTTTACGGCTTAAATAAACATGATTCTGTCTTAATTTGCTTAAACTGATGAGCCTGTACAACTCTCTTGTTCAAGCTGGTAACAGCTACATACATATAGGGTTATTTTTTCTAATATTCTATAGTCATCGTTTGTTTTTGATTTATCTTATTTTTATTTTCTTTCATTTCAGGTCAGATCCAAGAAGTCGAGATTAAGAGAAGTATCATCAATTACTTCACCCGCTGTGAGCCTGCGACTGCAGTTAAACGAAAGGCTTCACCAGAGTCCCCTCCGGAACTTCTAGACATCCAACTGCAAGCCCAGACACAGGGATCCTCTTCCTCTTCTCCGACGTTAACATCGCTCACGTCTGCGTTACCTAATGGCAACTCCAGTAAAGTTGATATAGGAGTTATCAACTGGTTGGAGCTCCTGATGCATAGAAACTGCGCGTACTCACGACACCTTAGGCTGCGCCATTGGATTTTCCGTGGCCTTACAGCGAGTGCCAAGATGGAGGCAGAAACTAATGTAAATATCTCGGACCGCAACATCTAATCGGGCAGTATAGCGTCTTCTCCTATTATGTGTGGAAACGTGGACTATTCTGTCGCCCTTGCAGAATTTTCGCTCCTGAATCAATCCGAGGAAACCAATTAAATCGCCTGGTCAGAACACCTCTGGAGAAGTTCGCTCACCTAACCGGCAAAGATGGCTATTTGTTAGCGCATCAAGCGACCAAATTCCATGAAGACAGTGTCGCGCGCGCAGAAGTGTTCAAAACGACGATGAAGGCTGGAGACATAGAGGAGCAGCTGAACACCGCAGAGGCCAAGCAGCGTGACAAAAAACCGAGCTGCTCTGCAGCGGATACTTTTTTCTATAAAAATTCTGGGTAGTTTAGGTCTACCGCTTCGTGGTCATCGCGATTCCGGAATCCTGTTGCTCCCTCCAGCAGGAACTGGCGTTGATATAGATTACGGACAAGGCAATCTGAGAGCGACTCTACAGCTGATGGCAATTTCCAACGATAAAGTGTTACGGGAACATTTAACGACCACGAGTAGGAATGCCACATACATTTCCCCCCAAGCTCAGAGTGAAATGATATCATCCATTGGAACAGTGATTCAATAATTAATCGTTGAAGAAATAAAAGAAGCCAAATTCTTCTCTCTTCTGGCGGACAAGCCCATAGATTTCTCGAGAAAGGTACAGTTAACAGTATGTTTACGGTACATCCGAGGTGGCCAAATAGGTGAACGGTTCTTTGGGTTTGCTGAGGTCCCTGATCTGACTGGTGCAGGGTTGGCTAAACAACTGTTACAGATTCTGAATGATTCTGAAGTTGAAATTAGAAATATGGTTAGACAGGGGTACGATGGAGCCGCAGCTATGTCAGGGAGCAACAATGGTGTGCAAAAGTACGTGCGTGAAGAATGCCCGTCAGCCAGCTGCACTCATTGTGTGTCCCATTCGCTCGATCTATGTTTGCTGAAGGCGGACGAGGTACCAGATATTAGAAAGGCAGTGACGTTGATGCACGAGATTGCGCCTTTTTTTGTGGCTCAAATAAAAGATTGGTCAATCTTTAAGAAGCTATCAAGGAGGAGTGTAATGAAGCCGCCCATTCGCGTCTGAAACGTCACTGCACTACTAGATGGGTGGAGCGCCAAGAAGCAGTTCGCATATTCAAAGAACTACTACCCGCCATTAAAGTGACGCTACACAAAATTAGCCTATGGCCACGCTCAGATTGCGCCGGGAAGGCACTACTATTCTCTTGCGCCATAGACAATGGTGGATTCTTGGTTGCCCTAGAGGTACTTGTATCGGTTATGGAGATCACCAAGCCACTTTCCGTTAAGCTTCAGGCTGAAGCCCAAGACATCCATAACGCGGTGGACTGTGTCCAGCACTGTCAGAAGGTCCTGAGACAAATGCGATTAGACGAACAAGTCTCTAGGGACATTTTCATCCGCGCTCAAGAATTGTTTGGTGAAGAAATCCGCATGCCGAGAACGACTGACAGGCAGATGCAGAGGTCCAATCATCCGGCAGAGACACCAGAAGTTTATTACAGACGTTCTATTTTCCTCCCGTACATCGACGTCTGTATAAGCCAACTAGATGAGCGATTTAAATCGCACAGTGCGAAGTCATATGTGCTCAGAATGCTACTACCGGCATACTGTCAGGATTTCGACAATTCTATTATCTCATGGAAGCCGCCCAGTTGTACCACCAATTCCTTCCAGGACAATCAAAGTGCCTGAGCGCTGAAAGGCGTACTGGGCGCGACAGGCGACCACGACATGTACACCACCAAAAAAAGTCGTGGATGCGGTGGCGGTTACGGCGACTCTCGTACTTATGCCATGATAGAAACCCTTTTGCGAATTTTCACAACCTTGCCGGTGACCACTGTGACCGGTGAACGCTCATTTAGTGCTCTGAAATGGATAAAATCTTACCTACGGTCCACCATGCACGAAGAGCGACTGAATGGCCTAGCCCATCTGTACATCAACAAGGACATTCCACTAGTTCATAGTGACGTTATTGATGAATTCAGCCGAACCAACCGTCGACTGGTTTTCAAGTGATACAATAAAAGTTTGAAAAAACACTGCACACCCAGGGTGAAATTAAAAGACCGCAAAGAAACTGACCGTAGATAAGATGTCATCAATTTAAGATATATTATATTTGATATGTATTTGGGTAACTAAAATGATACTAAAATCATCTCAACTCCAGAAGGCCTCGCATAAGCTTTGCTTCATGCCTTCTCCCTTCAATAAACATATTATGTTTAAATACACATTACTATTAAGTGATTTCCAAATGCAGTACCCGAATAGTGCTGCACGATCCATCTCACTAGATTTTAATGGTTCGAAAGCATTTTTGCAATCTGTGCTTTGTTGTAGTTCATGAAAAGGTTTAGTTTGTTGATGAAAAGTTATATTTCATTTTATAGACTTATCTATATACGATGTTCTCAATTGTTAACGAATGTTCATAAGGTTTTTATCAAAGTTATTTCTAATAATTCTTTTATAAAATTAAAAAACAAAATGGTGAAGTTCAGAGATAAATATAAGTATCGAAATTTTGGGAATTTTTAAAACCCAAAGAATTATAAATGATGAAGTTCAGAAAATTGGTTTTTTTATATATCTTCTATGACTCTATATTTATCGAATTAAAATGCTTATAATTGTCTAAGTTCAGAAAGTATATAAAATTTAACCATGGCTGCTTTTTTTTAGATTTTAAATTTTAATCTTAGTAGCGAAGCGCAAGCCCCCCTCCCCGCCCCGTAGGGGAGAGTGGCGAAACCATTCCCTGGCATATATATATATATATATATATATATATATATATATATATATATATATATATATATATATATATATTATGAATTATATTAAAAATTGAAAATTTTCTACATTAATGCTAATAGAAATATATTTATTGATTGCAAATAGATTTATTTTGACACATTAGCACAGTGTTAATTCTTCTACATTCATCAGTAAGTAGTTTATCCACACTTAGCATCCACGAGTGCTTTAACACGTCTTGGCATGGCAGTGTTTTCTCATTTCTTGGATTCGCTTAGATCTGAAACAAACTTCAATGAAACGGCATAAGAGTTGCCATAATCTCTTAATTATATTCATTTCCGGGGAATTTCCGGTCCATCCATGTAAGTAGCTGAACTTTATTCTGTGCACACTATGCTTTCACTGATTTTGCTGTATGACATGTAGCCGAGAAGGGTTGACATATCCAAGGTCTGTCACTATATCATTCCCTTATTTTGGCAGTAAGCGATCTTTGAGAATTGCTATATACCTTTCTTGTTTTATAGTTTTCTTAACAATGTGCAAACGACTTGTTCCATGCACCAAAAGGGCTCCCCACACAGCCTACCATAATTTTCGTTAAATTTTTACTGTTTTCTTCATATATTCAGCCGTAAATTCTTCTCCAGACCGCTATCTTACTCTTTGCAGGTGGTCATCTAGCACTGCAGTGGTTGATTCGTCAGATAAAACTACCTGCAATAGTAGAAAATGCAACATAATTATTTGAACAGCGATAAAATTATTGGAAAAGCCATTAAAATAATGAATCATCAAATAGAGTTTATGGTTTGAAGAGATGGGATCCATTATAAAAATGATTCACAGTTATAGTTAGTAGGTTGTTATGTTGTTTTATGAATTACAAGTAACTGGTGAGCTAGTATATGTCACTCAGTGGCGGCTCGTGTATAGGCACTGCGGAACTGCAGTACCCCCCGTTTCCACTCAATATTATCGATAACATTCAATATAATGAGTCCTTTTATCTTTAATTTTTTTCTTTAAACTTGTACACGGTGTTTGGCTGTTATACAATGCTCACATGTCCGAGATAGGAAGCTTCACGCTAGGGGGAGAGACCACTCTGTCTTACGCAGTGCTGCCCCTGGTGTGTCGGTGGAAGGTAGTGTTTATTTTAGACACCTCGTGTGTTGTGCTTAAAACGTGTTTATTTCTTGAATGTGATAAAGTGTAAAATTTAATCAATATTTTTTTCGTTCCTTTTATTTTATGAATATTGAAAGACTAAATGCACTTGCAGTCCTTTCAATTGAGAAAAGATTCCGCACAAGTCATCCAGATTCAAGGGAAAAATAATGGAACTTTTCCGTAAATTACAACAAGAAGAATGGATTTCGTTTTTAAATGAATTGGTCAAACTTGAACTGTAACAATTTAGGATATTAGTATGTAAAAAAATGTTTGATATTGTTCTATTTAGGATTTTATCTATAAATTTTATTTTTATATGTGCAATTCATTTACACAGTTTTAAAGCAATGCTAAAAAAAAATTGTGATGCAGCACCCCCATTAACTTTAGCTATGAGCCGCCAGTGTATTAATGTGTCATTCTTACCCTTCTCCATTATTCTCAAGTCCACTGTCCACTCAAGGTGATTATTTGTCCAGTAATAGCGTACTTTCATCAATGTTTCCATGAGTTGAGGTTTCTTTCTCGGGCGATATGATTTCAAACCAGCTTCCAAAACCTGGCCATTCACTATTTTTCGGGGCAAGGCTAACACTCTCTGCTGCCATCTCAATAGAAATCTTCCTGCAAGATGTTCTTCTTGTTCTTAAGAGCGAGTTGTATTGATTTTCTATCCGTTATTGGAGTTTGTTTTCATTTTTGACCACATTTTCCAAACCTTATTGAGTTTAAGTCATGACAGTTACCAAATTTTTTTATAATAATACCGACTGTTTGAGTTGAAACAACTAGTTTTTTTGCTATTTCTATCTTTTTTTAATTTAATTAATTTCAGTAAAACGTTTAGTTGTCAAAACTTTCAAGGACTCAGATCACTCTGTTTACCCATTTCGGTTTAATTGATTTATAGCTAAAAAACTAACCTGAAATACACAAAATAAAAATGTTAAAATAACTAATAAACTATATGAAAAAGAAAAACACTATAAATAACAGAAAACATCCCATTTGGACTTTAAAGCCAAGATACTAACTGGCACACACTATTCGCTGTGACTTCATTGAACTGGTCCAATGCAGTGTTGTCCCTTCAGTTTTACCAATTAAATTTACAAAGCAACTTGAAGCTCTTGAAAATAGAAGTTAAATAGTTGCTCGGTGTTGCTCCATAATTTGTGGAAAAATCTATAATAATTTCAACAGTAATATATATATATATATATATATATATATATATATATATATATATATATATATATATATATATATATATATATATATATATATATTGTCGTAGAATGGACTCTCGACGATATACCATATATAACTATTCGTTGAGGAAACTTATTTAATCATCTTTAGAGTGCGTGGATGTCTGGGTTGACCTATATTATGTATCTTCGATATGCTTAAGAAGTGGAACTGAGCTCAAGGATAATAATATTGCTATCATTAATAAAATAGAGTTTTATTAATAAAAACTATCAACAACACACAAAACGGAAAATATTGACATAAACAGAGAATCGAAGGGTCGGGGGGAATCTAGCTAATCCAAGGATTAAGAGCGATTTAAAAAGGTAAAACAAATATAAAGTTAAAGGGATGGGATGGTTCGCTAAACCATTTAAAGCACAGGATAGGGTTGACAAAAGGGTTAAATACTCAAAGGTAACGTTCAGCTTACGTAAATACACTTGTTGTGCAGAGGAAGGCGACGTGAAGGAATTTTCGGTCCGCTGGCGAGTTCCAGCCGAAGGAAGGGGGGGGGGGAATTAAATGATCCTGACGTGGCGTCTTGGGAATGAGAACCGTTTCTTGACGAACGGGCTTGAAGAACAATGGCTGTTTTACGTTGTTCTCTTCTGAACAACAGAGGGGTGACAACCGTCTCTTGTCTACGGGCTTGAGAACAATGGCTGTTCTTATGTTGTTCTCTTCTCAACAACAAAGGGGAAGGGTGAGAACCGTTTCTTGGCGAACAGGCTGGAAGAACAATGGTTGTTCTACGTGGTTTTCTTCTGAACAACAAGGGGGGGGGTGAGAACCGTTTCTTGTCAATGGGCTCAAAAGAACAATCGCTGTTCTAACGTTGTTCTCTTTCTGAACAACAAGGGAAGGGGGGTGAGAACCGTTTCTTGTCAATGGGCTCAAAAGAACAATCGCTGTTCTAACGTTGTTCTCTTTCTGAACAACAGGAAAGGCCTAGTGGACTTGGCGTCACGAAGGCTCGAACCTTGGCACTCAAGGGATATTGTCTTTCTTCTGAACAAGTGATGGTGGATCTCGAGGTCGAGGGCCATTTTGTGCACAAGGTGAGACTGGACCGTAGTGATGTCTCGCGAAGAAAATCTGGATCTCTAATCTGATCTTAGTGGTAAAGTTTCCAAATAAATAGTCGGGACATCTCCTTGGCGTTGGGGGACAATGGAGTGGGGGCTTCAAGGGAATGCACAGCCGGGCCGGAGAACAATGCCTTATCTGCTCATAAGCCTAACTCAATCTGGCGAGGTCGGCGTATGGGGGCGAACGGGGGGACGATAACCTCCTTGTTTAAACATTGACATCCGGTAGCTGTGATAAGACTCCAAGCCTCGAATCCAGGATGCACGTGGGCAGCATCGTGGTTTTAAATAATACGGGATAGGAGTTGAAATTAAGCGCAGCTTCAACCCGTTCTATCACACCCCTCCATTCCGGGGGAAGTTGTCCTTTCGAAAAAAAAGAGAGAAGGGACAACGATAGAGCTCCGTTGTGGGAACTCGTTTTCTTGTTCCAACCGTACCTTCCTGCACCTCACTAATATTACCTCAATACATATGATTATTTTGATCTTTTGATTATAAGGGAAAATAACCTTTAATACAACTTAATCAAAGAAAAAAAAAGGGCATGGAACAATGAAATGATATAAACTTAGTACATACGGGACAAAATAATTTATACGTAAATTAATAAGAACAAATATATATACATACAAAAAATTAGACATTGAGCGTTACAAAATTCAGACATATACATTAATTAATTATATTACAAGAGAATCTAATTTAAGTCGTACAAGACGGTATATACATACATGGAGATCCTAATCCTACGAATACAATTACTCTACGCTATTCGGTTACGCATTCCTACTGAGTGCGTCAGCGACCTGGTTATCGGAACCTTTTATATAATTTATTTTAAATTGATACTCTTGCAAGAGTAAACTCCAGCGCATGATTCTGCCGTTTGAGTGTCTCACATTCCTAATATAGGCTAACGGACGGTGGTCGGTTCCTATCTGAAATTCCTTCCTATCAAGTACATTTTGAATTTGTCTATAACTTAGATAATTGATAGAGCTTTCTTTTCTATAGTGGCATATCTCTTTTCGCGTGGTAATAATTGGCGACTAGCATATGCAACTGGATGACTCGTTTCTTCATCCTCGTATTAAAGGAGTACACCTCCAATGCCCTCGTTGCTCGCGTCGGTCTTAATCCCAAAGGATTTTTCCGGGTTGGGCAACTTTAAAATGGGCCAGAAATGAGCTTACTCTTGAGCTGATTAAAATGGGAAACAGCGACATCATTCCAACGTAGACGATCGGAAGAATTCTTTTTTAAGAGGGAGCTGAGGGGTGCCGAAATTGCAGCGAAACTCGGAACAAATCGCCGATAGTAAGAAGCTGATCCTAGGAACGCTCTTAATTACTTCTTTGTAATCGGGAGGGGCATGTCGGCGATTGCCTTAATCTTGTCCTCTTGGGGACCCAACTGGCTTTGTCCTATTTTGAAACCCAAGTATTTTATGGTTTCGTGGGCAAAATGGCATTTGCTGGGGCCAATGGTGAGGCTATTTTCGCGCAGTCGCTCGAAGAGAGCTAACAGGGTGGTTAAATGGTGACTCCATTCGCGAGTAGCGACGTAGACATTATCAAGGTAAAAGGATACATTCGGAAGTCCATCCAACAACCTTCTCATGAGACGGTTATAGTTGCTACAAGCAGTGACCAGGCCAAAAGGAAAGCGCTTGAATTGCATAAGGCCTTTCTCCGTTGCAAAGGCGGTATATGCTTTCACCTCGGGCCGGAGGGGGATTTGATAATATGCCTTACACAAATCGAGTTCTGAGATGGACTTGGCGTTTTCAAAAAGGTGGAGGTTTTGGTCTACCAACGGGATGGGCTCGGCGTTGAACACAGTTACCGAATTTAACTTCCGAAAGTCGATGCACATCCGATAAGAGCCATCAGGTTTCTTGACCATGACGATTGGGGAACAATAACTAGAGGTGGAAGGTTCTATGATGTCTAACCTAATTAAATTATCAACTTTTGCGTTAAAGGCTTGGCGTAAATGAATCGGCATGGGATAGGGTTTTGAACGGACGGGTTCTAAGGTTGTTAATTTGATATCATGCTCGAAACTAGTAGCACATCCAGGCTTCTCTGAAATAACGTCGTCAAACTGACATAATAGTTCTTGTAGCCGACTCTTTTGATGTGGTGTCAGCTGCGCGTCGATATCCAGGTCAGAGGGTTCAAAAGGCTCGCCTGGTAGGGAAGGAAGAGGGTAATCGACATCAGGTTGGATGCACACTGTCTGTATTACATTAAGGGACTCCGCGGGGTAATCCTCTTCAAGCGCCGATGTTTCTTCCAGTGCTACGAAGGTATCTCCATGGGTGCGTCGGTGGTACTTTTTCAATAAGTTGACGTGATAGAGCTTATCGCCTGCTGGGGTACCAATGAGGTAATCTACCGGTCCTCGTACCTCGCGGACCGAGTACGGACCTTTCCATTGGCTCAGTAATTTATTACTGGCTGTGGGGAGGAGCAGGAGTACTTCATCACCGGGCTTAAATTTACGATCTTCGGACCTGACATCAAAATAGGTTTTGTATTTCTCCAAATTGACATCGGATTTTCATAGGCGATGTTTGCGCATTTCTCGAGCCTCTGGCGTAGGTCCAAGACATAGGCGTAAGATGACTGGAGTTCTTGATCCAGTTGGGGCTTGATTAACAACTACTTTAAAATACTGCGTGGCCCGCGTACATTACTTCCATAAAGGAGCTCAAACGGGGCGAAGCCTAATCTACGGTGGAAAATTTCCTGATAGGCGAATAGGGCAACCGGGAGATATCGGTGCCATTCGCGGGGCTGCTCGGCACAGATCTTCTTAATAATGGATTTTAAATTTCCATTTAATTTCTCGCACATCCCGTCTGTCTGTGGCCGGATGGGGGTGGTAGAAGGGGCTTTACCATGAGCAGCTTCCCTACGTACTCCATCAACTCAGAGCTGAATTATCGGCCTCTATCGGAGAGTATTTCCTTGGGGACGCCTACCCTTGAAAAGATGGAAATGAGGGCCTCGGCGCAAGAAATACTGTCGATTCGGCGAAGGGGGACAGCCTCGGGAAAACGGGTAGCAAATTCTACCAAGGTGAAAATGTAGCTGTGCCCTTGGCTCAAAGGGGGGTGGATAGGGCCAACCAGGTCGATGGCCACTCTGGAGAAGGGTTCAGTAATGACTGGTCCCCTTTGTAAGGGAGCAGGTTTGACCCGCCCCTTAGCGGATGTCTTCTGACACACATCGCACGATCGACAATGCTTTAAGATGTCAGCTGCAGCCTCCCGCAAATAAAAATATTTAAAAATGCGCTGGCCCGTTTTAGTGTGACTAAAATGACCGGAAAAAATGCTGTCATGAGCCACTTTGAGCACTATAGGGATATGGGATCGTGGAAGGCATAGGACAGTAGTAATAGCGTTATTACTGTCCACGGCGGATCGATAAAGTAAGCCACCTTGCTCCAGGTATCTGATGACTTTGGGTCCACGGACAGTCTCCGTGTCCTGGTGTTGGGCCTTATCCCATAAGGGTGTTAGTGCTTCACACTCCTTTTGTGCCGTCCTAAAGTCCTGGTTAAGGATCTCCGAGAATTCAGACGGTATCGGGGTTCTGAGGGGGACGGACTCTTGGGCTTCCTTCTTAGCTCGACCTCGAGTAAGGGCGGCCTGGGACACAAGGTCGGAGCTTACTTGAGGGCTCTGTCCTATAAGTACAGAACAGAATTTTATGGGTGCTGAAATGACTTCAGCCCAGCCATCATAATATTGACACTGCAGGTAACATCTAACGACGGGGAATCGGTTCGCCCGCCCAAGGTAGTCATGTACCACCGCAAATTTTTCGTGGTTAGAGTCCACTGGGGGAGGGGGAGCTCGTCGGACACGATGAAACACGTGCATCCTGTGTCCCTGACGAGAGTCGATACTCGGCAGCCGTTCACGCTGCCCTCCTCAAATTTCAAAGTTCCCGGTGAACTTTTGTCAAAAATAAAATTTACCTGGTGGCCTGACGGAGGGGGAGAAGTTCCTGCTTGGGTCTGCACCACCGGGAAAGCCGGGGTGGCATTTATCTGGTGAACTTGGTTAGCTGGTCCGCTCTTAAGCCTAGAATTTTGGGGGCAATTCCAGCTCATGTGGTTTTCTACACCACAGGTGAAGCATATGATTGGTCGCTTCGGGAAGAGTGATGTAGGAGAAATCTTAACGGGAGGTTTGGAGTCCCGTTTTTGGTTTTGGGGAATGAAGTTTTGGGGTTTAACGGGGCCCGGAAACTTCGTCAACTTTCCTGGCAAGTGGCGCGAATCCTTCCTTCTTTCCTGGTTGGGGGCTTGGTTAGAAGTTCGATTCTCCTTTGAGTATAAATTATGGCTTGCGGCATAGACATCCGCTTCTTTGGTACATTCTTTTAAGGTCTGGCACCGACGATCCTTGACGAACGCGCGGATCTCCGTCGGGAGAGACGCCAAAAATTGATCCCGCAACACGAAGTCTGTTAAGGACTCGTAGTTAGGATCAACCTTTGAGGATTCTAACCAAAATTTAAAATTCCTCTGAAGAATGTATCCGAATTGACGGAACGTCTGTCCGGGTTTAATACGACCTCCTCGAAATTCTTGGAGGTAGAAATCGGGAGTCATATTATGAGCGGCCAATAACTCAGCTTTTAAGGTGCTGTAGTTAATTGTACATTCAGATGGTAAAGATATAAAAATTTCGCGCAATTTACAATTTAACAAGGGAAGTAATCTGACTACACCTTCAGCCTCCAGATCCATGTTATTGATTTCGAGGATCTTTTCGAAGTGGGCTAAAAATGCTCCGAAATCCTCTCCATCCTTGAAATTGGGGAGCTTTAGTGAGAGATTGAAGGGGGGGCGGGCTTCTGAACGTGAACTGGCTGACTGTATTTCTGCTTCAACACGAGCTAATTCAATCTGATGGTGAAGCTCAGCTTGTCTTTTCCGTTCCTCTCTTTCTTCTCGTTGGATTTCTCTTTCTCTTTCTTTTTCTTCTCTTTCTCTTTCTCTTTCTTCTCTTTCTCTTTCTCTTTCTTCTCTTTCTCTTTCTCTTTCTGTTCTTTGCTCCTCTTGAATGTACTCAATTAGTTCGTTTCCGGAAAGTCTCAAGGATTCTCCTTGCGCTTTAAAGATTTCGAACTGAGTAATCTTTGCACTTGGGGGCGCAATAGTCAATCAACTAAAATTCCTTGCAACAAGAATTATGCCTACTAGAGAATTAGTGTACCTAAATATGGGCACTGACCTATTCGTACTTGATTTCTCGATCTAAATAACCACTGACTCAAATCACACAAAAAAACACAAACAAATTATTATAACAGTTCCTTGAGCTACTCCAGCTTCTTAAGTTTCAAAAAAGGGGATAGCAATCGTTAAAACAAAAGGGAACTACTATACTCTATTAATATAACGAATAACACTATGCTTTACTCGACTGAGACCAGTGTTTGCAAAGATATAGCGTTAAACCCCACACCTGACACCAAATTTAAATAGTATATATATATATATATATATATATATATATATATATATATATATATATATATATATATATATATATATATATATATATATGTGTCGTAGAATGGACTCTCGACGATATACCATATATAACTATTCGTTGAGGGAACTTATTTAATTATCTTTAGGGTGCGTGGATGTCTGGGTTGACTGATATTATGTATCTTCGATATGCTTAAGAAGTGGAACTGAGCTCAAGGAAAATAATATTGCTATCATTAATAAAATAAAGTTTTATTAATAAAAACTATCAACAACACACAAAACGGAAAATATTGACATAAGCAGAGACTCGGAGGGTCGTGGGGAATCTAGCTAATCCGAGGATTAAGAGCGATTTAAAAAGGTAAAACAAATATAAAGTTAAAGGGATGGGATGGTTCGCTAAACCATTTAAAGCACATGATAGAGTTGACAAAAGATTTAAATACTCAAAGGTAACGTTCAGCTTACGTAAATACACTTGTTGTGCAGAGGAAGGCGACGTGAAGGAATTTTCGGTCCGCTGGCGAGTTCCAGTCGAAGGGGGGGGGGGGAAATTAAATGATCCTGACGTGTCGTCTTTGGGAATGAGAACCGTTTCTTGACGAACGGGCTTGAAGAACAATGACTGTTCTACGTTCTTCTCTTCTGAACAACAGGAGGGGGGGAGGTGAGAACCGTCTCTTGTCTACGGGCTCGAGAACAATGGCTGTTCTAATGTTTTTCTCTTCTGAACAACAAGGGGGAAGGGTGAGAACCGTTTCTTGGCGAACGGGCTCAAAAGAACAATGGCTGTTCTAACGTTGTTCTCTTTCTGAACAACAGGGGAAGCCTAGTGGACTTGGCGTCACGAAGGCTCGAACCTTGGCACTCAAGGGATATTGTCCTTCTTCTGGACAAGTGATGGTGGATCTCGAGGTCGAGGGCCCTTTGGTGCACAAGGCAAGGTGAGACTGGACGGTAGTGATGTCTCGCGAAGAAAATCTGGATCTCTAATCTGATCTTACTGGTAAAGTTTCCAAATAAATATTCGGGACATCCCCTTGGCGTGGGGGACAATGGAGTGGGGGCTTCAAGGGAATACACAGCTAAGCCTGAGAACAATACCTTATCTGCCCATAAGCCTAACTCAATCTGGCGAGGTCGGTGCATGGGGCGTACGGGGGAAGATAAACCTCCTTGTTTAAACATTGACTCAGGTGGCTGCGATAAAGCGCCCGGCTTCAAAGCGAAGATGCACGTTGGTAGCATCGTGGTTTTAAATATAACATGTGATAGTGGTTGAAATTAAGCGGCCTCAACCCGTTCTATCATATATATATATATATATATATATATATATATATATATATATATATATATATATATATATATATATATATATTTATATATATATATATATATATATATATACACTAGCGAAATTATTATGGGTTTTCACAAATTTGACTTGTGAGAGGGCATATGAAACAACTGAAAACCACGCAAAAATATCTACAAGGGGTGCATAAAATAAATCCATTTGCAATCATTCAAATTATTATTACTGGTGTGTTTGGGTTTGGGTTTTTTTTTGGGGGGAGGGGGTAGAAAAAGTCAAATTTTTGAAAAATCGAATATAATTTGGCCAGTACTATATCTGTATATTTGCAATCAATGAAATTGTTTTCACTGGCTTTTTTTATTAGAAAAAGTCATATTTGGGAAAAAATCCATGATGATTTCGCCAGTACTATATATTTATATATATATATATATATATATATATATATATATATATATATATGTCTCTCTGTGTGTGTGTGTGTGATATACACAAATTTCCTTACTTATTCACGTGTTACCTCTCGTGATTTTTATCCATCTCTCCCTCTCTCTTTTTCTCTCTCTCTCTCTCTCTCTCTCTCTCTCTCTCTCTCTATATATATATATATATATATATATATATATATATATATATATATATATATATATATATATATATATATATATATTTATATATATATATATATATATATATATATATATATATATATATATATATATATATATATATATATATATATATATATATATATATATATATATATATATATATATATTACTTGTGAAATTATTATGGATTTTATTATGGATGTAAATATTTGACTTTTTTCTACCAATAAACCCCCAGTGAAATCAATTTCATTAATTGCAAATGGATTTATTTTAGGCACATCCTGTAGATATTTTTCTGTTTTTCCCTGTTGTTTTTCAACCGTATAGGCCGTCAAAAATATTTCAAAAGGAACTCACGTTTGAGGCGCGCCTTCTTTGTGAAAAAAATAAATACAAGAAGTATACGTCTTTCTACTGCATTCATATCCTGCCGGTGACTGATGCAACGTAACTTTAGGTACATAGGTGTGACCATAGGTGGGCGTTATCGCGATAACGATATCCGGTTATCGGTTATCCGATATTTTTTCCGCGTTATTAATTGATTGGTATCGCCGATACTTCTGGTTCCAAACTAGCGATAATCGATAATTTCAGTTTTTTTGTTCCAGTTTTGCACAGGGGTGAGACGCGCGTGCCTTGGAGGCAGAAGTACGTAGGCCTGAGCTGGGAGAAGGATCCACAAAACCTATGAGGAGATGAAGGAGAGCCTCACCAGGTAAGAGACTAAGAAACAGTATTCAAATATTCTTACTATTGTATTATAAAAAAACGCAATATATAGTCAATAATCAATATTGTATTATAATTTTGGATTCATTGTTTATCACCACATCAGGCGATAAATTTATATTCAGTTATCGATTATCTGTTATCGCCGATAAGGTCCTCGTTATCGATTTATCTGTTATCGTGATACTTTTTTTCGTTTTCGAGCCCACCTATGGGCGTGACATCAAGTACTATTTTTGAAAGAAGGATGTTAATTTTTAAGTTTCTTCCTCTTGTTTTTCTACCAGATGTACCGTCAAAAATATTCTCATTTTAAGCTCAAAATTTTTCATTTTAATCTCAGATTTATTTTTTCTATTTTAATATTAAACAATACATTCAATGTTGCTTCTCTACACATATTTTGTATTTATATAGCTGAATTTCTTTATATTTATCAGTGTAGCCTCAGAAGATGACTAGTATGGTCAAAAGATACCTCGAGCTAATAATAAATAACACTGTACAACAATGAAAAAAAAACAAAAACGGAAAGGAGAAAAACCTTTTCTGGTGTATTTTTTGCCGAATATAACATTAGACTTTTTGGACCTTTTAGTTTCTCGTAAATTACCATCTTACTTACATTAAATACACTAATGGTTCCGTAAGGATTAAATGCAAAATGGATTGGGCCGAAATTAACAACTCTA